>CM076073.1:8457500-8602500 GCA_038088235.1 Zacco platypus
ATTTGTGTGAAAATTATATTATTCTATAAACTTTTATATATCATTTTAATTTTATTATAAAATTATTTTAATTGATCAATTGTTGTACAAATTTGTTTGTACAATGTCCAACAATTACCAGAGTGCAATATGAAAGTATGTAAATACCACTAATGAACTGAATATTTTGTATCAATCAAGCTGTAATTTTGTAAAAAGTGTAAAAATATTTAATTGTTTTTAGGATGCATAAAATAAAGCTACAAAATTAGTCTTTGAAAGACAAAATAGTCTGCCATTTTATTGGAAATGTCATTTCCACCATCACATACTATTATTAAACAAGATGCATCATTTTAGACGTGGTGGAAATGTTCATTATCTGAAAGACTACAGGGCCAATTGCTAAAAAAAAAAAAAAGTATGTGTGTGTTTGTGAGGGAGAAAGTGAGACAGGTAAAGTGAGGGTAAGGACTAAGGATTGAGCATGTTGTCCACTTAAGATGAGCCGTCTGGCTACTCAGCGACATGAGCTTTCCACGTCAGAGAGCAGAGAAAGAGCCTGTTAGCTAAAGCAACTACAGCATGAAGTAAACAGAGAATCGATTGACGAGCAGAGCAGTGGGGAAACCACAACACTTTTTAGGCTAAAGGGAACCTCCATTATTTCTAATGTTGGCTCCTAGACAGTTTTTCTCTCTCACACAAACGTGCTTATCTCACCACGTCCAGCCTCACACGCATGACTCAGCAAATGCTGTCAGCTGCCTTCCAAACTACCAGGAAGACCTCGTATTACACTCCTGCCTGTCTCCTCATCACTCCCGCTTTCAATCAGACGCACCATACAACATCAAAACAGTAATGAAGTTTGGCTTTGCTCTGTAAACTTTATTTACCGTTTGGTCACACAGACCAGAGTGGGTCCGGCTGTTATTCTGAAATAGAGCCATTCTCATCTGTTTAGTCTCTGTCCGAGACAGGGAGTGAATCTAGGCTAACTCTACTGAGCTCCTTACACAATGTTGCTAATGCTTCTTAACATGGCAGCTAAAGAAAGCCAGGAACCATGAGGGCTTTGATAAGACATCAACAGCTAAAGAAAACCTAAACGGAAATGTTTAATGGAAAATCTATATAAATTCACCGTTCAAGAGTTTAGGGGCAGTTAGATTTAAAAAAGAAAAGAAAAGAAAAAAAGAATACTTTTATTCAGCAAGGATGCATTTAAATTAAAATCAAAAGTGACTGTAAAGACATTTATAATTATATTTCAAACAAATGTAGTTCTTTTGAATTTCCTATTCAAGGACAAAACTATCCCAGATTAACAAAAATATTAAGCACAAAGCAGATATTATCATCTTGTTATCGATAATAATAGAAATTTTTTTCTTATTAGGATTTATGAAAGATTGTGTGACAGCTTTGCCCTCACAGGAATAAATTACTTTTTTTTTTTAAATATTTAAAAATAGAAAACAGGCATTTATATTGTAATAATATTTTACTGCTTTCCTGTATTTTGATGAAATAAACATCAAACGCACCTGCTGAGCATAAGAAACTTCTTCCAAAAACATTTTTAAAAACCTTACCAACCCCAAAATATTGAACGGTGCTATATATTCTTTCTGACATACAATGGCGAACAAAATTCTGAGAATTTCCCAGGCAAAAAATAAAGTATGATATTGTAAAATTGATATTCTTTTTCAATTAAACTTCTCACTCTAACTGCAAAAGCTAATCACACAAAAACATTTCACGGTCTAAAATGTTAGTGCAAATCTGAACTACAAGAGCAGCTGAAAAAAAAAAAAAATTAACATTACTGCTCCATTTTCAGACTTCATAAACATAGTTATCCTATTCTGCACACAGTAAATGTGGCATATAATGAGAGAAACCTTAAACTTCACCCAAAAATGAAAGTCATTATTTATTCACCCTCATGTCATTCCAAACCTTTATGACTTACTTTCTTCTGTGGACCACAAACGTTATTTTGAAATATGTTTTTTTTGTCCATACAATGAAGTTCAAAGACGACATCTCGGATTCTGAAGAAAGTAAGTCATACAGGTTTGGAATGACATGAGAGTGAATAAATTATGAAGAATAATTTTTGGGTGACCTATGCCTTTAGCAGATCCTTACTTGAACAGCTTTGTTGTGTTTGTCTTCTGAAAGTAGAAGAGGCAAAGTGTTCTTGCACGTTTTTGAAGGCTTATGAAGGAGGCCATTAAAACGGCACTTACTACAGCATTTTAAAGATCCCTTTATAACTTAAAAAAAAATAAGCAGAACAAATTCTGCACATACTTGAGAGCATAAGCAGCCCATTCTAGCTCCCAGCCTGAGACTCTGAGGGGAAAACGTCAAGCATTCTTGGCAGTCGACGCAAGAATGTGCTGAGATTGGGAATGATTTGGGTTCTCAAGGGGGCTGTGCAAACAGACCTCCTGTCTGTCCAACATTCCGACAATAGGCCGAAGCGTGCCATCAGAATATTGCACAGAGCAGCAGTGCCGTTAACAAACGCTGGGTGAATTCAGCACAGCGCCGTCTTCTTTTGCTCATTTTTTTTTTGACACCCTTGTCTGATCTTGCAGCCCAGAGACTCAACTTCACAAAACAGAAAGCCGAGCATGGTTTCTGCTAGCGTTCAGCAGAAATGGGCGTCCTTTTTAAAAATGCAGCCCAGTAACTCAAGAAAGATATTAGTGGCATGTTTACCCTCTAATGTTTGCATTTCAACCCTGGAGCTGATGAGAGAGATTTAGAAGAACCATTTTCGTTTTTTAAAAGAACCATTTTTTTGACATATCTGAAGAACTACTATAAAGAACCTTTTGTGCAATTGAAAGGTTTCATGGATGTTAAAAGGTTTATCATGGAACCACAGAAACCAATAAAAAGCTTTTAATTTTCTTTATTTTTTAGATCCAACTGGAAAATGGCACAAAATAGGTCCGATAACTCTTCTGAAATCATTTTACATGCAACACTACCTAGAAATGTTTCATAAACAGGCAAGTATAAGCTATTTTATAAACTGTGGTTCTCCTCCTGGCCAATCAGAACATTCGTGCTGTTTCCAGATGACTACGTTGAGGAGGAAGTGGCTTAATGTTGTTAGTACAGCTGATAAGTGCAAGGAGTACAGCACAAAACATCCCACCTTGTGATTTCATTGGGTGGTTGCTTCCACTCTGTGCCAATCAGCATCTAGATAATCCAACCAAAATTGAAACCAAGATTGGAGAGAATGTTCTAAACTTCTGGAGGAAGGTTTTGCATAAGAAGATTTATAACAGTTACATCATAGCAGTTCAGGAAATTACTGCATTCGAGATGCATATCTGACTACGTCTTTTGGAAGCTGATGGGTCTGCGATTTGCTAAAGGGGAAGTAGTTTGGTGTCGTCTTTTCGTAAAGCAGATCAGGTCAACACAAGAGTACGCAACAGCCACCACAGCAGCAAAAGTGACGAAAACACAACAGAGCTTGGACATCCTGTCAGCTCAATGCATAAACAGTACTCCACGTTACTTTTTTAAAAACACAGTGACGGTACATAAAATGTTTTCCTATGGCAATGTTTAAATACGGCTTGCATTGCCCAACATAAAGACATTCATCCAGTCAAACCCAGTTCCCATGGAAGTTAAAACATGTTGACATGAGATGAGTGTCTTCTGCTTAAACAAAATAACAACAAACATGACATCATTTTGAACAACATGACCATAAAATAGGGAAATCCCCAAGTGCAATGGTTCCCAACCTTTTTGACTCCATGCAGGACAATGCTGGAAGGCTGCCCCATTGTCTTATTTGAAATATTTTAAGCCATCTTGCAGCCCCCTATGGAAGTTTGCAGAGACCCCTGGTTGCCCTAGTACAGTGGGGTATGTGTACAACGAGGGTACGTGGCACGTTTTCACTTTAACCACTCGCTAAGAGATGGGGGCAAATAGCCAACATGATTCTTCTCTCACGCCAAATTAGATAAATCTGTGTGGGGCACTTAAAAAAAGGACACAAAAGGGTTTGGGAACACCACACGGGAGAATAACAGCGCAATGACGTCACAATTGGAAACAAAGCGCGTCACGACCAGAATTGTTACTTTGTCGCAATAAAGCTGGAGCTGGTGAATCAACACGCCACAGAGGCGGCAGTAAAAATGAAATAACAGCCTGTCCATCTGTTTGGACGGTCTGACGTGAATCGTAGGCCAAGTTTATGTCGAACAAAGAGGATTTAGTATGGCACACTGTCTAGGGCGAAATTAAACAGATGGAGCCTGGTGTTATATAGACAGCCTATAATGTCAGTATATTAGTATGCATTTGATATTTCATTTTATGAATATAGCAATGTGAATGTTTCTATTAAAAAGAAGGAGCGTGTATGAGGCCGTATTCTAGACGGAAAGAAAGTTTCTTTGTTTATTCTGAAGGTTTTTCATAAGCTTACCTGATATGGAGGTGGCGGTTCCTGATCCGGATCGTTGGCGTCACCGAAACTGGCCCTGTCTGACTGTGATTCGTGGAGCAAGGAGATATCATCCGAAGTGGGAGATTTCAGACAATTCCCCATCTCCTTTCCAAACTCCTTGTTGTCTAAATGTTGAAATCCTGCCTATCTCTTCCTGTCCGCCCTTAATCACTCCAACCAGATTTCTGTCCTTTTAAACAGAATGACTAAACCTCTATCGTTCATTTAAAACGATCTGATCACCATAAGAGATCCTGACGGACAAAAACAAACCATTGTCGACACAAAGAACCCTAGCAAAAAGTGTCATACACGGATATGAATCGGTGTTTTTATAAACACACACAGTTTAAACCTGTCAAATACGTCTATTCGCCCTGAAGCCGTGTTATATAGTGTTGTCCTTTTCTCCTCGTCTCAACTGTAAACACTAGTTAGCCTACGAACGATAATTTCTACAATATCAAATATGCGCTCGCTCTCAATGGCGACTCAGGCAATGTTGCCTTTCAGGCAGTCACTTTAAGTCCCGCCTCCGGGTTGTAGGGACCAATCAGCGGCTTTCTTCTTTAGTAAGGACGTTATTAGTGGTTATTCGTCACCCAATCAGATTGCCGACTTAGAACACCAACAACAGGGGGTTTAAAGCCTGTAAACTTGACCGCATTAGGCCGCTTTAAAGGCATATTTCACTTGCAATTGAAAATTCTGTCATTATTTACTTAACCCGATGTTGTAGTGAAAACGCATGCAAAAAACAAAAAAAAGAACAAAACAAAAAAGATGTTTGGCAGAATGACAGTCACTTGAATTTGGAGGTCAAAAGATGTAGAATGAATAGTGTGTTGGGGAAAGTTATTTTTTACAAGTAATGCGTTATGGATCATCAAAGGTTAGCACCAAAGACATCGGATAAAGTGGGATTAAATACGAAGTATATTTGTATAAATGAAATTTAATAATTGCAGGTTTGCCTAACATTCAGAGTTTGCATTTCACTGTTTTTTTATTTTATTTTAAGGAGTATAAATCTGTTGAATGTTACTGAATCTGTTTTTGTGCAAGTGATATGAGTAAACGCATGCGTACATTTAGTCCAAAACTAAAATAACCATCATGTTTACACAGCACACACAACACCTCTGCACTTACTCCCAATGCTCTCAACATGGGGACAGCAGAGGTGAGTCAAATCAAAGTAACTTGCATTACTTATTTGACTGAGTAACTGAGATATTTTGTTGCAAATTTAAAATGTAAAAAGTAATCTGATTACATAACTCCCGTTACTTGTAGTGCGTTAACCCCAACACTGGTAGTGATGATATACTGTCAGTCCTGACTCTAATATTCTGCACAATCTCTCTTTGTGCTTCACTGAAAAATAAAATTATACAGCAAATTCAACATCAGGTAAATGAGTAAATCCTTTAACTTTTGATTGAACAACGCCTTTAATAACAAAATGTTATTTTAGAATTATTTCGACTACATACACTTGTATAGTATTTTTCTCCATACAATGAAAGTGTGTGAGGCTCATTCTGCCATACATCGCCTTTTATATTTCGCAGAAGAATGTCCATTTTTGTCCATCTCTTTAAGATGGCAAGTCTCCTCAGTTCAAAGAAGAAAAACAAAATAGATGTTTTTGGAATGCTATTATATCATTTAATTTTAAATTAAAAAATGTAAGTTCAGTATTTACAGGAATGCGTTTACACAGTAGCCATGCACCACATACAGGATTTGCTGACCTCTATAGCCCAAAGCCTGTAAAATCAATCTAAATCACTAAGAATTTTTAATGAGGGAAAAACAAAAGCCATTACAATGAAAAACCCATAAATCATTACATGTTTTCCACACATGAAACATGGCATATTGCAAGTAGTCGGTGACATTTCTGAGCAACATGAGCTGATGATTGTTTTCATTTAATGTAAATTTGACTTTGGTAGAACTGGATCTCATGAAACAGGCACTATAAAGATTACATTGCAGAAGAACAAAAATCCATCCATGAAAACTAATCTGGGATAAATCAATATAAAACACAAAACTGAACTGCGGCTGTGTTTAGTTGGTTGCACTCCACACTATGGGGAAAAGCTCCATGAAGTAGCTTTCATTCAACAAAGTACAAACATGAACAAAGTATAATCTTCTGTCCTGAACCAGCTCAAATTTTCTTTCTCTTCATAGTGCAAGGCTGTAGTGGTTGTCAATGCATCCCTCACGTTGACTGGAGCTGGCATGCCAGCCTGTCTTGCATGTATCTAAAAGACTTGTTTGTTTGAGCTCAAGTACGATCTGGACCAAGTCCACATGAAGGAGACTGCCTTTCTAAAAGACACATTCAGCTGCCCACTTAAAACGGGACATTTTGAAAGGCGCCATCATAGTGAATAAATACTAAAAAAGAAATAGCTAACTAAACCCACAAAACTTCCAGTTTACATTCTAATAGTCATTTTCTGCTGTAGTAAAGATGCCTGTTTTCTCTCTTTTTTTAAACACATTGCTAAAAACAGACTAATTATGTACACATAAAGACAACGATAATGTTATATGATTAAAATTAAGCTTAGAACAGGAATCCTGTCTGTGAGATTTGACAAGGCCACAGTACTATAACCAAAGAGTAACCCATGATATCGAACCTTACGTTCATCTTGTTACCTCTGGACAATAGGTCTATTTTATAACCCATTGAAACTCCAAAGATTAAAAGTAAACTACTATTTGTGCACGTGCTTCAAATCCAAATAAAACGGTTAGCCATAAGGCACAGCCATGTCTAGGCTACTGATGTCACAGGGTGACCAACAGTGGAGAGAACAACAAGAGTTCTGAAAGCAGCCAAAAATGATTGAGCGATGGCCTTACTTGAGTTCACAATGTTCTTATCCTAATGTACCAGTATAATACTATTGGACTGGCATAACGTGTATATATTGTATTATATTAATATTATCATCATTATTATTATTATTAATGGTGCATTTAAAATACTAGCAAGATGTTATTTATATGACATCATAACAGCATGACGTCATTTCTGTGTCTTGACTGTACTGCGCTGCCTCACAAAACATTCATGCACCTGTTGTCCATATACTATATAATCTATGTGTACGATCGGGTCTGATTGGTCATGTGCTCCTTTAGTTCTCCTCTTGGCATATGGCAACCCACATCAAGCCTGATCGTGGCTTTCTGTGAACCCTACGGTGACCTCAACCGTTAAGGGCTGGAGGGTGAGCAGTGGTCTCCGTTCACAGCTGTGCCTCGTGCCTTATGTAGTGCTGCCTGGATCCGGAAGTGTGTCCGTGATTCCATGGAATAGTTCTTGTAATTTTGCCTGCCAAAAAAATCATGGTTAATAGTGTATATCATAAATATACGTCACATGAAAAACACTGAGTGTTTCATGTTAGAATATGTGCCTTTTTGTCCCCACAGCGAGAAATGTAATATATGTAAACATATATATACACACCCACACACACAAACACACCTGGGCAAAAAAATGAGCTAAACACCAAGCTTTTAATTGTCTTAACCACAAATTATTGGTCAGGAAATTAGCAACATTTAACTACGGTACTTAAAAAGCCATTGCTGTCTCAGAAAAACAGAATAAGGGAAGTTGTGTGGAATGATGAATTGCAATGTGTCTGTGGTGTCCTCGAAAACCTGGTGAGAAATATAATAATAAATGCATCTTTTCCACAGAGAAGCATGGAGGAAGAGGCGTCATTGTGTGGGGAGCCTTTTAGCTGCTGATATTGGTGAGCTGCTTCACTGTGAAAAGCCATTTCTGTGGAGTTTTGGAGTACAGGAGAATATCGCAGAATGGCGAGCTTCCCACAAATGAAAAGCTATCTAAAGAGGAATGATCAGATGTTATTTTTCCAACAAGACAATACTCCTGCGCAAATTGCAAAGACAACCAAGAAGTGACTTGAGAACAAGTCCATCAGGCTCATGTTTTGGCCTGGTCAGAGTTGGGAGACATTTTGAGACACTGCTCATGAACTGTTTGAAGCCATTAACATTGACTGGAATAACACGGACTCTTCTTCCTGTAAAAAACTGTCTGCAAGTTGAGGAAGGCTATTCCATGCTAAGTTACTTTATCTACAGTATTTGTGCAGTTCTTGCTAATTCCATAACCAGTGATTTGTGATTAAAATAGTTAAGACCATTAAAAGACACAATAAATATTTTGCCATTTTTGGCTTGGCCCTTTTTTTCGCCCAAGAGTTCATATCTTCTGATATACAATTTTGCTAGATAATTTTTTACTTTTACTTTATTTTACAATTTTGAATCATTTATTGAAAAATATTTTCCTCCGAGATTTGAATTTGAAGGTTTTATTTCACAAAGCAACATTCAAAGTTATGTGCCAATGAGCCATATTATGCTATCTGTAAATAATTTAATTTTATTGCACAATTTCTACTTTCTAACACTACACAGGAGCGTTAATTACTTGATTTTAAATTAAATTACATATTGAAATTATTATTAACACTAAAAATGGTCAAATAAATTATACTATTTTTAAATATTATAATAGCAAGGTCAAAAATATAAACATTATTTGTTTTGAGGACAATTAGTCCTCAAATTAGTTGAGTTGGTATATTTTCCATATCAAATTATTAAGTGGCAAATCTATGGTAAATACCCCGTACATTGTTATTTAAGAGGTAGCCTATAAAAGAGTCACCGTCAGAGCTGAACTTACTTGGCTGCCTCCAGAAGTTTGATGGCTTCCTCTATTCTGCCCTCCTCCAAACACAGTAAACCATGTTCCAGAAGCGCATTGGGCACCAGGTAGTGGTCATATTTAATCTGACTCTCACTGTAAAAACATAAGCAGACAGAAAGAAAGAGAGGATTTTCAGTTACTTTAGCCATTTTTACAAATGTTTAATCATTTTCTCTATTATTCATGACATTCTGGAGATTAAAGTGTCCTATTACACCTTTTCAATTATTACCTTTCATGCAGTGTGTAATTATATAGCCGTTTGTGAATATAAAAGGTCTTCAAACTATTAAAGATCAAAGTGCACAACAAATAAGTTGTCTCCTAAAATAAAGAATCGATTCTGCCAAAACGAGTCGTCCAGTCTCACTTTCGTAACATATGTACGTAGGTTTCTGACAAATTTGTATAATTCCAGCCTATGGCCTTCATTGGCTGTCCTTGAACAATGTTTACTTAGTACTTTGACCCATGCTCAAACACTTTAGTTGTAGGTGAGAAGCAACATGTTGTGTTGTCAACATGTTGAGACACTGTTTTCTACTGTTTTTCACTGCAAATCCACTTTGCATGCACTTCCAAAGGATGAAGATCCATGCTGGAATTGATACAGTAAAACCGATGATGCTAATGTTACTGTTCATGTATACAAGTGTTGAGGAAGCCTCCAGAGCCGAAATTCAAATACGGTAAATGGGCGTTTAGTTTCTGACATGCACTGTAAGCGGTTGACCAGTCACAACAGACTGGGCCTTCAGACCAATCAGAGCAGAGTAAGGTCTCGGAAAGGAGAGGTTCAGAGAGGCTTGAATCAATTATCGAGCAGTTTCAGACACTGTGAGAAAAGAGCTCATGCTGAAATGTATATTATGAGGGGGAAAACGTGTTTTTTTTTACCTAATGTAAACCTATTATAGGAGACTTCCACAACAAAATCAGGAATGTTTAAAACAGCACAATAGGAGCACTTTAAAACATATCAAATTTCTAATTCTGTGCAGTGGAATCACAGAACAAGTCATTTTACCAGTCAGACTTTAAAGTCTGTACAGTCAATACCAGAAAATAGGCCATGTCTACTTAAGTCTTCACAAGGGAAACCACAAACGCTTCTCATATTAATGTGATTTGTTGTGACGCAAAAGAGCAAGACTGACTTGCAGAGGACGAGGGTGAAGTAATGTTCAGCTTCCTCCTTGAAACCCAAGTGTTTGAGACAAAGTCCCTTCAGCAGACTAACCACACACTGGTCATCTGTGGTGAACTCAGTTCCTGAGGGCAAACACAGAAAAAAGTTAATTGTAATACATAGACTGTGTCTCTTGATCTTTTTTTTTTTCAATGGAACATATTGTTATACTGCTACTTTTCGATGTACGTGGTTCACTATCAATTGTGCTTGCATGGCAAGCGCTGTGTTGATAATCTTGCATTTTTTAAACTGTCCCTGATCAAAAATATCATTAGGATACTATGAACTATTATTTTTAAAGTGGAAAACAATATAAGCAGTATTGAGCTGCGTGGAAGGATTTTACTTGGATACTGCTCAAGCATCTGCTGGGCTTCATCCAGAGTCTTCAGCATGCCCTCTGTCAGGTCCTTGTGCTTCCCAATCACAGTGTAGCCATTCCAGATGTACATCATCTCCTGTCGTATAAATATACCCAAACAATGAGTAAGAATCCAAGAATGCAGGTGCTTCCCTTTGTTTATTTTACAGTGGGATTACACAAGTCAGGATGGTCTAATTCCTTACTCTGTTAATTAAAGGGCCATTCACACAGGACGTCTTCTTGCATTTAAAAATAGAAAAATTGAACACAATGGAATAGAACAGGAAGCATGTTTATCGATGCAGTACACCGTTGCCAATTTACATGTTCAGACATGTTCACATCTGAATGGTGATCTTAACCTTTTTGTCTTCAATGCCCCCTCTCCCCATTGTCAACAACAATATCTGAAGGCCCTCCCGCACTCACAAATTCTACCCAATAAAATATTTTAGAGCTTGGCATAGCTAGAAAGATGGTCATTTATTATAAAAATAACCTAATAAGCTTATTTTCATGCTTTTTTTTGCCTTACTTCAAAGGTATGTATGACAAGGTATAGATATAGTATAACTTGTTTTGTTCAAAATTATCATAATTTAAATAATGAGTCAATACATCATCAATGCTTCTTCCAAAACATGTTTTTTTGTCTTACCTTCATTCACTATGGTAAGCCTATTATAAGCATTTATATTTTAGGGTTGGTTTTGTGGGAAACATACATACGTCACTCGCCCGTGCAAATAAATCGAGAAAAGTTGCTGTGGCTACATTGACGAGTGTGTGGTGAGAGAGTGGAATTGGTTATTTGTCATAACAAGCGAGAAATGTTGACATGGAGCACACTAAATCTCAAACCTCTGGGGAATCACCCGTTTTAAAATGCAGAACAGAGAAGAGTGCTGAGAAAAGAGAACACAACAGAGATCACAATAAAATCAATATTGGCTTGACTTTTCAGAGATGGCAAGAACTGAGGGATTTGAAATGTTGTAAAAGCGATGCAGATATAGTGTTTTTATTAGTTATTGAGTAAGGTATTTTATTGAACGGATAAATTGCCGTATGTTGCTCTCTAACAGAGTTCACTGTAAAGCATTATCTATTGTGAAAGGTCATTTCATTATGGTTGTTGCGCTGTGTATTTTCAAGGAAGTAACATGTCTATTACTGGGTATAGCAACAGTAATGTCTTCAGTTAGTCAGCTTGAGATCCTTTCCATCTAAACTGGTTATATCTCTTAAGTCTAGTAGTGAATGTTTTATGAGCAGTAGGATATCTATATTCATATGCGTATTCACACAGAGCCGAAGCACAAGCAAAGCAATGCATGCAGTTATTGAGGGAACAAGTGTGTCCTGACCCCCTGGTTGAGAACAACTACTTTATGTAGTGAGACATAACACAATGATCAAAGACGCAAGAACACATCCTGTGTGAACTATGTAAATAAGACACTTGCAGACAGTATCAAATAAACACAGGCAATAGAGGCTGTATAATATTGAACACTGACCAATGGAGGTGCAGGAAGAGGAATGGCGTTATCTGTATTATAGCGTCGAGCTTTTCTGATGGCAAACTTCTCTGTGGGCAATGACTTCCCAGCTATTTTCTGCTTCAGACTGGGAACTTGCCTGAAAAGTACAAAACAGATAACAGTTTGTATTATGCAGTAAAATACATACACATATAATGTCACTTCATGGGTTACATGAGAGGTTAAAATTAAATATGAGATCAAAAATAAGGCCATTTGCAATGCTTGCTTGAACTGAACGACATTGCAGTACAGGCTGTATATAGATAATAAGCTTTTCCTTCACTGATAGTTAGGTTATCCGATTTATAGATTTGAATTTAATCATGTTATTACATACATTTATGAACAAAAGTGCACAGACACAAGTATATACATACAAGTTCACACACACCATTCCCTTGCCATTACCTAAACAAAGCCACCTCATTCTCCCCGAATGGCTGGCATTCCTCACGACTCAGCATGCTGAGGTAAGCACCTTTCATATATGCATATGTGGCCTGAAAAAAAGTGTGTGTAAGAGGGAAAAAAAAGAGAGAAAAAAAAGAGTGATGAGTTCCAAACTGCACAGTAAACACAATCATCCCAGCGGGAGATTAATTGTCCTCAGCCTCCATTCATGTTATATCAGCAGAGCTTTTTTTTAAAGCAAAATCTTCAATTTTATTAAATAAAATACATTTGATATAAATATATACATGTATCTGAAGTTCATTACATTTTAATTCCATTTCCACTTTCTTTTATTTGTATTTAAATTCTACATGATGTTTTCTAATTAAAATTTATTACAATTAAAAAGAGATTATTCATTCAATTTTGAAATGGCACACAGATCAAGCAACCTCTTCATAGTCAAATATCTGTTCAGTGCACCAGTCAACTGTATATTTTAGGGCTTCACCTTAGACCAGGTGTTCTCTTTGCTGAGCAGGTCTGCGTAGAAGTAGGCCATCTTCCAATGCCTCTTATATGTGAAACACCACATCAGTTCCCAATAACACATGTGATGGAACTGCTTCCATTGCTGCTGAGCTTCACAGCACTCCTCGAAACGCTTGATAGCCTGCAGAACAAGAACATGCATATGAACACATACACAGGCAATAGAAAACAAATATACAAATTATAAATTAAGTCTTTTTATGTATTGAATAAGAGTCAAAATCACTTACAGCATCCAGATTTCCTTTAATTACTTCTATTCGACCAGCGAAGAACAGGAAAATGGACCCCTGACAAAAATACAGAAGTTCATACTCTACTATTTCATAACAGTGGCTGTGTAGATGCATATAACAATGAAAACAGTATTATACCATCATGAATTGTTTTCAGCTGCATTGTGCACTGGTTGCAAAATATGTTCATGTTTTTGTTTTGTCCTATTTCGTGTTTGGCTTTTTTATTGGAAAATCTGTTGTTGTTTTTTTTTTTTTTTTTAATGGTGGTCAGTAAGTACCTTCGGATACTTTTTTAGATAAGGCTGCAGCAGTTTTTCTGCATCATCCACATCTCCCTCTCCAGTGCCTAAAGGAAACACACAAACACACAAGGTGAGACAGAATAACACAGTGTTACTTCTGATATGTTACATATGATTTGAACATGTGATTCAATTCTTCAACCCATAAACCAAAAATGAAACAATATTCTCTTACCCAGAATGAAGCTCATGAAGGTGTGGTAGCAAAGCAACAACATGTTACACAGGAAAGACCTAAACGTGTGCTCAGAGGAGCCCTCCTGGAGCTGCTGAAGGCCAAACTCCTATAACACACACACACACAAACACAGTGTGGATTGTAGAACAAACAAACATGTTTAAGACAGACATATCACACAGGAAATCATCCACATTAGTATGCTTCACAACATTTAAAAAAAAAAAAATCTAGTTTAATGGTAACATCTAAATGAACTGGTTTTACTGAAGTCAAGAATATTATTTAATATTGTTGAATCAACTTAAATACATTAAGTCTTTCTGGGTCAAATCAGGTAGAAATAGCTCTTTTGGTAACAATTTCAGGTTCCCACTTTTTATAGTATATAAAAACACCTTGAAAGACTTTATTGCTAAGACAGTCAGAAAAAGGAAAAAAAACAAAAAACAAGCTCAGATTAAATTTCATTGGTTCACGCCAAACGTGAGCAGAGCCAAACTAAGCTTAGTACTACACAATACTCACTTTGTTACCAGAGAAGCCCACAAATTCCAACAACCTGAGAGTCCGAGTTGGCAACAATGACAACATCTGGGAGAAACACAGGTGAGGGGTTGAGAAAACAGCCTTGTCCTCAATAAACCCAATGCTAGGATTCATAAGTGGTCATGGTTTGATTTAAGAGAGAACAAAAGGATGCCTTTTAAAGCTAAGACACAAGAAAACATGACATAATGCACTCACCAGGTTAAAGGCCCCGACCCCAAGCTTAACACCTCCTTCAAAATGACCATGATTGTCACCGTGAACATAACCTGAGGACTTCAGGACTGTATGTAACTCCCTTTCAATACAAACATATAAATAGTCATACAGATATGCTTATGTAAGTATATACATGAAAACACACACACAAAACCAGTTCTTCAGATTAAAAACTAAGCAAATTACATTGTAGGCCTAAACATGACAACTTGAAACTCTATTTTTATTATTGGAAATCATTTTTATTATTTGAAAAAAAAAACCAACAACAATTATATATAATAATATGTAAATAAAAAATAAATAAAGTAGTATTTATTATTAATAATAAAAATAATAATAGTAAATAAAAAGAATATTTAATATTTACGTTCAGTAATTCATGTTCAAACAAGAGGAATAAGTGTTATTTCACAGGTGAATGATAATTTAGTATTAATATTTATAATTACAGTATTTCTTAATGTGCTTTTATTTTTATATTTTATATAGTTTAAGTTTCAGTAGTTTTGTTATGTGCTTTTGTCATTTTTATTAGCATTAGTTTTTTGTTTAAATTTCTATTTAGCTTCAATTTATTTTTGTTTGCAGTAATTTCAGTACTTAACTTTTTACAGTTTTCATCTAATACCTATATTTTATTTCACCTATATATATATATATATATATATATATATATATATATATATATATATATATATATATATATATTATACATACATACCTATATTTACTTGATTTCAATTCCAAAAATGTTTATATAACAACAACAACACTGCAGCAGGTCTTACTTGTATATTTGATAGCTGTTTCTCACTTTCATTCCTCCCTTTATGAAGCTGATCATATTTTCATCCTGAAAGAAACAGAAAATCTTAGATAAGCAACTTTATGCACAATATTAAGTTTCACAATTACAAACAACAGGGCGAAGTAGATTTAATATCAGCAGTAAAAGGGAATCAACCACTGGGACAGACCTGCAGGAAAGTGAGCGCTGCCCTCTGGAGGAGGCATTCAGCATAGCACACTTCAGCATGGAGCTCCTCTGAGGAGGACACAAACGAAAATACGCTTTTTTAAAAAATCTATCTACACATGGTGGGAGTATGTCACACTGCCTTTTCAAGAAAACAGCCACATGATATGGTTATGGTTTGAGGAAGTGATTGCATTAAGAGTATTATTGTGTCAAGTAAATTATGACTTATTTCTTTACTGATACATCCTTATCGCCAGTAAATCATTTATTAATATATTTATCCAGTCACCTACCTTCAGTGAAGTTTTTGCTGTTGAAGGAAGACTTTTTACGGTATCTGTAATGACAAACACATCCTTATCAGTTCTGTTCTAAAACAATGATCCATCAGTAGTGGTTACTGTTGGAATAGTCGGCTGAGGTCAGCCTTGCGTTCTCTGTTACAGTCCTAGTGTGTGAAAGCTGGTCCCAATACAGCAGACAAACTTGCACTTGACCCAACAGTCAAAGCATGGCTTGATTCATAGTATCCCTCAGGCCATATAAACAGAGCAGTTGGATAGGATATAAGAAGGACACAATATCTGTCTGGGTTCTGTCTGAGTAATCCGACTCCCCTCTGAGGAACAAACTTGAAATATTCTGAGTCCGTTTGGTTTCTTTTAAATTTACACACACACACACACACAAAAAGACATGCAAATGAATGCTGTAGGCCATATACACCCTACATAGTTTTGTGAGTGAAAACCACATTTAAATGCAGGAACATTACTGGTCTGGGTGTTTATGGAATACAGAAGTCACTTTGTACCACTCAAGTGACAGCCACAGCAATGTCAACAAACTACATGATGTTAACAGTTTAGCCACTGAGCACCAGAATGGTCAGGTACTTAAAAAAAAAGTTTCTACCAAGAGGTCATTTATATCATGAATACTTAAGAAACCCACATAAGTTCTCCCCACTATGCAAAAAAATAATTCTTTCTTTTTTCCGGTGTACTGTGAGCTTCACCAAAACAAATTCCTTGTGTGTGTAAGCATACTTGGCAATAAATCTGATTCTAATTCTGATTCTGCTTGGGGTTAGTTTTCTAATATTTGCACCTAAAGATGTATATTCATCTGAAGGAATGACAGAAACACTGTAGTTTGTTTATGCTCTTTAAACTGCTGCTTTTAAACTTTTTTTTAACTTTAGGTAGTGTGTAATGTTGCTATTTGAGCATAAACAACATCTGCAAAGTTACGATGCTCAAAGTTCAATGCAAAGGGAGATATTTTCTTTTTCAGAAATCGCATTTTGAGGACTACAACAAATGGCTGGTAGGGACTACAACAAGCTTCTTCCCGTGTTGGTGACATCACAAACACAAAATTTACATAAACCCTACCCTGGGAAAACAAAACAAAGGGGGTGAAGCCATGTTGGGCAGCTTTAGAGAAGGGGAAGAGTTGTTGTAGTAGAAGTGTTGTTGTCATGCTGTCATTTTACACCGGACTGCTTCACAAACGAGACTCAATTCAATGTTGGATTTGCACAAAGGATTAACATGACGGAACATGGGAGTCGATTAACTGAATCAACTCCATAGCAACTACATCAATTTAACCACTAACCATTCAGAAACATCCAGTTGCATTCTAAAAGTTGTAACTTCTTCCTGTGTCTCTCCATCAGAGTCTGACTCCGGTTTGAACAATGTAAGGCTGAACACTGTTACTGACAATCGTCATTTTGGAATGTGTGAGATTCTCCAGCTTTGTTGTTGTTGAGCAACTGAAGCGTGAGCTGTTAAATCTCCGTCCTTCAGCCAGGAGCAGCACCTTATTTACACTTAAAGGGACGCACAAAAACAGTGTGTCTTTGCTCAAACCCAAATAGAGGAAAGTTTGACAAGCTATAATAAATAATATGCGTGTTATTTTGAGCTAAAAGTCCACAGCTAAATTCTAGGGACACCAGAGACATATTAAATCTTGTAAAAGGGTCATTATAGGTCCCCTTTAGGTAGTGTATAAATGAAGAGATCAGAATTTGTGGAACAATAGCATGCTGAAACCTGTTATATGGCTCTTAATCTTGTAATCAGACCTAGTCAATTGTGAAGGAGGTGATAAAATGGGTCTAATGTGTCACAGCTGTGGCCTAGCAATTAGCGAATGTGCTCCAAACATGTTGGTCTGTGGTGCTAATGTGGGAAATGCAGGTTTGAATCAGATCTGTGTTGTGGCCTCTTGCCCTTCAGGTATATATACAGGTGGATTTACATTAGGGAGTGTGAATGAATGACACTGACATTAAGTTTTATTGGGTATGTAGTAATAGTACTTTAAATACCTGATCTATATTATTAGATCAAATAACATCAATGTAGCGAGGTATATATAGCATGTAAGGTGATAGAACTGGTTTACTATCCTGCATACGTGGCAGCTATTATGACCAGACAGTGTAATTGATGTGCGAAAAGTTGAAGAGCAGCTATGAGTTTGTGTGGGATCAGCTGATCAGTGCTACAGGGCCTGGGTGATGTGGCAGAGTCACAAAGCGTGTATGAGTTGCCTGGAAACAAAAGCGTACACTAGATTGTCACACCCCTCTAACACAGTGTCGTGGATCTCTGAAATTCCTCTGCCATCTGGGATGTAATAGCCCTAGACCTGCAGCATTCTGGGATTACGTCACCAATACAAATGTGACATAACAGTGACAGAACCTGAAAATAGTATATAGATGTTAATAGTAGCATGTGGGCCCTGAAATGGAATACAAGACCAATATAGACACCACACTGCTAACTCTATGTTATGAATATAGCAACATTTTCTTTCATATATATATATTTATATATATATATATATATATATATTCAGTTCTAGTTCTCAGATCTGATTGGCTGAGAGCCTTTTCCATGCGATGTTCTACTAAAATCACACGAAAACTGTTTCATAATCTGTATCACTACGCTTGTTTCTTCCGGATCTATACTGGCAGCATTCACAGCAAGCGTCAATGGTGGAGGAGCAAACTCACAATAATTTTACAAATACTACTGTTATTGTGTCACAGAATGTAGTTTTAAGAGTTTTTTTTTAGGCGAGAATGTAGTTTTTTAGACCTCAAATATGCAACTTATAAATGAACATAGCAGAAAATTTTAACAGGTTTATCTGACTCTTATATAGATAGTGGTTAAACAAAATATAATTCATTTTGGGTATATCAAACAGCAAATCTTTGGTCTATTCATCTATTAATTGTTCCAGAGCAAATTGATTTGGCTGAGGGCAAAGTAAAGTTTCACAATATTTTTATTTAATTTAATTCTGTACCAACTAGAATTACTTTAGTTCTTTTGACTGAATTGTTTGCTTGTTTATTTCCAATTATAACTATATTATTGTTCATTTAAATATTATTGTCCACTAAATAAGAGAGAGAGAGAGAGAGAGAGAGAGAGAGAGAGAGAGAGAGAGAGAGAGAGAAAACACACCGTTGACACACAGCCTGTGCCTCTTTCATTGTGTTTCCTGCAGTCAAGATGTCTTCTGGTTCAAAGGTCATCATGGCCTGCATTTCCAGTATAGTGGCATATGTAAGCGCGTGGTACATGCTGTCTTTATTCCTGTCAAAGAACACAAAGGGAGACGCAGCTTTAGATCTATAAATAGAACAATGGAAAAGGTGGTGTGACTTAGTGACAGTAAAAGAAAATTCATCCCCGAAACTCAATAACATCATCAATAACAGGAATAAGACATAGAAACGGGGGAAGGTGTTTGTGTATCCTGACCATCCTTAACAACATGATACTAATACTAATGCCAATATGAAAAATAACCTGAGAAATACTAGTCAAAATAAAAATGTGGATGCACCACCAATGGAGTGTTTATTTAAGTTTTCACAATCATTCCTGTAATTTAATTAAAAAAGGTCAAAAATGCTTTAATTAACATATATTTTTATGCATGTTGCAACTTTTGTTTTAGCTAAATTCTAAGCAGCAATTAAACTCAATTTAGTGACTTTCTACAGTGCATGTTCAGCTCTTTCAGGAACAGGATAGAATGTGACACTACTGGTCCAACATTCCTGAGTAAAGTGATGTCTGGGTAAACAGGTTTACCACTCTTCTTTGGAGAGATGGAATTAGAATAATGTTGATAATGTTGATGTGACGTGATGTGAAGTATGGGATTGCTGCATATTTTATATTCTCTAACTAAAGATAATATTTCTATACTAGCAGGATAAAACTCCTGTAAAAGGAATGGTCCACTTTTTTCACAGATCATCTTTCTGGCTACATTCAGTTTTCCAACTTTGAACCTGTACAGACATGGACTCTGATAGTTTTGCTTTCGAGTCAAACATTTCTTCGTCTCTCTTTCTGCCTTTGATTGTAACTTACTTTCCCTCTCACACGTGTACCTTTCATTAGCTTTGTGCATGTAGAGGCCCTGCCCTGCTAGCTGGAATGGGGTGGGACGTGACTAAAACAAACCTATTAAGTAAATCATAAAAATGTGACTTCACTATTTGCAAGTTCAAACAGTGAGCAACAGAAGGTTCAGTGAGATCCTCTGATTCTTCAAACCAGTTCCTTGCTGATAATCTTATCTATGTTTATGCATTATGCAAGTTTGAATGGTACACATGAATATGCCAAATTGATATCTGACCTGACAGATGACTTGACCTGAAAATGTAAAACAGAACTATTTGCCAGCAGGGTCCAAAATTAACACTTGTGAGAGTAAAAATTGCCTCTGGCAAGTAAACACAAAGTTACTTGGCAGTTTGCCAACTTTATTAGGAACTACAATAAAATGCATGATTTAAAGTAAATTTTAAGAATGGTATTCCAACCCTCAATGATTTTAATACAATAATCATGAGCACAAAAAAAAATTCCAGGTGTGGCTTAAAGTTTTGTTGGACCCTGAATGCAACCCAACAAAAGTGGAGGAACCCAGGGGAAAAGATGAAAAGATGCCAAAGATTACAGAATAATTATATAGTTTATAATACACAAAAGCACACACCCATCCACAGCTGTGAGGAGGGCAGAAATGCGAGATGCTCTAAGACACAGCATACTCATGAAAACAGGGTGTGGAATGAGAAGAAAAGATCTCGAGGTAAATCTCGAGAGAGCTGAACTGATTCAGTGTGCTTTGTGAGATTTACCTGAAAAACACCCAATGATTGACTTAAGATAAACAAAAATAATGTACAGGAACAACTCAACGTAAATTAATAGATGCACTTGCTTAATGCATAAAACCAAAATACAAAACAGGTTAAACAGTTCATAATATTCAAAAGGGATTATGAACAATGATTCAAACTGATTATGAAACCGTACAATCCAAGGCTTCTCTGCCGCACGCACACCCATACACAAAAGAATCAGGTAAAATAAATTATAGAGCCTTCTAGAGTGTTCTGCTAAAGTCAGATGAATGATCCAAACCCAGAACCTCTCCTACCTGCATAATCATTACAGATCACACAAAAAATATGAAACACGCAGGCGGTTTTACCTGATCCTAAGTCTGCTCAGAGCCTCGTCGAATTCATTTCTCAGGAACAGATCCAGGGCCTCCATGCAGTCTTGAAGAGCCACTGACAGGTCAGATCTCTCTGACCTAAAACAGATAGAGAAAGGAAGAAAAAGATTCTCATAAATTGCCTCAGTCAATGCAATTAAACTATTAAAGTAAATAAATAACCAGACTTTTCTCCTGGTTAGGACTAAGTACACACAAAGGATGGCATTTGGGACAGGCCCATTGTACTCTGAGGTAACACAACAGTTTAGGAATCAGCTCAAGTAGTGATCAGGTGTCATCTTGGACAGAGAGCTCAGGCTCACGCAGTAGGTCTTTCTGAGCATCTGCAGAAAATCTCACAATGCCCACAAAAAGCCTGTGTGAAGTCACAGCCCTCTGCTGCAGAGAATCGCCCCCAGAGCCTCTCAATTTAGATACAAGAGCGGTGAGCTGGATGTCACCTTCAAACGCACTGAGACAAAGGTGGGTGAGTGAGTGTGTGTAGTGTCAACTGAAAAAACACTGCAAACATGACTTATAATGAGAAGGAGTGTATCGACCAAGTCTGTGCTCATCTATTGATTTATGTATGAGCAAAATATATTGATGCAGAGTTTAAAGAGTTTAAAATGTATATATTCCATCCACCTATCATTTTATGAAATTTGTGATATCAAATAAAAAAATAAATAAACACTGGATGGAAATGCCAAGATGTGCATAATATATAATGATGCACATAAAAAAAATGCATGATAAGAAAATGTGTATAAACTACAATGGAAACATATTTACTGAATAAATCCTTCAATGTGCAACAGAAAAAACTTAATGTAACTTTGCCTCAACAGAGGATGTGATTGGATAATTAGACTAAACAGTGGACAAATTTCATTGCACAGCATTTCAAATGTTGGTTTGGTCATTTTGTCTGAGCCAAAGTCTATCATCAAAATGGTCAGGTATAGCGACCCAGAACTTGCGTTCCCAAACACCAGACATCCGCCAAAAAAAGAGCCACAGTGGCGTCCCTGATTGCAGCTACTTCCAGTTTTATTACATATATTTTATGCCTATTTTCCAGGAACTGACAATTTTGTGCTCTTGAATACATGGGATGGAAACAGTGCTTTATTCACAAATGTTTTATGCGATATTGCTAATTCTGCACATATGTTAAATTCACAACTTTGGAAGCAAACATAGCTAGTGTCTGTATGTATATTGCAGGTAGGCTACAGTAACATCTGTAAGCAGACTTTGCTTTAACTTAGACCTGCCAACTCACTTTACCCATAAATAATGAACAGTAACAACAATCAAGATGACAATTTCAGATTCAATACTCAAACAGTAGATTAATGACTAAAAATTTATTTCACATTTGATTTAAACTCATTTGGTTGCTACGGGCATCAAATCAATGCACGGTAAAAATGTCTTCATTATGTTTAAAAGCATATTTACATCCATTTCATAAATTTTGACTTGATTTTCTCCATTAGTAATGACATTTATAGTCAAATGACTTACACATTCCAGACAGCAATGAAACTTAAGCTTTTAATTTTTTTCCAGTGCTGTTCACATTATGCTCACATAAGCTCTTAAATCCATATAAACATTGTTTTATAAATTTCAATAATTGCATGTGCTAAATAACTGCAGTTGTGGGTTTGCAGATACACTAATAGACAAGAGGGCTGAGAGCAACAGGACAAGACCGTACAGCTCTTACAGCTCACAAAAACACTCGGGAGTTTTGCAATTAAACAACTAAAGGAGCAGTTTTTTTCCCTTCTCTACATGGAAAATTAATGAAGCACAAACTCAAAGGATCAGATTCCTGGTATTCACACAGTCAGTCATTACTAAAAGCAGCAGCAATCATTGGTGATGCAATAAAGTTTGACATTTACGCCCCTTCAAAAAAAACTGATTTACAGCTCATTTGTAAAACCATGTTTAATGTTACATTAATTTTATTCTTTTTTTGTTAATATTAATTTTTAAAAATATGTTCAAATGATGTAGACTCACATGAGATGAAGACTCAAGTAATATTATATCATGGCATAGTAAGAATTTGGGGTCTGCCATCATGTGTCATGTCGAAATCACGTGACTAGTCAAATCACAGAATCATAGCTGAATGCGACTAGCACATTTTTACAATGGCAATTACCTGAGCTGTAAACTACTTACTACACCGTGATGGCATTTTACTTTCTACCGGGTGTCTGTTAGATCATAACACTGGAGTAGAGAGCACTACGAATTGTTCTTCAAGTGCACAGTAACTGAAATTTAGAAGAGTTAAAAAAAAAAAAAAAAAGGCTCAGTAACGTAATAGACCTACACTACGGATCTTCAAGCTCATCATTCTGCACACGGGATGCGCATAAGCGCTTTGTGCCTCTCTGTATGGGACCCGTTCATATTGTATAATACTTTTGCGCAATGCCTTTTTTGTTGTGTGCTATCTATCATATGTTGCTGCCTCATTAAAAAACTGCGCTATAAATTTAAAAGCAAAGTCTTTTAATTTTATAGTATATATTTCTGTATAAAACACTCAAATATTCATGAAAAGAAGTCATGAGTCATGAATAAAGGAGTCTGCTGGACGCCTGTTTATTTTGAATGTCTATACCAAGCTAGTGAAGTCATTGGTTTATTTACAGTTGTTACACTGATGCACAATTATTTAATAAATAACTACATTTGTGTGTTTGTCATTTTGTTTTACAAAGTTAGGAAAGTAATGTTTAGGTCAAGCCTGATGCCTTGCACAAAAGTATGATCCAGTCTCATCCACACAGTGAGGAATACGGTTTATTAGGTAATTCAGGACTTTTTTTTTTTTAAATTGACCCTTCACAAAGAAAAAATTTTCCTGCCCCCTTTAGTTACTGTTGCTATGTCCGACAAGCCATACGCTCTCACGACACACATCATGTTCTGAAAAATGCATCGCAGAGCAAAGAGGACACTGACAATATGCCGATAGATAGGACAGAGCAGGTTACTTTTGATATGAAACAGTTACATCTTTAAAATATTGTAATTTTAAAGAAGTTTAAACAATAAATAGCGTATAGTGTCTCTTTAATGTGTCGTGTCGCATAGATCGCTGTAGCTCCTTCAAGCGGCTCGTGAAACAACCATCTCCTCATACTAGTTCATTTATAGCATCAAATAAACATGAATGAACATCAGAAGGAATGTTGTTTCAAGCGCGGAAAGACGCAAGTACACACAATTTTCCAAGTTCAAGTTCACCAACGTTAATCTACTAACTCCCCTGACTGCTTTGTCGGACAAAATCGCGGATTCGGGGTTATGATTGGTCAGATCGCCTGTCAATCAAACTGCTGGTGAAGGGTCAATTATTATTACTTGAATATCATATCGGTACTTGTTATCGGCCAATACTGAATCCCAGGTATCGGAATTGGCATCGGAGGCAGAAAAGGCGGATGGGAGCATCCCTACTACCAACTATTCTGAAACAGAGAAAAATATAATATAAAAATGTCATGCTTATAAGAGCCCTGCATAAAAGATCTACTGGTCAAATATTTACAATAATGTAATGATATGCATGTTATTTCTAAGAAACACTGCTGGAAAGGATATATTTCTCAGCAATCAGCATTTCTAATTAACACAGTCATCGTTTATGAACGCACAAGATCAGTTCCACTGTTTCTTCAGACACATGATGAGAAAGCAAATGTCACAGAGATGATCAAGATCAAACCCCATTGTTTCTCTGTAAAATGGACAGATTCTTCAAATTACAGCACCATTTATAATTAATTTCTAAATTGAATTGAAATTAGTAATGGTCCTGACCTCAGCCTGCGAAGATTACAGCATGCATCCTAATCTAATGAAACCCAACAACCCTGAAACATTCTGCTGAATACAACCATTCACAGAGCATTTCTGTAAGTGGACAAATGAACTGTAAATTGAGAGTATGTATTTATACATGTATATATATGTATATATGACAATGGCCTTTTTCCACTGAGACAAATTAAATCAATAAGTCCGACAAAATGAGCAGCATGTTTTTGCATTCCAAACGACAGCCCGCACAGAGACGCTCTTTATGTAATCCACACACCCAATAGCAGTGCGACTGATGGCTCGAGGTACTGTCAGACCTATAGAAGGAGAGATCGGTTTGGATGTGGGGCCTCTCCAATTCCTAATGCCAGGCAGATGACTCTAATGCTGTTGACTCCTGCTGCTAATGGAGTAAGGCTTCAACAATCTCAAACATCTACACTTCCACAGCATGAAATAAGAGTTTTAAATAGGGTGATATACATAGACATAATAAAATACATAGACACCCCATTGGCCGCTTTGGAACATTGCTGCGATACGTCAACGGGTCCGCCATATTCCTGAGGGCAAGACTGCACTGTAAACAATGCAAGTAAACTGGCGAGCTGCGATTACTCTGGATAAAAACGAAAATAACATTTATCAACCGATTTCAGTGATTTATGATGTACGTGATGTACAAAAATTTTCATCTCTAGATAAAAGCCTTGATAGTAGACTTCAAAAAAATATTTATTTTAATAGTCAAAGCTCAGACTTGTCCTGTATTTGGCTGCTTTCTTCTTGGATGAGAATTGTGAAGATTGCCATAATGAGATAATTTAAATTTTCACAATAAATGAAAAAGAGAAAAGGCATTTTCTTGTGTTTAGAATTGACCACCATTATGAAAATGAAGCAAATTGTCAAATACAAATTAAATAGGCTGCTTTCTGTATTTTTATAGCACTTAAATGATACAGATAGACACTCCAAAACATACAATTACAAAGATAACCGATCCTTTATGGTATGATATGATACGGTACAACTACAGTTGAATGCAAATAGTAAATAAAAGATAAAGTGAGAAGTAATAGTAAAGAGTTTGTTGTATATAATATATATAGGAAATAGTTTATGTATATACGTTACTTCCCTTCTTATAGCTACTTCCCACTGTCTCCTCAACTCTTTGTCTCTGGGAAACCTTCAATGAAAGGTTATTCCCCGAGACCTGTATTCAATAGTACGGCGATTTGTACAGTCCCAAGCAGCACATGAAACAGGCATTTTTCTCAATTCCAGTTATGAACGTTAATGTACATCAAACAAAAGCTGGTTGTCTTGTGGTTTATTATAACTCATACACCAGAACCACTGCTAGAGATAAGAATTCTATATCGGACAATTAATTGTGCATGTTTTGTTTTGTTTTTTTCCATTTAGATGATCTTTTCTCTAAATTTATAAATCACATAAAAATTGTTTAAAAGGACTCTTAAATGTAATCTTTAGAAAAAATATTCATACTCTACATTATAATGATGTTATGCCTAAGTTCACTTTAACAGTTTAAAAATGACATATTTCAGATTTTATTCTTTATTTTTCATTTTTAGTCAAAAAAACTATAGAAATTTAATACTGTCCATTTATCGGTTATTGGTCACATCAAAATAATTACTGGTTCATTTTTAACTACGAAGAAAGAAAACAAATAGATATATATTCTATTTTGATGAATATATTCTTTTTTGAATTTTATTAACGTAGTGATGCAGTTGGACGTGAAACGATATTCAGATATTCCTGCCTGATAACTATTTTTATAATTATCGGGCAGGAAACGTCAAGAACGTATTCCAAAACGACATTTCAGAACTAGTAACGGAAGCTTGAGCCATAGCAAACTAATTCAGTTATTAACACAGTTAGAGATAGAGTTAGAGAGAGAGAGAGAGAGAGAATAAGCATATCTCTCACGGCAGCAGTCTCTATTGATAGCGAAACTATAAGTTTATCTATTTCAAGAACCGCACACTTCTCACCTCTCTGATATATATATATATATATATATATATATATATATATATACATATATTCACAGACATCAAATATATCTACCCACAAACATTCAAACAGCAGAGACCCAGTTTACACCTATTTTTGGTGCTGTACGATGCCTAAAGCGTATGTAAACTGTACTCAGCCGGAGAGAGTAAATGGGCTGACAAAATTATTCTGGACCCCTCACATCCAGGCCACTTTCTCTTTGAACTGGTGCCATCTGGTCGGCGCTACAGAGCACCAGAACAGCCGGGCACAAGAAAAGTTTCTTTCCTCAGGCCATCTACCTCATGAACAGTTAAATAGTATATATATTTAATTCTATATTGCACGTTAATATATATATATTTTTTTCTTTTTTTTACTTATTCTATATAATTCTATTTTTTATTATCTGTCTTGTCACCAAAACATATTCCTTGTATGTGTAAACACTTTGCAATAAAGCTCTTTCAGTTTCTGATTATGCTAAAAATGGTCTTACACTGCAGAATGAATTTTACAGGGACAAAAAAAAAAAAAAAGTCAAACCTTCTTAAGTAAAACTAAATTACAGTCAGTAACAATCAGCTTTTTGCATTTCTCACCCTCGCAAGGAGGAACAGAGTGAATTTCCTCTCTGATGCTGATAAGTGATATCGGAGCAGGATGATTTGAATAAAGAACTGCGCATGCTACATTGAGCCTGGCTAGCAAAAGGAAGTGGTCTGTGATTTGTCCAGAAGCTACGACAGAGGTAAAATTAACCTTTGCTCTCCGTGGACCATCTGTATAGTGCTCGACAAACTAATTGTGCTGACACAAAGAGATTCTCAAGAGCTGATTCCGCCTGATAGTTAATTGACTACTGATGATGATCATCACCGGAATGATTGGAACAAACAAGCTGACTCTAAAACACACACAAACATGCACATGCTCAGTGCTAAGAGACTAACACTCCCACAACAATTACAAAAAGCTGTGCTCTACACTTTAACAAATGAATTCTACAACACAAACAGCTCTGAAAGCAAGGGCATCCAAAACAATTACCTGTCTAATATTTCAGAACCTTCCCTGTTTTTCTGGTTATGCAGCATGTAAAAGCATTCTCATGTTAAGAACACTTAAATAGTCTCCAATCACTGCTAAACACATTCACACAATAATACGCTGGCAGCTGCGTGCCGTTCTTACCCGTTTGCCAGAGTTTCTGCCTCTCCTGACATTTTCATCTGGTACAGTGAGATCGAAGAGTGCAGTAAAGCGAGAGAAGGAGACACAAGGAGGAATAAAAGGAGAGAGAAAAGAGTCGCAGGGTAATTCACAGTGTGTATGAGAACAGGCCTTCGTACTGGCTCCTGTCAGCAGAGCAGCAGCTTCCCTCTGGCAACAGCACACTCACACACACACACACACACACACACACTCGCACACACATCCACTCACTCAAGCTGCAGAGAGGACAGCGGGAAAGAACACAGAGCTTAATGAGATTGGGATGACTATCACACAGAGAGAATATTCTCATTGCTTCTTTTTCCCTGTCTCCCCGCCTTCTAACAAACACACGCCACCTCAGCCTCCTCCTCTTCTCAGTATCACCCTAATGCTATACACTAAACCCTGGCCTCTGATTGGTCAATGATCCAGTGGAGGCAGTTCTAATTTTTTAATAATCCACCTAGCAAATCGCTCCTAAAGTGGACATCATGCTTTTGCAGTCAAGTGACAATCTGAACTCCACAGCAGTCAATAACACTCAACACAATGGCAGGCCTGTAAATCAGTGCTCAACAGTGCAGATCATGAGACACAGGAGACAGCTGCAAACCGCAGAATCAGCACAAGGAAGTAACATAGCCTGTGGCGTGTTGAGAAAGAGAGTATATAAAAAGAAAGAATGGAAGAAGAAATGCTTCTCTTTTGCATACTCTGGAGCCACATGACAAAGCTGATTGGCTGATGGCACCACATCCTGAGCTGTGATGCCAAAGGGAGGAAGAAAAAAATTCAAATACATATAGCCACAAAAGCCAGCACTAGAAAAAATATTTACTGTAAAATAAATTTTTGCTGCTTGAAAATAAATGTTGCTTGCATATTATTATTATTATTATTATTATAATTATAAATACACAACTGTAAGTTTTTGAAGGCAAATGTTCTCTTATGCTCAACAAAGCTGCATTCATTTGATCAAAAATACAGTAAAAAAATTAATATTGTGAAATATTATTGCAACTTAAATTAACTTTTCTGTTCACCAATTACTCGTCTTCAGTGTCACACGATCCTTCAGAAATCGTTTTAATATGTTAATTTGATGCTCAAGAAACATTTCTTATTATCAAAAACAACATTTATTTAAAATACATCCTTGCTGAATAAAAATATTTTTTTTAAATATTAATTAAAAAATATTATTATATATTTTATACAATATTACATTATTCTATATTATATATATATATATATATATATATATATATATATATATATATATATATATACATATGTATAGATATATTTACAAACATCTCTTTGCACTTTGCTCTGCTGCGGTCATGTTTTGATGTTATATATATATAATATGATAATATATGTATAATATTTCATTCAAATATTAATTAAAACACACACACACACACAGCAAGCCAGGAGTTTCCAAGCAGAGCTGATGTAATGCATTGGCACAGCTGCACTTGCACTTCAAAAAAATAAAACAAAACACGCACACGGACATTAAAAAAATTGTACTAAACGACTCATAAATCCTGAATTATGAACGCTCCCTGAGCAGCAGTTGCTAACCTGCTCTGATGTATGGAGACATGATGATTTGCAAAACCGCAGGACATAAATCAGTAACTTGCAACCAATTTGCTCTGATGCCATTTTTTTTTTTTTTTTTACATTTCTGAAGAAAATGCAAATGGAGTTGGTCCACGCAAAAAGTTTTAGCACATTATTTGTGATCACAAATTAGCTTATCTGCACCTGGAGTAGTAATGCTGGTGCGGTATGCGTTTTCAGCTCTTGATCAGAGTAATGGTTACTGTATGGTAACTTGAATGACCGGGTCATTACATTGAGATCATCCTGTTGTGATGGATCTTCATTTTGTATTGGGTCTGGTGTAGGTGATGTAGAAGCCATCTGGAGTGAACCTTTGAATAATACATGTGCAGGATGATAGGAACCTGCCCTTTATGAGCACAATCGTTAGATCTCTCTAACGAGATAATACCTCCATAGTTTGACTATGACTATTTTTTCAGTCACATGACTAAGAAAATATTTATTTATATTTATATGCTCTGTACCAATTATTGCTTCTCTTATAATTAAATATACATGCATTGCAATGCATTGTGGGAAGTAACATGATAATACCATCTTAACTGTCGCATCACAAAGGCTAATCTGGGTATTGCTATTCATGTTCACTTATGCTTGAACAACCAAGTATCAATCGCTTTTCTTTACAAAACATGACCGCAGCGGAATGAAAAGAGCAAAGTGCAAAGAGATGTTTGAAAAAGAAATGTGGAGGTGAAATCCTACCCATAATCAGTGATGACAGGGTCCAGCCCGTCTTTCTCTATGATAGGTGACCTAAAAAAAAAAAACAAGAAGAGAAAGCAATCTTACAGTTACTGCCACAAACTTCTCAGTTAAGAGAGTATGGGTGCGTAAATGTTTCAATCCTCAATTAATTGTTGTTAATGTCAAAGACACCAGATCTTGTGTAGAAACACAAAAGCGTGACACACTCACTGGGACGGAGACGTGGGGCTGTCCAGTGACTCTTCAGTTTTGAGTGGATCCCTAAAAGTAGATGAAAGCATACGAACACCTTTTATTCTTCACCATTATTGACTGAACACAAAAAAATATCTCTGGAAAAAAATCAAGATCATATTTCATCAGCTTTGAAGAGTTTCCTTAAACATGATACCCCGTGTCTCGGCCATTATTTTATTAAGACAACCTTATGTGAGCATGTCACATAAACAGCATTATATTTACTTATACCACACTGTAAGACAGGAAACAGAGTGAAGTATATAATTCCCTACTGAACAGCTATATACAAATAGTTCTATTTTAGAAATTCATTAAAAAGAAATCAGTGATTATTTGATTTAGCAAAATTAATGTTTTTTTAAAGAGCATGTAACAAATAATGGTGTGACAGGAACCTCCATTTCTCTGTCACAAAGTGATAAAACAGTTAAGCATTAACAGACAGAAGCATGCAACATCTGTGACATTATAGTTTTTTTTTTTTTTTAATGGGAGAGGTGGGGTTATACCATGAAAGAACAGGTCTCATCCAATCAGCTCGCACCAAATCTCATCCACTTTATGACATCAACTGCTACACTGTTGCTGACATTAGGCCTCAACTTGACAACCTGTCCCTTTACGTATTGTTGAGGTTCACATTACTTTGGAACACACTAATATTTTTTATATTAATTAGAAAATGTTCAATATTCTAATAAGCCTCCTTTTTTCCTTTAGTGACATTATATTTCTACCAGGGGTCCAGGAAGAAGTCTATACAAAATTGTATTTTAGTTCACTTTATTACACTTCACCGAATAAATATGAATAAATGATCCGTTAAGCATTTACCTATACAATGTAGTGCTCTTAGTTATGGTTCTTAAAGCTGCAAGTGTTACAATACAGTTTTAATACTGAGGTTCCCCCCAATTGACAGAGTATGGTGGGTGAAGGTTACAAATTCCCTGTTTTAAGCAATAAGCCTATAATACAGTATAAACTGTCCACCAATGAACTTTTAATGCTGTAACAGACACTGGGCTAATTCAATAACAGCAATAAAAGAAGAAAATCCCATCACTACATAGATTATGTACAAGTTAAATAAGGCCTAACATTAGACTGCACTCACTTTATATGATCTATAATGTGATTTTCACCTGTAAATACAACTATTGGGTAGGCTACCACTTTACTTCCATTAACATTGTCGGTTAATGTACATTATAAATGTCATAATTGATGTTTATGTATTTTCGTATTTGAATACACATCAATTATTAAATTGTTAAGCATAAGTATGACTCACTATAAAATGCTGCTACATATTCTAAACGACTATGAATGTCATTTGTACTGTGAAAGTGATGTAAGGAGGTAGTGATTTGTTAGAACAAAAGACTTAAATCTACCCAACACATGAAAGCACAACACTGAAGTCCGTAATTCTCAGGTCGGCACTCGTTTATGCAAATTATCTTCCTGTATCTGCCGTTCTCTCCACTTGACCATAAATTGAAAGATAACAAACTTACTTTTTGTCGTCATTCTTCTTGTTGCGTCTCCAGAAACTCATTCCAAAAAGGAAGAGAAGATTGTAAATCCAATAAGACAGTAGAGAGTGGGATAGTCACTACCTGGACATTCGTTACCTGGCCTAGGCTACCACAGGTGATCTCTAAACTTCTGTTTGAGATGTAGCAGCGGCCGTGTGTTTCTATACTTGTGTTTTTTTTTCAACATGTGAGGCAGACAGGGAGGTGTGGAGAAACCCATTTCCACAAATAAAGAGATCCTTTGCGAAAGCGGCTGGAATGCTGTGCTGCAACTCTTCCCTGGTCTTAAAGTCCTCCATGTTCAACATTCACAAAGCATGTCGTAATTTGCGAATTGATTTCTGGCGGGTATGAATTAAAACACATTTATGTGTTAGCGCTACAAACACCAAAGCAAACAATAAATATGATAAAAGATTATGGTAAAGTCATTAAGAGAATGATAATTTTGATTAAAAAAGAAAAGTGGATACGCTCCAACGGCCAGTTGTTGCTATGGTTTACCGCTTGAGGTAAATGCGACTTTTGCTCGCGAAAGCAAAACAATTTTTTCTAGTCAGTGAGATTCATTCTAAAATATGCGACGTTTACTAGAAAACAACACGCACCCTAATACCTAGCCGTACTATACTCTTAAAAGCAGACAAAAAGCATGAAACTTTAACTGTCTCTTCCAGAAAAAAAGAGCAAAAATAATGACTTATCCCATACTAAAACTTCTGTCCAATCAAACTTTTTTAATGAATGTGATCCCACCAGCCATCATAACTGTTTATGATTTATGTAAAAACAGCCTACTGGAAAACAAAGAAAAAACCCAACAACGTTCCTTGCAAACAGGCATTTGATAACACACCAACAGAAAAAGAAGAACGATGATTTATTTTAATCGTTTAATATTTATTTATTTTTTAATTACATGTTACTTGACATATTTAAACAACAGCCTCCAATAAAGGGACGTTAAAAAAATAAAATACAATTAGCCTGTTCTTAAAAGGCAGTCAGTGGCCAATATATAAGTGGTTTTCTTTTAGAGGCACAAAGCTTATACATACATACATACATACATACATACATACATGGTCAACAAAAGACAGAGCATAAGATAACTTTTATCAATACGGAGGGCCGATAATAGATAAGCAGCAGCCAGAAGGACAAACATCGGTTTGAAATGAGGAGTGTGAACGTGTTTTTAATGCTGTGTTTTTAAAGTGAGATAAGACACAAAGTTTGCTATTCCCTTCTATCATAATTTTCACTTCCACCACATATTTCTGTGCCCAAAGCCAAGCTAGATTCCAGAAGCAAATGTCAAAGGGCAATACTGGAGGGGGGGAAAACAATCTGAAAGGGCATTCAAAAAGGAGCACATTCTTCCATTTCAGATGCTTTCATATATAAAGTCTGCGTGAAAGACGATCTTCACAAAGCACATCTATTGTAGAATCCAGAATCCGACTAAGCCCATGAGACTGAACCTTGAGAGCAGGTTCTCCTCTTTCAAGGCAGAGTGTGCTGAAAAGCCTCAGTGGGTCCACCTTCTGGTGAAACTACATTCAGACTGAAATGGTTATGACAATTTGCAAATATACTGCTAATTGCATTGATATTAAGTTTAAATTCACTGACTGTAAAAATAATTTGTGCATATGAATATGTGACCAACTGGGCACTATTGACCATGGCAGTGACTGAATGTTGTGCGAGATAAAAAAAAAGAAGAAAAAAAAAGACAGCAGCTGCACAAGCTACAGGTTCTTTTATCCTAATTGACACTGGAAACATTGGATTGGAGGATTAAGGGTCCTTTTGGGAAGCTATAAAACTATGAACAAAAGATCAAATTATTGTCTTGATATTTTTTTATTTATATATATATAAATTGGAACGCTGATAAAGATTCTGTGCCACATTATTTTTTTTAAATCATCTTTGATCATATTGCTTAAGCACTTGTCATTAGGATTAAGACAGAAGGGACATTTTTATTTTTATTAAGCAAACTTCCTATAGTCTAAATTGTTTTTTTCGTTGTTTGTTGATAAAATAGAATATGTATTAGGATATGAATGCACTGTAGTACAAGATTACTGGCAAATAATTCACAAATATGTACATTTTTATTATTTATAACAGCTATTTATAAATTTGCAATGTCAAATAACGACTCTTAGTAGTTTGTCAAGAGTTTTGATCCTTCAAAAAGACAGAATGAGTCAAAGTATAAATGCTGTACTGCAAGATTATAAAGATAAAACGGCGGTTGCACGGTTGTTCTTTTCTAAATTTCATCAGCGTTCTCTTTTAGTAGGGTAGAAATCCAGTATCCACAAATTCAGTAGTGGTTTATGTAAGCTGATAACGTTACCAAGCACCTCAGCCTCCTTTACAACTGAAATCCACAGATCAGGTCGCAGTTATGAGGTTTATGGCTTGTGGGATATGTTCCTGAGAGTGGACAGGCATGCCCACAATAAAAACCTCGTGTCAGAGAACTACTGCTGGAAATTTGAAAAGTGGATGAAGCCGCCCAGTTTGGCTGCTTGTAAAGTTGAAATGAATGTGTTAATATTGCCCACAAAAAGGATGCGAATGAATCTCGAAACATGTCACGTCACAGAACTAAAAACATTCACTGCATTAGTAACCTTATAATCATTCTAAAATGAACTTCAAATAACTGGGGATAGATTTGTTCAGAAAAACTTGTTCAATTATATTGAACTGGACATCAGATCTTAAAAGAGAAAAAAGATTTTCAGTACATGTGCTATTGTTGGGTCATAGTCACATGGATTTTTAGCAGTCTAAATCGAAAGCGGTAGATTTGAGGTTATTTAAAAACAAAGGGAGTCAAACCAGAGGTTTCAAGCCATATAGGCCGCAATGAGTCCGTTACCTTTTCCTCTATCTTGACTCAGCCTTCATACATTATCCAGTCAACTGGAATCCTAGATGATTATCAAGTGGCTGGGGGTGGAAGGATTCTGCTAATTATGGTGGTTCCAGCTCTTCCTCCATTATTCCTTGTTAATATGGCATTGTATCCAGCTTGGGTCAGGACAGCTCGGATTTGCTGAGGGCTATCGCCAGCTCCAGATCCTCCTGCTCCTGCTGGGTCAGACGAGCCACACGCTCCCTCTCTTCTCTCTCACTCTCCCGCTTCGCCCACTCTATCATGTCCTCCTCCGTAGGGTACTGCTCCACACACACACACACACACACACACACACACACACACACAAATTGACACCCTGTCAATTTGCACCTGCTTGAAGTAACACTTCTCAATTTTATAAGTCTAATCTAACAACCTAAAGAAGAGGGGTCAAGCAAGTATAACAGATAGTGCAAACAACGTGTTTTCTAAATGTGCTAACTTTAAATGTTCAAAGACTGGAGTTAAAGGCACAGTATGCAAGTTTTGCTGTTTGAGATGGCTTATTCAAAATAATAAAAGGCATAGCTTGATGGCGCCGTGAATGAGCGTGGAATCATGGGAGTCGTCGTCTTTACCTCCACAGCCGATGGAAGGCAATCCAACGGCACTCAGGCAGAAATCATGTTCATGGAAAAGCTAATGTAATAAATGTTTTATTAATGTTACTGTGTTATGAAGCAGGTTGGGGCCGAGAGCCGGGGACATTTTATGTTGCTGTTTTTATTATGTTTATATGCCGCAGTCGACCACTGACGGTCCTTTACATACAGGTGACTTTATTTGAAGAATTTATTAAATTGTGGTAATGCAATGTTTTACTTGGTCAGAACAATCATACTAAAATACATTTGTGTGTGTTCAAAGTTATGTTAACGTTACTTGAGGCTGATAGACACTTTTTGCATATCATATTAATAAAAGTTGGATGACTTGTGCTGCTAAATGGCATGTAATTCATTTTAAAACACTGCATGGTGGAGAAAATGCTGTATTACTGTTACAGCAAATAAAGCTCTTTCTGATTATGCTATGTTAGCCACTTGACAAAATAGTATTGTCCAATTTACTTTTTGGGCACAAAAATCATGTTGAGCTTTATAATGATTAGTTTTCGGTCTATAAAAAAGGTATCCTAACAGTTGCTCACCTGTCTAATAAAACACACATTAAAGCATCTTTGGTGTTTCCATGGTTTTTGTGGAATTTAAAAAAAAATAAAAAAATCGAAAATCCAGTGTAGCAACACACACAAGGATATGATGTCATTGACGAGCAATGACAGGCGGTTACGCTGCTTAAAATAGCTGATTTAAACAATGTTGGAAACATTTGGGATAATGCAAGTACACAAGTCAACAAAATATATAACATTGTGTCTAGTGGTTTCTGGATACTTTAATCCAAAAATCTTACATATTGTGCCTTTAAAGACTAGTAAGTTTGAGTTAATGCTACAACATACACAAGTCTGTTAAATATTACATAAAACAGTTTTATGTAACTATACAAATGAGATATCTTTCAGTTAATCTACTTAAAGAAATAGTTCACCCAAGAAATTAAAAAATTCTGTCATTATTTATTCTCAGCATATGATCATTAAGGACAGCTGTTTTATAAGGGGAAAATATTTTAATTTAAAATAATTATTTAGAATATTCTTTTCTCTTTTTTCCAAAAATGCTTATTAATTCGTGAACTATTCCTTTAAGCGTTGTTCGGTCAATGTCAACATCAACCAACAAATTAGGGACAACTATCTAGAACTGCACATTCACAAATCCAAAGGCTGTCTCACTAAATGTATGGTGACATCCAAAAAATCATAATGATTACAAAGCAAAAAATACTTAATGTGGGGGGAAAAAACTGTGGTGATGTGGTACAGTTACTGACACAGGAGGATGGGAGATACAAGACATGCGCCATGATGCAATCCATAAAGGCTCTCGGCTAACATTGGCTCATAAACCTGCTGACACATGAGACTTCATATAAAAATTATGTGTTACTAATTTTTGAGCCAACTGTTTATATAGTAAACTAGAAGGGGTTTTTGACAGATTTTGGTGAGTCTGATGTACTCATGTGTGGAAAGCCTGGATTGCTCATATAGCCCAACATGCTGAACATGCAAGTATTTCACACAGATGTGAAGGTGTGAACAACCATGGATGGAGAGATGTCATCACAACTATTAGCTGGGGGGTATTCCAGAAAGCAAGGTTAACTTACCGTCACATATACCCTGAACTCTCGGTTGATTAACCCAAACCTTGCTTACTCGAGGTATGCTGGTTCCAAAAACGCATCAGGGAGTAAGTTCAGCCAACCCTGAGTATGTTACCGGTTAACACACAAGACACTCTCAACCGAGCGACGAATCGATGATTCACCATGGACACAGACGCTGAGAAAAAGCGCACCGATTCCACTTCCTCCTCCTTTTGTTTAAAGGCGATTTACATAACCTACTTAGTGCACATCGCCACCTATTTGATGGTTGTGTAATAATTTTTTCAATCTTTTTATTGAATAAGTAATCTTTATTCACTGAGAATAAGACTTATTAAATATTTAGCATCAAATAAACAATATAAGATATCACATATGTATTTTACGTCCTGTTATAAAAAGGAAAAAAAGCAGATCCACGTGTGAAATTACAATAAAATAATTACATATATTATAATATATATAAATTGAATAAACAGTAACTATGTAACAAATTTAGAAATGTAGTTACCGTCATAAAACTACATTAATTGAATAACACGCATCTGAATACCTCTTAAGCAAACTAACCCTCAAACATAACCAGCGCCGGAGCAGGTTATGTTCAGAGAGCAAGTTGCTATGGCTACTTAGATACCCTGAAAGTTACCTCTGTTTTTGGAACCGAAAGTTGAGGTTATCAGCTTACTTACTCTTAAACATAGCTGGGTATGTCACATAACCTGCTTTCTGGAATACCCCCCGGTAAGCATTTCAACATACAGAACACCAGAACAAGACAACACAACTAATCTCAAGATGCACCTCTTGATGTCTCTTCCTTTGTAAAGAGTTGTTTTAAAATATCAGAGAAATGCCATCATGAAGCTTAATTTATTTGATGCATCATCTGATAAAGAAAGCTCACAGTGGGGAAATGAGAAGACAAGCGCTTTAATTTTTTTAATTAAAAAATAATAATAATAATAATAATAATACAGAAAGGAGCCAAAATGTATAGTCGGCACCCTAGCTGCTTATTTATTTAGCAAATTGTCTGTATATAAACAAAACAGACTGTATTTCTTCTTCTAAAAAAAAAAAAAAAAAAATAGATGGTGCAGAGAAATGTGGGATGTAGATGGAACCAGGAAGTGTTCAACCAATGAATGGGAAGGAGCGGCCCAGTAAGACAGGTAGACAGTGATTAGTTCATGCAATGCAAGGTAAGGCGCATCAGTGAACCAAGGTATGGCAGGGCAATGAACGTGCAAGATGGAATCAAGCCTCAACCATTGGTGGAGAACATAAAAGAACATGAGGGGTAAATTGAGAACAGCCAATAGCAAGCAGCCCCACCTCTCCATCCACAGCCAGTGAGAACTTACGCATGATGTTAGGAATATTGCGATGTCATAAATACGTAGATTTCAACATTTAAATACATTGATTTTGTAAATTAGTTTAACAGAATAAGTTTTTAACACTGGGATTTTTAGAAGAAGCATAAGCCTGTATTCAGTTTGACTTCAAAACTATTAAGAGCAGATAAATAATTTCATTAGAAGCTCATCTATATTTACAAAAAAAAAAAAAAAAAAACATTATATAAAAATGACAAGGTTTTGTGGCTTTTCACAAACAGATGGCAAAGCAGAGTTGTCGAAATATTGGTTTACGAGCATTTCTTTCCTGGAAACTGAAAAGGGCTGTGAGGGGTTGAGAGGTCAAGGCTGCTGCATGGCGGAGGTGAAATGTCAGGGTTCACTACTGGGGATCAGGAGGGGGAGGAGCTCACTTTATCAAAGCTGGCGAATCGGTTGGGGTCACTTGGGGCTTGATTGGGCGAGGAAGGGGCGAAAGGGTCTGGTACCGAGTCTTTAGCGGGGAGGGACGAGAATTCTCCAGAACCCTGCGCCTTGAACAGACCACGTCTCTGAAATGACTCGGACGACTCCGATCGGTGGATGTTGGACCGCTTACCTTTAAGGATGCACACAAACAGACAACACAGCACTAAGATTGACTTAAAAATAAGTTTGACGTAAAAGAAAACCATCTGAGGTTCATTTGGATGAAACACCAGAACAGGAACCAGCTCACCTGGGGGTGGAGGTGGAGGTCTGGTTGGTGTTCCCGTTTTGGGCGGTAATGCGGGAGGTACATCTGACTGAGTGTCCTCCTTAAATACATTCTTGTTTGTACTCGAATCGAATGGATCACTGCCATTAGACTGAAAGACAAGGAGGAACTTTATCAGCTGCAACCCATATACAACTTGATTTAAATCATGTGGGTGAACTGATTGGTAATAAAGCTGGAATACTGGGCTTCTGTTTACGTAAAAATACTTACTTTTGCTAAGCTGCTAAAGTCAGCAAAACCTTCTCCAAAAGTCTCATTGCCAAATACTGCAGCAAAGGGATCTGAAACAAAGTAAAGTACACAAACAGCATAAGTCAGAACATGAAGTCAGAATCATGTTCATTAGAAGAATAAACCCAAAATGTAAGCAGATATAAACCTGAGCAAAATTCAAAATACAAAAGATTCAAATGCAAAAAGTGAATTGTAATCTGTTGATTAATTTATTTTAAAGGACTCATTACAAAACGACTCCGTGATGGGCTGGCTATTGACAGATTTAACAAATAAATTTGCTCTTGAATGATTCGATCTTGATTCGGTTCTATATTGAATCATTTGGATATATATCGGGTACAGTACATCAGTTTGTTTGTTGTTGTTTTTTTTTCTCTTTCAACTAATGGTTAAAACTATATAGGGAACCCTGTGAGATGGTACATTACTATAATATTTAAAGGTTAAAATTAATAACAGATTCTAAACTATGAAATTCAACTGTTATTTATTTTATCATTATAACATTATATTACATTATTATAACAAATAATCATTGAATTAAAAACTTAAATCTTGGGATTTAAGAATTGATATCTGTTTATAAGAATAAAGATAGATTAAAATCCAGAAATCAATAGTTAACCTAGCCCTATAGTAATGCTTGATGTACCTGGGTCTGAGTTAGCAGCCACCGTAGTTCCTCCTGGCGCAAAAGGATCATTGGCTGCTGCTGGTCCATCTCTCTGAAAGGAAAAAGGAAGAAAAAGTTTAACATCAAATTCAGCCAGTCCTTCAACTTATGCCAATTCTCAGACAATCCAAAACAAACACTGTACAACCACTGTTAATAATGAGGGAAAAATCTAAAGCTTTAGGGTTTGTACCACCAGAAATTAGATATCATAAGTCATTCAAAATGCACCCAGCAGATTTTACTGGCAGTTAGATTTGTAAAACATGATACAAAACGTAATCACAAATCAAGTGTGACAGAAGCCATGTAACTGAACACATTTTAAGGCCAATTCACACTGCATCGACAGATGGCGACCAACGAGGACAATCACCAGATTATAGTATGCCACTTCTCAGACATTCCATGACCTGACAAATGTTGAATAAACGCATTAGCGTCAATCAAGTGCCGACCAATGCCAACAGACACTGACAGGGGTATGACACTGATTTGACAAAACGCGAAGAACTGTCTGTTACTGTTGGTCAGCATATATTGGTGTGAATTGGTCTTTAATGAGATTTTAAAGAGGGTTTCTCTCTTTACAACACTCACTGCAGGAATATTGGATCCTCCAAATGGATCGTGTCCTGTGCCAGTCGAGCTGAAGGGATCAGCGTCTGTCAGGGCATCCATTTTGGATCCGAACGGATCTGCATCTTGGATGTTACCACTACTAGAACCAAATGGGTCTGGAGTGACTGCATTGCTGGCCCTGGATGTGAACGGATCAGACTCTTTAGGGCCTGTGGTAGCGCTGAATGGGTCAGACGAGCTGAAAGGATCTCCTGATGGGAAACCAGCTGAAGACTGCTTAAAGAAGTTGTCTGCCGCAAATGGGTCTGTGCCTTTAAAAGGGTCTCCGCCGAAAGGATCTGGATAGCAAAACAACATTTTATGAGTCAAAGTAGATACTTTGCAAACACCCGGCAAGATGGTAAGAACATGCTCACCTGAAATGTCAACTTTTGAGAAAGGGTCTTCAGTGAAGAGATCACCTGAAAAATGGAGTTTTATTTATGTTTACTAATTAATTAACTGATGCTTTTACTCAAAGCAACTTGCAGTACACTTATTAAACGCACAATCTATGGCTGCACAATTAATCAAAATAAAACAAAGGCTTAGTGTGATTAAAAATCAGAGTGAAGTGTGGCACTGTGCTCTTTTATAAATGAGCAGCACATGATCTGGTGTCTCAGTGTGTTGGAGCGGCTCGGTTTGTGGTAAATGCTCTGAGTTTAGGTCACTTATAAAGTGCATTTGGGAACACAATATGTGCCAAGCATCTTCCCAAACTTGTAATGACAAGCACTGGCTAAAAAGTATTGGCAAAAGGGCTTACTACAGGTTTCCATCCAAATAAAAGCTGGATAGTTTAATGGATTAAAACTTAAGACATCCATCATTTTAAATTTGTACTGTAAAATAATACTATGATATAATTTCTCTTACATACTTGATCTTTTAAAAAAAAAATTGTACAGTGAAATTGCAATACTATTTCTTTAACATATTTAATATTAATTATATATTTTTTTATATAATTTTTAAAATATTTCTTTAATAATACTTGTTTAATAGTATTATTTAATACTAATTTCTTTTATTTTTCTTCATATTTCTCTTAATATTTTTTTGTAAGAATAACAATAGATGTAAATAATTATAATTCATATTGATATAATAATTTTATATATAAAACATTTTTGGCCAAATTGTGCATCCCTATCAACAAGCACACACAAAAAAAAAAAATAATCATGCAGCCCTAGGACAATTCCTCATTGTGATTTTTGTTGCTGATTTTACTTTGTGTGCACAGCTTACCATCAGTGAAAGGGTCAGAGTGGAAGAAGTCAAGGCCAGGACCGCTGGGTGGGTTAGTGGGCAGCACTGTAACTGGCTGGGCAGCTTCCTTCTTCACTTGCTCCACAGTCTCTGCCTACACATCACAAATCCATTAGCGTAACTTACTTATTATTACATTGAAAACAAAATATACATATTCCCAATCACAAAAAAATATTCTGTTCTAAATGACATTATAAATGTATGTAAATGTTAATGTGAATGAATATGTCCATTTCTTAAGAAGTCATAATTATTCAACCTTTGGGGTGCTGGTGGCAGGCTGCTCATCTGTCTTTTCCTTCTCTTCCTCTTTCTCCATCTCCGGTTCTGGGTTAGCTTCTGTTGTGCTTTCCTGAAATCAGAGTGGCATAAAAAGAAAGACATGCATGAAAAACTATTTGTAAACGTAATGAGACATTATAAAAAGGCAATAACAAGATGTGGTTTCTGACCATGTTCCCCTGAGGCCAAGCCACAGCAGTGGTGCTGGTGCTGGTGGAGAACCCACTGTTATAAATATCACAGCTATAGAAGTCTGGTTGAGGCTCTTGCTCCTCTGGGCTGGTGGATGGCTCTTCTGCCTCTAACCCAAGCTGCTCCTCCATGACTCTAAGCTCTTGCGGCTCATCTATGGACGGCTGCTCCTCTTCTTGCTGGACTTTGTCCTCTTTGGGTTTCTCTGGTGGCTGTGCTGTAGGTTGAGGCCATTGTAGTTGCACTGGCTGCTCAAGAGAGGGTGCTGTACCATTAACAAGCACTGGCTCCTCCAGGATTTTCCAGGTAAGCCGTGCAGTGACTTCTCTTTCCTCCGTTTTAAGCTCAGACAATCGCTCCTGCTCCTACAGTAAACAGCACATAATATAGTGCGTGAATAAAAGAAATTAAAATGGAAATAAAACAAAAAAAGCCAAACTTTACAAAAGATGTAAACAAGAGAAAAGAGTGGAAGAGCAGAACATGTTTAGCGAGAAAAGGCAGAAAAATTTCAGCTGTGAGAAATGTGGGCAGTGGATGATAATAGAAAGGATAATGCTCAGTTTATTTTTTTTTAATGTCATAATTTTTCATTTGCAATGAAAATGAGCAGAAATGTTTATGAAAACACAGTATTTCCAGGTCTAAATTTCCATTGAATAAGCCATGTTTGAAGCCACTGCAAAACCCACAATTTAGTGCACAATTAAAATTCTTCTGATACGCCAAGTTGTATAAAAATGCAAAAAATATTTTTTATTATTATAGCTACTCCTCTTTATTTTCATGGACTTCGTCCTCTTTGAGTTTCTCTAATAATAATAATAATAATAATAATAATAAATCATGATTATCATCAGGGTCTTTAATCCGTGCAGTTGCTACAAAATGGAAAACACCTTTAACTCGGGTAAAAATCACCAACTCAACAAATGTATTTATTTTACTGAAGAGGGCAAAAGGAGGGTATATAATGTGTATGCCCATTAATCTAAAAATAGATTTCAGAACCAGTTAATGCAGATATGTATAAGTAAAGGTAACAAACAAACAGATAAAAAGTTAACTAACCTGAGCAATCTGTGTGTGGGATTCTTTAACGGCATCCTCGAGGGGGCAGAGCTGAGCGCGAGCAGATTGAACTTTATCTCCCAGTTGACGCGTTTCTTCCTGCAGATGGAGCAGTTCTTCTCGGGCCCTGGTCAACTCCTCCTCATAGTCACAGATTCTCTGCTCTTGCTCGGAGTGCTCCGTCGTCAATGACTGGATCTGGACACACACACAGACGAAAGGAAAGGGAGCAGAAGAAAAGATCTGAGATCAGTTTACATGAGCTTTTTAAATGGACTGCACTGAGAATGCACTTCAGTTTTATACACAGGCTTCATTTCTCTCTCGCTGTGTCTATCTCATACCAGGTGGCTCTCCTGGCTGCATTGTTGCTGTATGAGTCCGAGCTGTTCCTCTAGAGAGCGTTTCTGCTCATCCAGCCTCTCCAGCTTCTCCTGCACCTCCTGTCGCTCCGCCTGGAGGCGGCTCAGTTCCTCTGACCCCTTCTGAACCTCCTCCTGCAGGTCCTGAGAGAAAGAGAGAGAGTTTGTGTTGAGAGGTCTTTAACGGCCTAAAAATAAACTGCAGTTCGTTAACACTAACAACAGGGCAAAGAGCTCATGCAGCTCTTAAAATAAAGATAAAAAGCACTAAGGTGCAGAGACAATACAGAGATAGTGTGTAAACCAGTTATATCACACCAATCAGAAAAGCCAAAGTAAACAAAAAGGCAATGAGAGACAGCAATTATGTGCTCAAAAGTAACAATAGCTTCACTCTGATAAAATCATCTCCTCCTCAAACAAAAGAATAAATAGGCTCACAATAACACAGCAACTTTCATTTCTCAACAGCTGTTCCACTTTCCTCACAGAATTGAAAAAGAAATTAAATTCTGATCCTTGTAAAAACTGAAAGGGAACGAAATAAGTTGGGAACAAAAGCATAAACAATGAAAATTGTAATGTTAGCTTCACATAGGCAGACTTCTGACCATCAACTATGGCCTTGTCCAAAATGACGCATTGAAAGTGGACTTGCGGTTTCATGGCCTTCATTTTCGTGTGTCCGTGAAATGAAACAAAACCACAGTACATCCCATTGAACAGTTTAAGATTTGTTTTCACAGCCACCGTGTGGCCTTATGGCAACCTTACAATACTGCAGACTTCACAGCTGAATATTACCCGTCAGCCCATGCCGGAAAGTGTGGACACAGACTTGAGGAATGAACGGTGACATAATGCTGCTACGTATTGTTTACCTGACTATAAAGTGTCTAAAAATCAAACAGTGCACATCCAATGTTTATGAGAGCAGTTCAGAACTTCCGTTTTCCGGTCCGGGAGTGATTCTAATGTATCAGGAGCTAGCATACACTCCCAGTGCTTAGATATATTGAAATTAAAACCATTGATTCTCTTGGTCTCATGCAGTTTTATATATTTAGACATAAAGCAATTTAAAGCAACGTTATTACATTTCTCAGCTCCCCAGCTCTTTTTAATACCAGCAAGTTTTTAGGGCCACAGTTGAACCAATCTTTATGGCCCGCAACCCCTTTTCTGCAGTGGAAATGCACAAAACGATTAAAGAACGAACAAAGGCCAGGAACCTGCACAGAAACCGTGTCCGTAGAAAAGGGGTAAGAGAGGCCTGAGGGTGCCATCTGGAACAGGGCCATAATGTCTGGTCCACACTGCAGCTTATTCTGGCCAAGAACTGCCCATTTAAAAAGAAAGAGATCATCTGAATAGGATGTTAAGCAACCAACCAACCAATTTGTTTTGTTTTCCTGTTGTTTCTGGGTGGGTTTATCTAAAATAGTTTATACCACAATGATAGACCAGTTTGGGACAAAAAAAATCTTTAAATTGAAGAGCAGTGGTCAGCAAACAGCTGACATATCTCAGAAAGTAAAGTAGAATGTACAAATCATACACAAAATGAGCATATTTGTTTATTTTAGTAAGGTTTACAACTTCAATTGACTTAAAAAAAAACCCTAATAAACAAATACACTACCAGTTGGTAAGTCTTCACCAAGGCTGCATTTATTTGGTAAAATAAAGTAAAAAAAAATAATATTGTGAAATATTACTACAATTAAAAACTGCTTGCTGTTTTAATACACTTTAAAACATTTAATCCTGTGATTATATTTTTGTGACTTTTGAAGCATTATAAATATCTTTACTGTCCCATTTGATTAAAAAAAATCATATAGAACCTTTGAATGGTACAGCAAGCATTATTTTTGACATTTAATAAAGTAATCCAAATGAGCAGTCTTTGATCCAACAGAATCAGTAAATGGGTATGCATATTTTTAACATACAGAAAAAGTAGAGCCAGCCAATTAAATTGAAACTGCTGATTTTCATCAAATCCTGCTACTTTTGTGTATAATATCGTCGATAAACAGCTGGCAAAATCTGAGGCAGAATGAATGAATACTCTAGAACACTCTACAACAAAAATACAGTATATCTGACTGTACAAACGCAAAGCTTAAATACAGAGGACAAAGGTGAAAGGCAGATGAAGATGTCAAGAATAAAAAGAGAATCAGATCTGAAAAGAAATATAAGATAAGGATGAAAAGACAACAGTGTCATTTCCATTGTCATTCACCTTGAGGTGCTATGAGAACACTGGGCGACAGTGAATGATTGCATCCTAAAAATAACAGGTCTACAGCAGCAGATCCGAGTAACTGCTCAGGGTAAAGATGGAAACCTTCACAAGTTTAACGCATAAATGTCTCCTCGTCCAATCATGGGCTTTGCTGGGAGCCGACAAGCCCCCGAAATAGAATCCATTCATCATCCCAGGGTTTAAACACAGCAGAGGCTCTTACTAAAACTCAGCACACATTCTAATTTAATTATTCAATGCCTGGAGCAGCCCACCAGCACCATGTGTTTCAAGGCTAATCTATAAAGACCCTAAACAAATATTGATTACATTCATAATTTGTGAGAGGCTCTTAATGCCTCCGATAGCTTTAAATATTGATTTTTAATTCTATTAATCTTGCACTTTTGCATAGGTATGATTGTTTATCTGTACTACTGTTTTCTGAGAGGAAGACACAGAAATACTTATGAACCAAACGGGCCTTCTTTTGTTTAATCAATATCAATAGAACTGCCCTCTGAAGACATTAGTAATTCAAGAGCGAGATCCATTTTAATTGTTTTTTTATACAGGTAAAATGAAAAAAAATGAAAAGAAAACAGCAGGATAAGTGGCCTTGTTATATGACAGAAAAGGAGAACCCTAGAGAGCGGGACCAGCTGTGATATCAATATGCCATCTAGTATCCATTTGCACACACATATCAGGCCGTCTTCTCTTCCTGTATACTTACTTACACACACACAGACACACACACACACAAAATTGTTTTTCCGGCTCACTAGGCTTCCATCTGTCAATGCATTTTAACACTAGTGCTGGCATGCTTCCTTCTCTTAATGAATGACCATATATTTAAAGACTATCCTGAACCTGTACCTGGCATCAAATTCAGCAGCCTGCAGCATCTTCCAGTCTACAAAAACAGTGTATTTTCAGACACATACACAGGAAATTGAATTATCACACCGTGGGAGAGAGCGAGAGAAAGAGAGGGAGGCAGCTTAGATCTCGATGGAAATGAAAAACATCAAATTTATGAGTCAGGAAGCCAGTGCAGATATATAGGCCTTGAACTTCTTTCAACTCTGCTGACAGACTGTGAGGAGTGAACCGATCCATGATGAGCAGAGAGGACAGACAGATGATAGGGAGGATAAAACAGACAGACAGGGAGCTTTTGAAAAACAGCTGGCTCCTGTTCTTCTTTTCAGGCCCTTTATTGATCGAATATGTTGTCAGTAAAATCTAGACATGATGATGTTTGAAACAGTCAATGTAGAAATAACTTTAATAGAGCCAGCTGTCTTTAAACAACTAAAATGAAAATTGTATAAAATAAAATTAAACAGATATAACTAATGCAGCCAGCTGAGCTGCCTTCAAATAACTGATATCAAATGATTCAAAATAAAATTTAAAATATCTGAATAATTTGAATGCAGTAAGAGGTCTTTATACAACAATTATTCAAAATAAAACAAAATAAATTTAATGCACCCAGCTGTCTGTAAACAATAAATATAAAAAAAGATTTAAAATAACTAATTCAGTACATTGTAGATTATTATTGTAGCTATATTCTGTCTATGTATACATATGTAAATAAATATGTTTATGTCAGTCACATAAAAATAACATTTATTTCAGTTTAATTTTAAAATAATTTGTACCTGGACTTCGCTGGTCCTCTGTCGTATAGTTTCCTCCCTCTCTTTAATGTCCTGTTCCACCGTGCTCTTCTCCCTGAAAGACCAACACAGACATGAGTATTTAATCACAGTGGCGACGGCTGGTACAGACAGCCAGCCGCCTGGAACAGCATGGACAGCATCTCCCTCCAGCACCATCTCTGCATCTGCTGCATGAGCTTGTATGTGTGAGAAAGAGAGGCTGTACGTGAGTCAGTGTGTCAGAGCTGCACATGAGCAGATGGTTTTCTGAACGTCAGGAAGAGTGGGAGGAGGGAGGCATGGAGAAAGATGGGGGATGTGGGGTTGGAATACATTAGAGGTGTTTTCACTTATCCCACTGTCTGCATCTTCACCTTTAGGTCACGCTGTTTAAATTTAGCATAACATTTTAAATAACAACTACATTTCCAAGAATTGTGAGAGGTGCTTGCTAGCGGTAGACCAATTTATTAATTGTCTGATGTCTGGCCATATATATTGTAAAAGTTCAAAAGTTTGGGGTTGGTAAGATTTTGTAATGTGTTTTTGGAAGAAGTCTGAATATTGAGAAATATTTCAATTTATAATAACTGATTTCAATACATTTTAAAATGATTTGTAATTATAAATAATGTAATTTATTCCAGTGATGGCAAAGCAGCCATTATGCTGCACTCATGCCATGTAATAATTACTGTAATTTCGCAATGACAACAATGTTCCTCGGACTGGGAATTATGCGTTTCTATGGCAACACTATCAATGCCTAAATTAATCTGCAGCGGTCACGTTGCACAAGTAGGAGCTCTCAGAAAATTCCCAGCTTACAAATTGTAATTACGAGCTTTACAAGGACACTAACTCTTTTTACAAGTCGAAATCTCGTAATGCACCTTTACTCCAGTCTTCAATGTCACATGATCCTTCAGTAATCATTTTGACATGCTGATTTGGTGCTCAGGAAACATTTCTTATTTTTATCATCATCAAAAACAATGAAATTAGTTTTGCTGGGTTTTTTTTTTTTGGGGGGGGGAACCATAATACATTTTTTCCCCTCCAGGATGTTTAGATGAATAGAAAGGTCAAAAACAGTATTTATTTATAATATTGTAAACTTATTGTCTTTTATTATATAAAATAAATATAAAAAATATATATATATAAAAAATACACACACGTATACATATTAAACATATATATATATATACACACACACGTGTACACAATTACTGTTTACACAATTACACAATTTAGAGCCAAGAAATGGCTGATATGTGTTGCTATTTGGTTGCTATGGTGTTCTGAATGGTTGCTTAGTGTTACTCTGCGAGAGCTTACTGGCCAAGTCAAAAGAGTCAATGGGATTCTTCTATAGCGAATTTTCATCATGCAAATAAATCTGATGGTTCACTAAAGTGCTAGCACCCCTCTCTTCAACAAAAACAAACCCCTAATAGTAACTATGAGCAAGAGTAATAGTAATGCTTACCAGCACTACTACTTGTTACACTCATTTATTGAACACTTTTACACCAGGAGTACTCGTTACATGGAGGGTCAACCTTGGATTAAGTCTACAATAGGTATGTTTACATGCACTCATTTTTCTCAACTGGAAAATATCCAATCCAATTTCAGATTTGAAGAGTTGTTTATGTCAACCACAAACATTGTCATCCAACTCACATTTCCATGTACAGTGCTTTACATTACAGTGCCAAGACAGCGTATTCAGAAGTGGAAAAAGTCACCACAATAATGTCACAGGAGCATCTGCAAACAGAACTGCAGTTTTTGCCTTGATGACATATATAAAAAGAAAGCTGACAAATGTCAGAAGACCTTTAGTAAGCAAATATTTAGTAAATATTCAGTCACCTTCACTGAGAAGTTCATAAGATGAGTAAATAAACACACATTTTTAAGACGTAAAATGTATGTAATCAAACGCATCAAGGCATTGCACATGAGCACAAGGTATCTTTGTATCCAATTGAGAAAACATATTTAAGTGTTTACATAATTAATTTTTTCCTGTTATCTGTTGGTCTAATTATTTCATATCAATAACCTGATTATTTCGGTGCATGTAAACAATGTTTATTTGTCATGGTACTTGTCTTTAAAGGTTAAAACCATCCACCTTTTGGTTACCAGCACAGATTTGAACCACTACGCCATATCATCCATGCATGTGAAATAGGATGCTTTGTTAAAAGCATTTGCAAGGTAAATCCATTTCTAAACATATCCTCAACTACCGTCATCTTAAAGGGATATGGTGTGAAAACGTACTTCTTAGTCACAGCTCATGATGTCGACTCTTGTGAATACTAGTTCTAGACAATCTAAGTTATGTAAAAATTAGGTTATGATGATGCTGGAATGTTTATTTATGTAGAATCTCTCTTAGCCTACAAGGCTTGTGATCTAGCAAGAGTAAAACCAAAAGATTAGAAGAGGAAAAAAAGTAAATATTTCATAAGAACTCTTTCCCAACAAGATTTATCAGAGCATCTTTCCTGGATAAGGCTGAACTGTATTAAGCTCTGACTCAATGTCTCCTCCAATTCTGACACAGTGAATTCATGCTGCAGTCTTCCCAGCAACAACAGAGAAAGACACACGGATATGACCAAGAGTCAAACACACATGGTGTGAGTCAGAGACTCCCAGGAGAAAAGAGAGAGGAGGAGAAAACAAGAAAATAGAAAGACTAAAAGGGGATATATAAATAATACAGGACAAAATGAGGGTTTAAAATAAAAGTCTTGCCAACAGTCCTAAAAGCACCTAGAAACTGGATCTTGAGCAGCCTGGATCAGTCAAAAACAAGAGAGCATGAGTAGTCCAAATAGTCTATAATTGCTTTTCTTTTTTAGAATGAGGGTGTGGCCTGTTCTTACCTGTCACCTGAGGTCGCCCGTTGCCGTGGAGATTTAAGGCAATCCCGAACCGCACGCATCATTTTAGAGACAAACAACAGCCCATCTTATAGAACCTTTCTGTTTTCTATCCTTTCTGCTCATCTTCTTCTGCACACTCCATTTCAAACAGACTCATTACTTCTCACTTACAGTTTTACACTCTTTCTGTGAAGGAGGAAGTGAGAAGTGCTAGAACTGCTGTTGAGAGCAGAGAGTGAGTGTGCAGACAGGTGACTGTATCTGCTTTTGCTCAAAGTCTGTAAACCAAAGATGGAGGGAAAACCAGAGGTGGGGGCGCCTTCCTCTTTCAGTGTTTGTGTAAATGAAAGCTCCACCTCTCCTCTATGGGCTGGTGACTCCCATCACAAGGTGTACTTCTCTGGAGGCTCATTGCCTACAGGAAGTGATTTAAGTACTTGTATACGCCACCCACACACATTTAGAATGAGTACCATTACTTTTGTTTACCTATTACGAATGATTAGTTCACCCATAAACCCATATGATTCTGAGAACCACAATTTTTGGAAAAATATGACAAAAAGCACGGTAGATTACTTATAAAGCCCTGAATGGTCTAGCTCCTCAGTACTTGAGCAAGCTCCTATAACTTTATATCCTTTCATGCCCACTGCGGTCTCAAAATTATGGCCAGTTGATATTACCTAGAATATCAAAATCGATTGCAGGTGGTAGATCCTTTTCTTATTTATCACCCAAACTATAGATCTATCCCCTTTAAAATCAGCTTAAAATAAAAATTTCCCCTATTTACTTTGATAGCGCACATTACTAGTCTTGTGGTAAAGGTCATCCGTTCAATTTAATCTACATTTTTTTTGTTTTCGAAACTTTAATCAAAATCTGAAAATGTACTTAGCCTCTGGAATGGCCTTCCTTTTCTGATGACGTCAGTTTGACGTCCCCTCCAACTGTTAGTCTGCAGCTAGCTTTGACAGCGAAGTGAATGGAACGCTTACTTTTCTAGATCCAATCAATTACCAACGAGAAAAAACAGGCCTCTGTTTATCTCATTCAATATTCTGTTTCAGTCAGAAAATTCATCACAATACTGAAGAAAAGTTGGTTGCAACCTCGATTTTAACAATAGTGATTTTATTTGTCTAAACACTGTCTGTGATTCAGACGATCTAATTAAGCTTGATATGACCTTGCACATTATGATGTAAGAGCGAGGAACATTAAGTAATGAGATACTCATTAAAGAAACCATTCATCAGGCCAAGTGTGTCTATGATGACCTGGGGACAGATTTTGGCATAATGACACTGGAGATTATTGTCAGGCCCACACTTCTGTTTTTGTGGTTTCATAAGCTCCTGTGCACCTGTGTGAGGGCATCGTGTGGAAACTACTAACACGCTATATTAAACAACAGAAATTGAGAGTATTGTATGCGAAACATTTTGAAGCCTTGAAAAGACGGACAGAATAACAACAATGCAGTGGTTACCCCCATGATTTCCTTAATGTATAAATATCCATAGTCCATGGCTCCACAAGATGTATATTAAGTTAAGGCTAGACATTTTAATTCAGGTGCAATCAGATGTTTTAGATTCTGACCAGCTGTCTTGTGGACATGGGTAGAGAAAAGTAAGATCAGTAACTCACCTCTGTAGATCCATGATTTCATTAGTGAGTGAGTCCAACTCTTTAATTGCGGAGAAATCTGCAGCAGCCTGTACTAAGATAGCATTGTTCTGATCAAGAGCAGGGAGGGAAAAAGCATAGAAAAGAAGGAAAAGTGGATTTTAATTTTAATTCTATACTCTTTTACGACCACATTAGATTTTTCTTTTTTAAGAAATTAATTCTTTAATTCAGCAAGGATGCATTAAGTGCATAAAAGTGATAGTTATGTCACAAAGGATTTCTATTTCAAATAAAATGAAGTGTAATGAAAGAAATATTAGCAGCACAACTGTTTAACACTGATAATGATAAGAAATGTTTCTTGAGTACCAAAACAGCATATTAGAATTATTTCTAATGACACTGAAGACTGGATTAATGGCTGCTGTTATTTTAAATATTTCATGATATTACTGGTTTTACTGTAAATTTGATTAAATAAATGCAGCCTTGGGGAGAATAAGAGAATTTTTTTTTCTTTTTGTTTTTTAAAAAAAAAAAAAAATCATACTGACTCCAAACTTATGAGCTGTAGTGTATAAGAGAACATACAGAGCATTGTACCTGTCGTGCCAGTCTATCACAAGGAGGGATCATTTCTGGAGAGAGTGTCTGGGGTGGGTCTATTCCCTTTGAGAGCTTCTGATTGATAAGATATAGAGCTAATGCAAACTGATCCCGCGTCAGCTTCCCGACGTCACCTATATCGCAAAGCTCCCTGTAGAAACATGCAGAAAAAAAGTTAAGCCAAAGTAACATTACAATACAATCCCATACAAGTTTTAATGTTAGCAAGATATGTATTGGGTCTAATGAGCATTTATGGACGCGATGAGATGTTTAAATCCAAGCAGTGGCATCTCACCAAATGCGGGCTAAAGTAGCAGATGGCAAACCCGTCTTCAGAAATATATCTCGGACCTCAGCACCAGATACCAAGCCATCCATGTCACTGTCTGTCTTTGCGAATAAGTCATCGTATTTGGCTTTATCTGCTGGAGATACCACCCACTGCACACACATTTGTACATAGATGTTTGTTAACAAAGCTCTGGGACATTTTCAACAGTAAGTACCAGAATCATTAACAACTAAATTATCAATAAGCTGTTAAAACAGATGCTAAATTAATGTGACCTGTGGTGGTGTAGGTTTTGCTGGCAGTGTTTTAGATCCAGAGTGGGCGGAGCCTCTCTCTTTAATCTGTGCTGGAGATGGTAGGAGGGGCACCACAGGCGGCGTGGCTATTTTTTTCCGTTTTGATGGTGGAATCAGAGCGGCAGGCAGAGACATGGGAACTGGCTCGGACTCCAGGGCTCTGTATACTAAATACATGGCCTAAAACACACAAAATATGTGAACTATTACCATTGGACAAACTTCAAGTACAAAAATCAGTGTGGTGTACAAGGCAGCTCTTCACAAACAGGAAACAGGGTGAAGTCACCCTTAAAAAGTAGGCAAGATAAAATGTAATATGCAAAGATACTAATACGTCAGTTATGGGTTGAGAAACACTGTAACTCAAGTTTGTGATAGATAAAACTGATAGAAAAGTGTCATGTTTTCCTTTATGTTGGCAGAACCAAGCAGAAACATGGGAACCGCCACAAAAGGGGAGACTTGCAGTCTAGACTTGTTTAGATTGGCTTCAGACCAGTGATGTCATTGTTACCTAAAACTGAAACTAAAACTATTAAAAATAATTTTGCTAATAGAAAATTTTACTTGGAAATAATACTGAACTCACCACAGCGAACTCGTCTTTGTCCAGCATGCCATCTCTGTCAATGTCACTGAGTTCCCAAACCTACAACATTTATTTTGATAAGAGAGGTCAGATCATTTCTGTCCATTAAATCATTATTACTGATGTGCAGAGTTATTTACTTGTAGTTATACATTCTGAGGTGGGATAGACAATTTAGCTAAACAGTATCAGGTTTTTTAAAAGACCCAATACTTTCAAGATATGGCTGAAGAGTGCAGCCTGGTGGTTAGGCCTGAAAATGCACCTTTATTTAAAAGACAAGGTAAAATTTGAATCTTTAAACCCTGCGTTACATGATCATTATAAACCTGCTTGCCACAGCGCTTGTCTTACCCTGCCAAGAACGTCCACAGGAAGTTTAGAATTGAGGAGCACTGGTTTGACCTTATCGCCCGTGAGCATGCCGCCCACTGGAGAGAGGCTGTCGAAGATGGCATCGAATTTCAGCTTCTCCTCGGCCTATATGACACGCATAACACACAAACACATTTATAAATGACCAATTAAGCAATTGAGCTGAAAAGTTAATCTAATTCATGACTAATTCTAATTACAACATTTATCGACCAATTTAATTCTAAATAAGCAAAAATCTGTTGGCGATATGATCTGACCTTGACAATCCATGGGCAATCTGTGGGCACGGGGCCAAACTGAAGAGGACTGCTAGTGTCATGCTAGACGGGAAACAGAAGAACAGTCATTAACTCACAAGAGACATAAAGCCGTTTTCACCACATAAGCAAATAAAATCACCAACTCAGCAGCTTTTAAGTCATTTGTAATTGTATTCCCAGGTCTCTCTGGTTTATGAGGGACATGTGATGTCAATTTCCTGGTCTGGTGAAGAGGAAGAGGAAGTTAAGGTCTGACTTACAAACTTTGGGGGAGGGACAGCAGTATTTAGGCTCTTAAGAGCCACTTCAAGTCCATTCTGAGCACACGCCACCAAACGGAGGGCTACAAAAAATTGCTGAGAAGCGACAAACAGATGAATATAGTTGAGAATGTATTGCTAAAACACTCTCTCTAATAATGAACCATAATGTTTAAAAATACCTGCTTGTTTAGTGAGCCTTTGCGTTCGGAATCTGCTAAGTCCCATATCTGTGGAACAAATTTGCAGAAGGTCAAATCAGTTATCAGTCATTTAGAGCTTTACGGGAAACACTGTATAATGCAATATTGTATGTGCATGACAACCTGTTCCATAGAACAGAAAGTTGTAAATGTTTAAGTAGTTTCAGGAGGAAAGTTTCAAATTAAAGGGTTAATTCACCCAAAAATTAAAATTCTGTCATTAATTACTCACCCTCACGTCATGCCAAACCAGTAAAACCTTCGTTCATCTTCGGAACACAAATTAAGATATTTTTATAGAGCTTTCGGATTTCATCAAAAATATCTTAATTCGAAGATGAACAAAGGTCTTACATATTTGGAATGACATGAGGGTGAGTAATTAATGACAGAGTTTTCATTTTTGAGTGAACTAACCCTTTACTGTAATGCAAAAAGAGGTAACAACAAATTGCAGGAAATCAATACAGCGATATAAAGAAGGAGAAATTACACCATCTATCCATTTCTATTTAAGTCATCTTGATGTTTCCAGCAGTCTTCAATCAATTCACTTATTTGTTTTTTCCACACCTCTATATTGGAAGCATGCTATTAACTGATGTTACCTTGCCAAGAACCAGGTCTGCAAGGCCAGATGTCTTTAAAAATAAGGCTGCATCACCAGCTCCTACGCGCCCACTACCGGACGGATCTACCTGTGGTGGAAATAAAGCATAGAGCATTAAAAACACTTAAAGTTTTGGGTCTGTAAAGTTTGTTAATGTTTTTGTAAGCAGTCTCTTATGCTTACCAAGGCTGCATTTATTTGATCAAAAACACAATAAAAAAAGCAATATTGTGAAATATTATTACAATTTAACATACTCTTTTCTATTTTAATATATTTTAAAATGCATCTTATTCTTGTGAAGGCAAAGCTGAATTTTCAGCATCATTTCCTTCAGAAATCATTCTAATATGCTGATTTGCTGCTCAAGAAACACTTATATGGAAAACAATTCTTCTGCTTAATATTTTTGAATATTTAGAAATATTTTGTAACATTATAAATGTCTTTACTGTTACTTTTGATCAATTTAATGCATTCTTGCTGAATAAAAGTATACATTTCTTTAAATGAAATTTAAATATAAATGAAAAATTCTTATTGACTCAAAACTTCCAAACTGTACTAGTATTTTCAATATTTGAACGGTACTTCTCAGTAAATATTCTAGAACGGATGGCTTAGAACTGAGTCATTCAAACAATTCACAAAGCCAGTAACAATATAATACACAAATGCTTAGCTGCAGAGATTCACTCAAATGGGAAACCAGCAGCAAGATGTTTAAACCATATGCTAGTTCAAACAGGCTGCTTCACTCACCCTGTCCTATTCAGTTGGCAAAAAATTCATCACTAATTCATAGCGGAATCCTTTTACAGAGAGAACGACACTTACGGGAGGCAGAAGCCTCAGAATGCTTTTAGCTCAAACTGACAGTGTGGCGAGGTTTTTATTTCTCTTCTTTTGCCAAGTGCTCTACAATGCCAAAGTGAGTCATATTAGAAAAAACCGATTAAACGCTTACCTGTCGATAGTATTTCTCATAGACAGGATTCCCACTTGAAAGCTGCAACCAAATAAAACAAAATCTCATTAAAATGATTCCAAATACATTGTTTAATCTCTCTAAAACCAACATAAGCTAATTAAACAGCACTTTCTTCTAAACGGATCCCTTTCTTGGCAGCATTGATGCATTCAAACCTCTGAAAAGGAAATGTTAAAGACATCTGGCAACCAGGTGAACATTTATAGAATGGCAATGTGAAAACAAACGATCTCACAATGACTTTAAACACTCACACACCTTTGCCATATATAAAGATGTTGATTATACACCCATGCACACATTAAGGGTGGCTTTCTTAAGTCTCCTGATATTCTCTGCTGTTCACAACACAAACACTGAGTTGGGATTCACAATAGTCGAGCAGAGTAACACACATTTGTGCAGCTGACGGCAAGCCAAACCATCGACATTAGGTTTAGTCACAGCCAAATGGCTAATTTATAACATATGAACGGATCAAGTGAAATGAGACGCATTATAGACTCCAAATCATGACTGTTTAAAATAATGGTGTTTTTAGTACACGCCAATCCCTCTGCCAGTCAAATGCTATTAGAGGCTCATATGATCTTACATATCTGACATCTGCATCGTCATAATTCATAAGCATTAACCTGCTTTTCTGGCCATGTTAGGCTAAGTTCTGCCAGATCCCAACTGCTTTTTGGTTGCAGTTCAACAGCTCTGTCTGTCTCCCATCAGGTGGTTACTGGTGCATGCAAATGCGATGCTGGCACACAATATTCAGCAAAGTGCCACCGAACATTTCCTTGTCCCGCTGAGAAAGGAGTGGGAGTTTGTGTTGCGCTTCTTAAAAAAAACAAAAAACATTTTGGCCTTTTAGGCTGTTCCGATTCCAACTCATTTCCTGAGACTTATTCTGGCATGTGAAGCGAAGGCTTAGTAAACCATGATTAAACATACAACGAAAAAATACCATCTACTAAATCTACAAAACTATCCTGGAATCCTATTCTCATGCTGTCTTTACGCTGCAAAGCTACAGGAGCTAAAGAAAAACACCACAAAAAGTGCATTTACAGAGTGTTTAATGCTGCAAAAATGGATTTACACAAATTACAATTGCAGAAATAACGCGTTAAAATTAATGCTGCAAATATGAAATTATGAAACACCATATGTAGCCTAATTGTAGAAAATGAAAAAAATATTCTAAATATATAAAATATGAAATTGACATAATAACACATATATATTCTGTCATGACAATGACAGGTTTAAGCCTGCATTAATGTAGCATTTTATTTACACAATTTTATGTGGGGACCAGGCAGACTAGAAGGATGGATGATAAAGTGAAATAGCCTCAGATATCATATCAAATGCCATATTATATACAGTTGAGCAGAGAAATATAAATAAAAATTACAGTATCTTAAAACCAACATTGTGAATACGAACAAGGTCAATGGATTCTTTCAAAAATGACAATTTCATGCGTGCCTCCTTCTCAAACCAGACCTATGCCCTTGGCTTCAACGAAAGCAGAACAGACTGAAGATATGTCTCTTCCTCTGCCTAATGTCTTCTCGATGAGGTAATACTGCAATGCATTTTTCATGCATGTGAGCCTTGCTTCTAAAACAGAGCACACCATCAACTGCATGTGGTCAACACTTCAACCACCCTCGCCATTAGAGAACAGAGCTATTCTTAAAGCAACAAAGACAGACAACATGCAAAGAGAGGAACATTTCAGACCATCAATCTAATCAATGCACGAATCCCTCTGGACAATTAAAACAGTTAAGTGACTCCATGCATATGCTGTCAGAAGCCTTTCTTACAGAAGAACAGTTGTCAATGAAGTTATTTCATTAATATTTGCTCATAACACGCTAAGACCACATCACAAATAAGTCCATACTTAATTAGTTTGAGATTTCTGACTCTTCACGATGTTATTAATCGACTATAAACTTTTTTGATGTCTGTTTAGCCAGCTAGCGAGTGTCAAATAAGCTTTAGCTAGCTGGCTAATTAGTTCACAGACTGCAGACAAGAGGCAAAAAGTTGTTACGGGTAGAATAATTTAAATACATAAAGATGAAAAGTACACAATATGACTGAAATAGGGTGGTACACACCATATTTGCATACAATAACGACTAGTTCCTATTTATTAATGGATGAAGAGAGAAAAAGTTAGCTAGCAGTGTAGCAAAACTTCCTGCTGCTTTGCAATCCCACTAGAAATAGTTTAGTGTACTAAAACACACACATTTAATCCAAATACTAATCAGTGAAAGATGCCTTTAGTAAAATGTAAATCGAAGAAGTAATCATCACTGCAGCTTCTCTAATTTTTCATATAGGCAGAGAGACGTTTTACAGGCACTTTCACACATTCATAGCTGGGACACGCAAAAATACAAGCTGCTCTAAATAAAGTACAATCACTATGGATCATCTTAAGAAATGCAAAAGCTCAGAAAATAATGAAACTTTAATCCACCGTAGTTCAACACTGACACACTAAGCTACGCCCTTACGCAAGTCCCTAAAAGAACACACTGAAACTTTTTCTTTCCCCAAACAAATGGCTGAAAACAACTTTAAACAGCTGCGAACAGACAACAGGGTGTGATCATTTTTCGCCCTAATGCGCAAATATAAAGCTAAACGGATCTGAAAGACGTGTGAAACGAGCTGGAAATTGATTTGGAGAGTGTTATATTTATGTAGAAAGGGAGGTTACCTGAGTCAGGGAGAGACTGGCAGCCATAGTGTTTCTGTTCCCACTAGTTCATCCTGCGTTGCGATAGGCAATATAGGGATGCTACAAAACCTGGCACTGGATTACAGTGGATTGAGGCAAAATGAAACGCGACGCTGGATTATTATTCAGTGGATATGTAGGCGGTGGGTCACGGGTGATGGCTCCTCCAAGTGGTGCTCACTGCAAAGCCAACTGACGTCCAGCTCCCCCTCTCCGGACGTCATGGGTTGAGTTTGACCTAGTCCAGATCTAACTCTGGATATAATGGGTGGGGGGGATAGAGTTTAGGGTTAGGGTGTGGTTGGACCTTCTAGCTCCACCCATTACACCCAAATTATATCTAGTAAGTGGGAGTTGGACATCCAGAGAGAGGGAGCTGGACTTCATACTCCACCCATGGCTGAGCACTGCAAAACCACCAAACACTGGACTGGAGTTCTCGGTGGATGGGAGCGCCTGGTGCGGGAATTGGATGTGGATGAGGAAGCGAAATAACTGACGTGAAAAGAAAACGTAGCATTTCTCCTCAAGATTTTTTTCTTTCTTATATTAAATGTCATTGTATGTTTTTATTAAAGTTGAATAAAAAATTTAAAAAAACACAAAAAAAAATTCTCAAGATTTTCATTAGGAGTAAAATAAAGTCTGTGGTTCACTTGTAGAGACTTTTATGTGTGAATTCTGATCCTGTTGTATTTTAAAACATGGATTAAATAAACAGTTTTAATATGTACATTTCATTTTTCCATTTTCTATTTAAATACATTTTAAAATATTAAATAGCTTTAAATTTGTCTATTAATTAGTGAATTTAAAAGTGATTTCTTACCAAAAAAAATTGAAAATTATGTCATTAATTACTCATTAATTACTCACCCTCATGTCGTTGCACATGAACTTAAATTAAGATATTTTTGATGAAATCTGATGGTTCAATGAAACTCCATCTCTCAAGATCCAGAAAGGTATGTAGATGTCATTAAAACAGTCAACGTGACTACAGTGGTTCTATAATCATTTTACGAAGCGACAAGAATACTTTTTGTGCACCAAAAAAATCTAAACTTTTCAACAATATCTATATGGCCGATTTCAAAACACTACTTCGAAGATTTACGAATCTTTTGTTTTGAATCAGTTTTTTCGGCGCGCTAAAATCATGTAATTTCAACTAAAGATTAAATTTTTCATTTTTAAATCAGCCATCTCTAGATATTGTTGAAAAGTCGTTATTTTGTTTTTTTGGCACACAAAAAGTATTCTCGTCACTTTATAATATTAAGGTAGAACTACTTTACTCGCATTAATTGTTTTAAATATATTTTGAGTATATTTCTGGCTCTTGAGAGGTTCGGGGACATTGCTGGCAATAGAGGCCTCACTGAGCCATCGGATTTCATCAAAAATATCTTTATCATCAAAAAAAAATGTGTTCTGAAGATGAACGAAGGTCTTACGGGTGTAGAACGACATGAGGGCGAGTAATAAATTACATTATTTTCATCTTTAATGATTGAATTATTAAATTGATAACATTTTATTTTTAAGTGTCACTAGTTCTCCATACTTGACAAATCACAAGTATTGTAATTATGTAGCAAGTTATTTGCAACTTACATTTACAAAAAAAAAAACACCCCAACAGATTCAATATTCATGAAGTATGAACAATGTACATAAAATTACTTTTAACCATACCTTATTTTAATCATAAACTTCCTACCGACATTCTAAAAAGTGCACAAGTGAACATTTAAAATATAATACATTGATTATTTTACTAACAAGTGAAATAAATGTAATTCAGTTCCCAAAAACCATTGGAAGCCCCTAGAATGGAGTATTGCTACTTTCGTGAAAATGCATGTGCTGAAGAAATGTTTCATTTGGGTCTAATATATTTAATTAATGTTCTCAAAAACTACAGTCAAGACACTTGTATATATTACACTTTTTGTAGTTTTATTATTGGACAACTGTCATACCAGAGCTTTTCTTTTCAATATGTCAAGGAACCTCCTTCAAACACAAAAAGTACAAAATATATCTTTAAAAAAAAAAAGGTCACAATCCATTTTGCTGGGAGAAGTATCTGATTGAAGCAGTACAGCAGTGCAATATTCACAAAGGCTGTGAAATCTGTCGAAGAGGTGTTACTAGAATCGTTACGAGACTTTCCTCGCAACACCCTTAAAATCTACACACTTTTAAATGTTCCTCGCTCCACAGGTTCAGCCTGGCCTTGATTACCACATGTGCCAAAATCATACAGTTGAACCACAGTAGACACAATTTACAGCAACTCAGAGAAACCATTGTTGATTTGCTTTAGCCGAACATTCGGCCAGACGTGTAAATTCTTCATTTCAACACTTGGCAAATCGGGTACGTAAAATTTTTGCTTGCTGGCCAGGGCCAGATCTAAACCACATCAGCTTTTGAGATCCACTGTGTGTTCAAGAAAGTATACAACCAAGAACCGCATCTCTGATAGATTGATATTAAGAGCAAGTACCAGGTTATGAATTTGAGGTTTGGGTTGAGATGAAACGTGCAATAAAGCGAGGACTCTCTCTCAAACCCAACAGACGCAAAACTGTGTCAAGTCAAAATGCTGTAGATGAGATATCTAAACAACTCCGCATATTCTGTAAATGAAATGAGAACAAAACGGTGGCGACAGTAAAAAATTGCTCCACATTGTCAACGGAATATAGTAAATGTTCTTTGAGGTATCACACTAGTTTCTGAGAATTGTAGCTACCAGTTGATGACTTGTGATTCAAGTTTCATGTCTCAGCATTTCTTAGCAAATAGGATATTTGACATATGTAAACATGAGTATTGAATGTTCATGGACCATCTCACACTACAGACAGGGGTGGGATTTTCATGTTGGTTCCCTTCAAATCGCACTGACTGAAAATTCTTGGGACTTTGCTTGACATCATGCAAATGAAAATTATGAAAAAGTTAATGTATAAATAGGTTTGTAAAAGTGGAAAGGGACGAAACAATCTTGCCGGATTCATCCGGCACACAACAAAAAGGAATGTCCAGCATTAGTCCAGTTCTCTGCATTGTACCCCATTAGCTATGGGATATATCTTCACAAGTTCCTGTTGACATCTACAACTCGTCTTTGAGTTTAGAGTCCGTTTCTTCTTCTTCCTCCTCCTCCTCCTCTTCCTCTTCTTCCTCCTCATCCTCTTCTTCCTCCTCCTCTTCCTTATCTTCACTTTCCTCTTCATCGTTCACCTCCTCCTTTCTTGTCTTTTCCTCTTCCTCATGCTTCTTTCTGTCTTCCTCTTCTTGACTTTCCTTCATTTTCTTCTCAGCATCCTGAGTGAAACAAAAACAAAACATGACAAATAACTATCATAAACAACAATTAAGTGGAAAATATTTGAATAGGGAGCATTAATAATACCTTTGTGGCTCCCCAAGTCTCATTGCCAACCTCTTCTGCCAGTTTGGGGTCATTGGTAATCAGAAAGTTGTCAAAAATTGTGCCAGACTTCACCTAATAACATAAAAAAATACAAGGAAAGGTGGTTTATATCATGTCAATAAACAGTTATTAAATATCTGAAAACTGTAATTGTCTTTGGGACCCAAAGTAAGAAAACTGCTAATGTACCTGCCACAAGTCCAGTCCAATCACTCCGATGCTATTGTATTTATAGATTTCGTTGTCAGCAGTGTACTCTGGGTTATCAATCTCAGGGTGCACCCATTTCCCCTTGTAAGCAGGATTGTCAATCTGGCGGGGTTTCCACTCACCCTGGAAAAGATTAAAAACTCAATTTAGAAAATAAAACAGCAAACAGATCCAGTATTCGCTGTAACAAAGCCATGTTTTTTCATATTATTTGCATCTTTGTTCAATATTAGTCAGGATGAAGCGGTAATTTACCTATCATCTATTTTCTAAATGTTACTGATCTTATTGTGAATTATCCACATATGCGTTTCATGAAAAAAAAAAAAAAAAAAAAAGGACCTTGTAATTTAAATTAATTTAATTTTTGTAATTTGTTACAGAGGCCCGCACAGCATGCATGTCATGTGCGGGGCTCCATAATTTGTAGTTTTCCAGTGAAACGAAAACATTTTTTCTTTTTCTTTTCGATAACCAGTTTTACACAGATTTACGTCACAATATAATTTAAGGAACGTCAATACCTTGTATTCAGGATTGGTGACCATGGGTGGCTCCCACTCCCCATCCATCTCATCATCCCAGTCATCAGGCTTCTTGGCATCAGGATCAGGGATGTTCTCGGGTTTGTCCCAGTCCTACAGAAACACACAGACAAAGTTTCACAAAAGTTGGTATTAGCAAGGAACATATAATTTAAAACTTTCTATCAGAACAGCTGTTGTTGCAATAATTTCTCTTGGAGATCTGTGAATATTTAGCCCAAACACTGGCTTATAAAAGTAGTTAATCTGTTTTACGACAAGCAAGAGCTGTTTGGTTTCTGGACAAAAAACAAGGACATTATCCTTACCTCTGGTTTCTTGTCATCAGGGTCATCGATCTTCTCCCTCTCATCCCAGTCCTCAGGCTTTTTCGCTTCAGGATCCTTGATCTTTTTGGGAGGCAGGAAGTCCCAGTCTTCTTCCAGAGAACCAGACTCTACCTTCTTATTATCAATCTTGACTTCATAAGTGTTGTCAGAATTGACAATTAACGTGTAGAGGTGGGTGTATTCATCATCCTGGATGACAAAAATACATTGTATGAGCTTGAAGGAGAGATGCATTATGGGACAAAAAAATAAAAGAACTTTGGGGATTACCTTGCATCTAATGTCTTTGTTGATCAAATGATTTTTGCCTTTGTAATTAAAGATTACATGTACTTTCTTGGTGCCAGGGCCACAGATGTCAGGGCCTATAATGGATAAAATGTGGGTTAAATCATCTTGTACGTCCAAATGCACAAAATGTTTTAATGATGACTGATCTGGTTTCATATCAGATTTAAGATGCTCAACAATAGAGAAAAGTGGTTAATGAAATACTCACCAAACATGATATTATAGATGGAGTCTCCATGCATATCTTCCTGTTTGAGGTCTGATGGGAAAAGTTTGATGTAGCCTCCACCACAGTCAATGCTCTGTTCATGTTTTACAGTGAATTGGATCACAAGGGGCTGATCCTTGTTGTTGAAATCAGGAAAGCGGGATGACAGCGCGTAGAAATGAGCATCCTGACTGGTCTGAAGACCTGCAAGTTCACAATATGATACCTTAGTAACAGGAACCAGAACTCAAACTTTTCAGTTATTAAAATCCCCATTGAAATAATCTGACATGTAGGGCTGACACTTACAATTATATTCATTAATCAAAAATTAGTTAAGTAAAGTGACAACTGAAAGACATGACAAAAAAGAAAAAACTGATTTATTTAGGTCTGCAATTGTTTATTTTATTCTGCTGATTATTTTTGCAATTAAGCAGATTTGAAAATTATAATTAAAAAATAATTAAAGAATAAAACCATTTGTGGAATTATTATTCCACATTCTGCCAAATGCCATCCTCCAACAATGTGCAATTCAAAGCAAATGAAAACAAGTAAAGTGATTGTATCCAGGTAGGCTATGTGCAATTAAATGTGCACAAATTAAACTACATTTGAAAGTAGTTAAAATCAGTAAACTAAAAATGATAAAGAAAAAAAAAATGCTCAGACTAAATGTTAACTGCTATGATTCATGGAACAAGCATTTAATCACCTGGGGCCGGTTGCACCCGCTGGATGTAAAAAAGTTGGGTATAAGCTCTACGCTGGACTTAGTTACGTCCAGCTTTCCGATGAATATTTACACCCGTTGCACCATCGAAAACTACGACTAGGCGCTTAGCGTAGACGATGCGCGTACACACTGATGTTTTACCGCACTGTTAGTTGAGACACAGTTCACGTTACTATGGTTACAAATGTGAATTTATTGGCTCCAACGAATAGATATAAAATTACTGTTGAGCCTAAAAAAAGAAAATGAAATCACGCAGATTGTAAAACAAGAAAAATTATTGAACTATTCAGTGAGTATACGCTTATTTTGGTATGCAAGCCTTACAATTCAATAACGAATAAAAAAAACAAGACTTCTGGCAAAAGATAACAGCTGTTTACACGGTGTACAAACATATGGAGCAAGACTAGTTTTCACGGTGTACAGAGTAGCCAACACAAATTTATGGAGAAAGTTATATTTTAATAACGCATTCAACTTTTGCAGATAATCCCAACCCGCCTTTAGTACCGAGGACAGCTCTGAAAAACAACGACTGATCGTGGAGCCTGACACGCCACCATCTCAACGTTTTTATTTGTATAACATATTACATTTTTACTTCATTATGATATTCTCTTGACTGTTACTTCCATCATAAAAAACACAATTACTTATTTTAAAATTTATTCTACATGTAACATTTAATGTCTAACAAGAAGAAAACTGCATATTTGTCAGTATTATTGTGCTCAGATTCTACTGAGACCTGTTCACAATCCATAATCGAGATTAATCGATAATCAAATTTACCGTCTATCATTTCCATCAGCGATTTTACCGATAAGTTGTTACAGCCCTACAGAGGAGTACAGTTTCTTCCCAGTGTTGAGGTATTCCTGCTTTTTCAGGTACTATATACCTTCTTGGCCACAGGTGGTATTAAGGGGAGGGACATTTTCATATTAGAGAGCATTTCATTGGACAAAAATCTGTAGTGCAAGATGAGTCATCAATATTTTTGCTCCATTTTTCCAGAAGAAAATATTTTAAATGTGAAATATCTGCTTAATGTAAATCATGCCAACGTTGAGGAGTACACTAGAATGGTCTCAAAAGCGAATACACATGAACTAAAACGTCTTCAAATGCATGATGAATCTTGTGGACAAGGCACACTAAAATTGGACTCCATTTTTGGCTGTGGCAGGGTACAGTACACGTGGCTTTGTGATGTTTTGAAACAGTAAATATCAGATGGTGTGACATGCCTGCAGCCCAGTAGAGCAGAGGGCATTACGTCACATACAGTAGCCCCTCCCCCACTTATTATTTACTGCGTAAAAATAATGCAAAACCAATTAACTCAAACCTGTCATAAATAAAGAAACACTCACCCTTATCTTTCTCCGCATCACCATAAAATTTGCCTGCAGATAGCACAAACTTTCCGTAGTCGGATTTATGCTTGGATTCCACCCATCGGCTCCTCCAGGTGTCTGAAATGCACATGTGTGACATGAATATGAAATTAACCATTATATCAGCATGCATTTATGCATATGATTAAAATCACAATGACGTCATTCACCTTTTTGCAGCCTTGACTGTTTGTTATAATAAACCCTACTTAAAACTATTTAGACCAAGACTTGCAAGATTTTAAATTATATGCATTTATTATTATTATTATTATTAGCATTATTTAATGCACACCCCATTGTTGCCAAGCCATTAGAATGGCATATAATGACTCCATCACATAGAAATCCAACTCTATGGTTGAACCAAAGCCACAGAGAGCACAAATAACATGCTAAAATCATCAAAACACAAATGCTTCAAACTTACCTCCGTCTTCAAATTGCTCTCGGAAATAAACAGAGGATTCTGCGGCTGCTAAAGCGATGGACGCGGCCATAAACAGTAGGGACAACGCTGTCATTTTGCAGTAAAATATATTCCCCGCTTAAGGGGGTAGAATAGTAAAATATGAAGAAAATGCGTTTTAAAAAGAAATATTAGGCTTGTATATTATGAGCTCTGTTTGGATCTTCACATGCCTGCAGAATCACTGTGCGATGCTATCAGTCCCACAGTCTCGCCTCTAGACTGGGAACAGATGGCTGGCTCTGATTGGACGGCGGTTGGAGACGAGAGCGTCACACCGGTCAGCCTATCAGATCATTTGCGGAATGCCGTGGAACATCCTTTCTAGCCAATGCCAGCTGACCACGCGTTTGGCAGACACTAGTGATGGGAAGACTCGTTTCGGCGAATCGGTTCAATTGAATCAGTTCAGAAAACTGATTCAGTGCTTGCTTACGTTCTCTTACGTCCTTTATATTAAGCAGTGCAGATGTAAAATCTTCCAATAAAGCCATGTAGGTGCATATTACTTGTTGTGCAAATTATAAAACCGGTTTTCTATGAAGTGTTCTTAATTAGGGCATTAACCTGTTTTTTTTTAATAAAATGCTATTTATTACAACCAAGTCTGTGTCGTATATGTGTTGATGAAACAGAATCAAGTTGTAATTATTTGTGTATATTTCCAGTTGTTTTATTTCTGCTATTCGGTTATTAAAGAGACAGTGCTAGTGAACTCGAAAATTGATCTCGATTGAACTCGATTCGTGAACGAATTGTAGTTTCATTTGTAAACAGTTCTGAATCAGATTCGACCTGATTCAAAGGAATGAGTCGTTCACGGATGAATATGTTGTAGTCAAAGGTCATTTTGTTCATAAGAATGATAGCTTCTGATATCCACTTGAAGTTTATGCCACTATATATACATATGAACAATATTACTTGTCAATGTAATGGATTTTCATTTCCACTTTTTTTTAATTAAACCAAGCCAAGTGGGTTCAGTTGTTTACAAAAATAAAGTCAAGAGATTTGAGAGCTTGGCACGTGTAACTTTTATTTCTTTCGTTTTTTTACCTCAAATATAAGTAATCAGTAACAAGGCCATTTCCCATCTGTTATCAATGGGATTCGTAATGCAGAGTTTAAGCTCACTCAACCAAAAATAACAGACGATAGATACGTCTTTTGCTATCACTTGCCTGATATTATTTGTAGACAAAACCTTTACAAAAGTTTATAATTTTAGCAGGTGACATAAAATCTAGTTCTTTCAGTAGCAGTAACATTATCAGGGGTTGACAAATAAAATCAAAAAGCAATGCATTACAAGGAAAGGACCAAAGATGGATGCTACTAGCATGACAACTATCTTGAGTACAGTGAATAAAATCCGATTAATGGGCAAACTACATAAAAATACATACAGGCCTGTGAGAAAAAAAGGTTCAATACATCAAGCCTCAAATGTAAAGCAATGATTCCTTCAATCTCATGTTTGTCAAGCTTATCACTTTAGCTTTTTTCTACCTAGCATATCTTCATCTCCTCCCCAACAACTCAATCATTTTCACATTTTCATACCAGAATGTGTTCAAAATGGAAACACCAATAAACAGAAGCAAAAAGCAGGTTTGTAAAACAACAAAGATTGTAACCTTAAAATACACAACACACAAAAGAGTATACAATGTATTCAAGACGATTTTTTAATTGTTCATCTCAAGACATAAGTCTTGAAATGTGATCATTAATGCAGACAATGATTACTGAAATATGCCAAAAATGTCCAACATGCTTGAAGAAATATTCCAGATTAGTGGCACACAGTTGATAACCACAGAAAATGATTTAAAATAGTCTTTCAGTTTGTTTATTTGGCAATAATATACTTACAAGGAAAGCCCAACAAATCCAATCGATTCCCATTTTACATTTTTTTTCCTATCCAGTATCCTGTTCAGCCGAATACATTACGGAAGTAAAAAAGAGCAATTCCCAAATGTTAAAAAACCTTAAATGTTCTGGTTCTGCCTGCTTGACTAATAGCCTAGCCTCCATTGTAAGTGCATTACTGCAAATACAATATATTTGAGGTTCAGATCAATGCACGTAAACTGTAATGTTGCTTGCTTGATAGAACTAGCTAAAATGTACATAAAAAGGTTCTTATAAAAAATATCATTACAGTAGGGTTCGCCATGAGCAAGCTCCTCTGTTCCTGTCCTATCTCTCAGAGTGTAATATATAGAGTTGAAACTCTGCATTGTCAGTGTTGTATAATTTGCATTTCAGATACTAGCAGTCATTTCTGCTTCATTCAAGTATATTCTGCTTCTTTAACGTCAGTGATTTTATGTTGCGCTCCGTTATGGTAGAAAGAAATTGATCCTTTGAGGAATGGATTTGCAGCCCTGTGCAGAGAAGAGTTTCTCCTCCTTTGGAACATACAGCATGGCTTTGGCCACTTCATCCAGCGTCCCCTCATTCGGCTGAAGGCCACGAGCTGCATACGCATCACGTGCACACAGTTTCACATGCCGGTATTCCAGCGGCAAGAATGGTACAAAGAAGTCAATAAGATGGCCTGACATCAGCTCGCTCTGTGCAAAACCTCCTGCACAGGTAAAAAGTAATTTAGGAACAGGAATGAAAACAGTTATAGTGAAAATCTCAGACTAAAGACATACAGGTATATAGCAGTAAAAGGGACAAAACATCTCAGAGACATTTGTCCATGAAACTATCCAACAGCTTAGCTCATAAAAATATAAAAAATATAAAGATGGTGACTCACAGTCACACAATTGGGGAAAAAAACCAAACATATATGGAAATTTAGCAACAAGGTTTTTGTTCTGTTATGATGTGTTTGAATATGTACTGTGTAGGTACCTTCTGCCTCCATGGCTTCAGCCCGCAGAAGATGTTCCAAGTCTTCCATGCCGATATCTTCCCTATTCTGTCCCGAGTGCCAGAAATCCAGTGCCACCTCATTGATAGCGGCACCACCGATATTGCTAAAGCATGACATTAAGGAAACAGCCATTAGTTGTCTAGCGGTGTTCTTCTAGAACCAAATAAGGTTACTTCAATAGGGTTTTTTAGTAAATTACTTTTGGCCATACCATACAATACATTACATAGCATACACAAACACACAGTAGTAGTTGCCAAAAGTGATGTCCGGGTTAGGAAAACTGACATAATTTATTCAAATATTATTTACAATTTGTTAATGATTTTGTAAGCATATGGTGTAGTTGTGCTTGGAGTTTATGGTTTTATTTGTGATAACATGAGCCAAATTGTGCGGACATCATTTTTGATCGGGCTATCATAAAAATCCATTATGAACACATGCAGAAACAAGAAAGAACCAACAAAATATTAATAACTGATTATGTTGTAGTCAGTGTATGCTATTTTTTTTGCATAGTATAATACAACTTGCATTTTTTTGCCAAATAAATATGTCAGATAAATAGCTTGAAATTTTGTTTTTCCCTCACATTTAAAATATTTTTCAAAATTATATATATATATATATATATATATATATATATATATATATTCATATATATATATTTGTATATATATATATATATATATATATATATATGTGAGTTTTTTTCAGATTTTCAGATTCTGAAAGGTGTATGTAAACGTATGGTTATTATTTATGCGGGCATTTGCCTACATTCTAAGAAGAACCATGCTTAAGAACAAAAATGACTCAACTCATGGCTGTATGGAGCCAAGACACCAACCTTAGGAACAGAAATATGGCTCTCCTATAGTTGACCCCATCCACATTATCATAGTGGTCCATGTAGGGCTTTATGGCGTCGATGAGTCCTGGATGAAGCTTTTCTGCCTCATCAAAGATAAAGAGAGTTTGTGGGCACCGTAGAACCAGGTCTCGAATGGCTTCTCTCAGCTGGCCCTGGTCACAAACACACCCACACAAATACAAGCACTGACCGTGAAGTTCAGGATTCACGAACAACACGTACGTGCATATTTCAACATTTTGACAGGAAGGAATCAATTGTACAGAGCGTCATTTCTCTGTTCGCTGAATCAGGTTTTCTAACTGAACTATATCCAAGCGTATCAAAGTTGAATTGCATAATCATACAATCGTACCACAGCTTTAAAGGCACCGGCCCAAAAAATGTTCCCAAAAGCCCAAATTATGTGATTGTATTGGACCCCTGCCTATGTTAACAGAGTTACGTTTAGTTTTTTCAAACTAAATATATCCAAGCAGATGAATTATAGTAAAAATAGCAAATATTATACTAATGTTTAAGATTATAAATGTAACCAAAGACTAATAATTTGTTTGTAATAGGTGGACTAAATCAACAAACGACAACTGAATCAGACCAAATGACCTGGGCAGCCATGTGGATGTCAACCATTGAAACTTTGCTCACCTTGTACACGTCCACCAACCTCGCGTGAGGGAAGTGGAATGGGGCAATGAACAAACGCACACATTCGCTCTTTATACCATCCCGGTACAGGTTGTCCGCTACTATCCGGGCCACAAAGTTCTTGCCTGTCCCAGACCAGCCGTGAAACGACAGAGTCAGTGGTTTGTTGGACTCAGGGTTTTTGATGAATCCTTGAATCGCTTTCAGAACCACAGACTGGGCCAGGTGCTGCCCGTGGAGCTTCACCTGTAGATCTCTCTCCAATCCTGAACATACATCCATATGCATAGGTCAAGAAAAAAAAAATCTTTGTATTGGAAAAGATAATATAGCAAAAAGTTTGATCCATTGTTCACAAATTTAATGTTATGGGTCCTCACATTTTTGACCAGTGTATTTTCATTTGTGGTTACCAAATAATTGCTTCGTAAAAATTATAAAATTGATTTAAGATTATTTATATATAATATATATATATATAATAATGCATGCATGACATTGATGGCTCTACCTGTGATGTTATTTGTAATCCTACAGTCTCCTGAATCACAGCACTGACCCAGGCTGCAGTACCAAGCAGTCAGCATGCCAGTGTAGTACTGGGGAAACCCTGACCAAATGTCCCCAGTAGGCACTTAAAAGAAGAGTGGGCTACATTACAATCATTACAAATACTGCCATTATTCATAAAGAGACTCGGAAAAGAAAAGTTCATCCAAAGTGTCTTACAAGTAATGAATACATCATTCAATGCATTTTTATTATAATGCTATATATATACACACATATATATATATATATATATATATATATATATATATATATATATATATATATATATACAGCCCTGGAAAAATTAAGAGACCACTGCATATTTTTTGTTATTTTGACCAGTTGTTGCTTTTGGCAAATAAATGCTCTAAATTACAATATTTTTATTTGGAATTTGGGAAAAATGTCAGTAGTTTATAGAATAAAACAAAAATGTTAATTTTACCCAAACACATACCTATAAATAGTAAACCCAGAGAAACTGATAATTTTGCAGTGGTCTCTTAATTTTTTCCAGAGCTGTATATATATATATATATATATATATACACACACACACACACGTATATACATATATATACAATCTATCTGTACTGAATTAATGAATTATGATTTATATAATTAATACACTATTCTGTTATGTATTGATTGGGAATTTAAAAAATGCATTAATGAAAATAATTTGAAGCAAAATACATGTAAAAACGTTGGTCATCCAATACAATCTTAATGTTATATATAGTATATTATATGTAACACACTGTACTTTTATCACAGCATATAAAAATGTATATCTTTTTTATATGAATCTATATTATAGCTTTACCTTGTTGTGTCGCATCATCCTGGTGTGGCTGACAGTCTCCTTCCCATATATTGCAATAGATGTAATTGAAATAATAGGTAGAAACATTTGAAATGCTGTCGAATTGAAAAAAATCCGCATCAGCCGAAACAGCCAGGAGTGAGAGCAAGATTACGATTGAAAACATCGGTGCCGACAGAAATATAGATCTTGCAACGACTGTAACATTGAGCTATTAGATGTAATTGTGGAGTCCATTCATATTGGAGACTCGTTGACGGCAGGCCGCAACAGAACAGAACTGAGCGCGACGTCAGTTCTCATTGTAATAGTAGAATGAGTGGGGAGAATGAAAAGGGTTAAATGGGCGGGGCTTATCTCAGTAAAAAAAAAAAAATCATGGAGGATAAAGATAACATTTAAAATGATACAATTAGCACAACATAATATATTTTTTTAAACGACTTTCTCATTTAGGTCTGACTTATAAAAAAGCACTGCAGACAATCTGACACAGACGTTGTCACGTGACAACCGTTTAATTTCTCAGCGCGGTGCAGTCTGGACCAAACGCAGAAATTTATGATCTTTGATCACCTTTTTATATTTAGCCAACTGCACGACTATGGCCTTCGACAATTGCCGTTATTTAGGAAAGTATGACTTCCTACATGGAAGAAATTGCTCCCATGGCTTATATCTAAAATGCTTTTAAGTGTTTAATTTTTGCAAGTTGTAGAGAAATGTGACCTATATTGAACCTATTCCAAATCAGATTGCATGCCATCAAACGGGTCAACAGTGGTTAAGGTCATCCACACCGGTCACAACAGTCTCAACCCATCTTCCACCCAATAAAGAAAGCTTTGATTTTATGTCACACTTTATTGATCATTTTACAAACTTCAAGAACAGAGCTTAAGATTTAACACTTCAAAGAGGGACAGATGACAAACTGGAGTTCTGGAACGAGTCAAAGACATCCGATGCCGGTGATGACATTCTGTTAGGGGACAAAAGCAAATTTTAGCAAAAACGCACAAGTACAAACATCAAGGTCCAAGTAGTGTCAAGTAAACCTCAGACAAGATGGAACGGTAAGGGGTATAATCATCAGATTCATTTGGCAGAATCGCGTCATCATAGGTTTCAAAAAGTAGAGAAAACATGTGATAGTCATACCATGATTTTTCAGAGCAATCCTGGATGATCTTGAACTCCTACAAAAGGAAAAAAAAAAACCAATTAATTGGCCATGGAATAAACAGTCAGCCCATACTAGGACCGGGGTTTAATCAGTCAACATGGTCCACATTGTGTGTTCAGGTCAGACATTTGTAAAGCATCACAAAACCCAACTATGGAAGATATTGCACATTTGCAAACAAACTAACCTGTAAAAGCCAATTTTACATCAAACCCCACGTGGGTACTACAAAGCCTTCACCGCTGAACCTGTCAATGAGCAGAAACCTGTTAGAACAGAAGACAGTCACCATGAGGATCAGTACTTGGGTCCTGTGACCAGATCAGCCAGAGCTAATATCCATCCTCCATGAAAGACGTCAGTGGATCTTATTCATCACACTGGTCAATAGTCATTTCAACTGTGAAACAGGTTAAAACACTTACACTCATGGGTGACATCAGCATGTTACACTGGTCAGCGGTCCTGAAATGACAAGGAGCCATTAACTTCAGTCGCTCTTTAAGAAAAAGACACACATTTTCTTTGTCTTAATCAGTTTTATTCATGTCCTCAATAAGATCAGAGACCTGATTCAAACTCATCAGTTTGAGACCACCTTGGTACCAACGTGTCATTTTTCCAGCAAACTTACCAGTAGACAGCAGAGTCATCCACAACCAGTCATTAGAGTGAAAACTGCAAAAAATTTAAAAGGTTAGAGTGCCACAAACCTGCAAATAAACTAGTTGCTGCATGTTGATGCGTCAGATAGGAGCGAAAGACATTGCTCTTTTCTACATGGGTTTTCTGTTGAACTATGCGGTCATCACTCGCATCAGTTTTTGGATTCAATCAAGTCAAAATGGTAAACTCACCAGATAGGATTGCACCCATACAGTTCTCATGCTGCAAAGAGAAACAAGACAAGATAAGGAACTGATGCAGATGGGCTCAATTCCTGCAGTTCCAGTGCCATGACAAATCACGTTACTTTACAATGCCTCAGAGGAAATTCTCAGAAATCACTTCTGTCCACTACTCTTACACATACATTCATCATAGGCAACACAAATACCAGTTTAACACAATTCAAGGTTTATATACCTGTGGTCAGCTGAGTGCATCTTCATACATCTGGATTCATTGATAAAGCTGTAATAATGAAAATTGAGTAAGACAAGAGCTAGAACTGATGCAGTATTAAATACACAGGTGACACATCAGATAGGAGCGAAAGACATTGCACTGTTCTCTACATGGTTATTCTGCTGAACTATGCAGTCATCATTTGTATCAAAGTCATGTGCCTTAATTGTAATACAAGTACCATGGTCAGCTGACAGAATCCTCAAACATCTTGCTCCAGCTTCCTGAGAAACCTGTAATGGTTTAAGACTATTAGTATAGAAAGACAAAAAGGTCTTTAAGAAATAAAAGAGGCACTGTTTCAGTACACTCAAGTCTTTCATTCTTTTTCAGAGAGATTCCCATTGATTTATTTAATCATCATAAACAGTGTATTACTGACACCCAAGAAGGATTTGTTAAAAAGCTTACCTCTAGATTCACCCTCATAATACATTTCCTACAACAACAAAAAGAGTTGGTAAACATTAAAAGCTTAACGCAATATGCTTAACATTCAAAATCTGTGCTTCAGATAAGTTATTTTGGTGGTTGCAATTTCATCAGCCTGAATTCAAGAGTAGCAAATGGGGTCATCATAAGCATTTATAAAAACTAAAGCAATGCATACATGTAAAAGGATATACAAATACCTTGGACACAATGAAGCACTGCTTCAGATACGCTCGACATCTGAGAAAAGAAAAAACTAAAATAAATATACATACATTTTTTAAAAGTCTAAGGCAAAACCTTACAATACCTCAGAGTAAATTCTCAGAAATCACTTCTGTCCACTACTCTTACACATGTATATTCATCATAGGCAACACAGACATCCGTTCAGGAGTTTAAAACGAGACTCAAGGTTTATATACCTGCTGTCTCCCGCCTTCATTAGGAGTCTTCAGGAAACTGGGCCTGGAAAGAAATCACTCCATGTTTAGCAGTTTCACACGCAACACTTGAAGTGTGCCACACGCAGCAGTTTTACATGTCAGAAATGTTGGCATTCATCAGTTATTCTCAGATGTCCCTACCAACATTAATCTTCATCATACAAGTAAACAAGAGCTCATGATGCACTCACGTGGCCCACGTGGTTTAAAAAGTCATTAACGAATTAAACGTTAATTAACCGCTACAGACAGGCAGATATATTTATTTAATTTGAAGCACATTTAAAAATAAAAATAAATAGTTTAAGAGCATTTTAACGCTCATTCGAGGCCTGTAGCACGTGGACCACACTTCGAATTAGCAAGCTAGTTTTTGTATTAAAAGAAAACAACTTCTAGATATATAGAAACAAATTCAAAAGCAAAAACAAAAGCTCGCATTTACACCATGAACGTCGAAATTGCATTACTGTGCTGAAGTGAGAACAATATTACCTTGTGCTAGAAACTCCGCGGAAGAATGAGACCGAATGAATGCGTCGCTTTGCGTTTTATATTGTTCCGGCGCAGTGGTTTCTGGGAAATTCTTTAGCTTATATTATTAAACTAACACAAGATGGCGGCATGGAGCTTTTTGCGTTCAATGAGCTCTTACTGTCTGCCACATGTCTGTTAAGTGAATTCGATTAATGCTGAAAGAAACATTAATATTTACTCATTCCAAATCATAGTGTAGCATACTGATTAGATAAACTGATGACATTCAGATAAGGTTCCGTTTAATGGATAGTCACTCATTTTGATCAATAAAACTCGATAATTTTCAATTACTTTTGTAATAACTGGATAAGTATTTTTCTTTAAGCACTTTAAAAAGGCTGTATCCACAAAGAACAATTTCTAGGCAATATTTTAGGAAACGGCCAAATGTGTTTTCAGTGTCACCTGCATGAGTTATTTTTCTTCCTGTTTGTTTAGTCAGTTAAGTCGTGACTATTGTCAAGTATGGTGACCCATACTCGAAATAACCCATCCAAGTGCACACACACAGCACTATGTGTGAACAACACACATTCACAATCCCCACCGGCGTGGGAATCGAACCGGCAACCTTCAGGTAACAAGCCCGACTACCCCCATTGTGTGTACTAATTTCCATGAACACGTCTATCTTGAGAACAAACACTTGAGTTTTGTATACAGCATAGGTGTATATAGACTACACAAGATCTCTTGGTTATTAAAGGTTATAACAAACAAGAAAAGTTACTGTGAAATATGGCGTCCTGCACATTTTGACCAAAGACCTTTCAAGTCATTTTGATTTACATCATTTCTAAACAATAATCTTTAATCACTAATTTTTAGTTACTAGGGGATCCTTGTTTTCATCAATCAACTGGATATCTGGAACAAGAAATGCATTCAACCTTCTCACACAAATTGGTCTCACTGAGATTTAATATTATTTTGATACATGGAAATCTGGTACAATCAATTGTCAGGCAAAGAAAAAGTTTTTTGGGATTGCCTCTGGAAAGCAATACTAGGTGAAAGTGATCTTTACTGCATATGGCAAGGCCTCAGATTTTCTACAGAAGATGAAGAGCAAATGGCTTTTTAAGCTATAACAAGTAATAATATTTTTCCAGTTTTGCTCCAATTGCATGTCAGAAAAAGCATAATACAATTTGATTTTGCTTGTTGAAAGTGTTACACCATGATTATACACGTCATTCTGCGTACTCATCAAGAGTAAACGCTGTACGTAGTGACTCGATTCGTGTCTACGGACACCGTTTAAATCATTTTACCTTCAAGAAGAGAATCACATCTTTTGTGATACATGACTATATGAAACATATTTATTTGGATTAAAATGTGACATTTCACAGAGAGAGAGAGATTGCAGGGCAATTTGTGATAACATTGCTTAACCTCAGCGGTATAAGCACAGATTTGTCGAATGGTTTTATTGTGCACCATTACGATTTCCTACTGGACAGTCTTAGTTTATACTAATTTGATAAATTATGTGAACACTCAAGCAGCATTCTATAAAAAAGCATATCAGATCATTCCCAAAAACAAAAAAATGAATTGGAATGGATTATAGCCATGGCAAAAGTGTCTCAAATATCAGCCCCATAATGTAAATGGTATATTTTGCTCATTGTGGCTTTTGTAGCGTAAAACGGTGTCCTCTTAAAAGGCTGATGATGGAGTAGAACATAAAGGGAATGGTTGTCGTCAAGTATGTATATTTCAACAGTTACTATTGCCCTAGAGAAAGAAGAAAAATGGAAAACAAGAATATACTATATCTTCTATATATAAATAGCTGTAGCTAGCAGTATGTGAACCAAGTTCTTTATTTACTTTGTAATTCCACCGTTAAGGCTTTTCGAACATTAAGATACAGCCTTCAATCCTCAGTCCGCTGCTTCCCTGAGATACAGAATGCTGTAGTTTTCAGTTTTGTTCGATAGAAACACCGCAACCCCTCAGGAGTGGAAGAGAGAGACGTCCACTGGGATCGTTCTTCTTTTGCCGAGACGAGAGCGCTTGTTTGATTCGTGATGCTGAAGGGCTTCTGATCACGTCTTCTGTGTGTTTGTGGTGTTTTTTCTTCCTCGAGGGGTGGTAAAGAGGTGGAAGTGTTGAACTAGCGAGCAGGGAGGGTTTCTTTTATTATTTGTATAGATTATTTGAGTTCGTTTTTTCTTCTTGTTATTCTTTCAAACTTCGAAAATGCAAAGCTGTAAGTGTTCATTCATCAGTCATTCCAAGGCTGAATAAGAAAAGTGGTTTGCGAGAGAGTTCTACTTTTCTAGACTCTGTGGTTTTGGAAACGGCCTCAGTGTCGTTGCGATGCTAGTCGATTCAGGAGAGGCTCGTCGTAGACCCAGCATTCACCGTCCTCGTGAAACAGCTGCAGGGAAGCAAACAAATCAAACATGAGCATTGATCTGAAAGCAAGACAGTTCAATTCATCTGAATTATGAAACAAGACGGTTCAATCAAAGGTGTTTTACTGTGCATTAGGGCACTTTTTAATATCTTCAGAGAACATTTCAGCAAAATAGTTTCTGCTAAAATCAAGATCCAAATCTACGGTCTTTAAAAAAGACCCTGTTTTTCCCTTCCTAAAACAAAAAGACAACTACATATATTCATGTATATTGGCCCATTTATTCTACACAAGAAAGTATATATATTTTCATAAATATATATTTATATATATGTGAAGACTTCAGATGCAAAAGCCCCTATGTGCCATCTGAAATGTTCTTCTAAAATGACAGTTTTTAATCAGGCTCCTATGGTTAGGTTTCTATGCTTTAATAATAATAATAATAATAATAATAAATGTACATACATATACATACACACACACATATACATATATATACATACACACACATATACATATATATATATATATATATATATACATATATATATATACACACATATATATATATATTAAACATCTCTATAATATATAGATATTATAAATATATAATGTATGTTTAATACATAATGATATAATGTATATCTAGATATAGATATAATGTATGTCTACACTAAAATTACAAAATAAAATATTTCGTAATGCATCAAAAAAAAAAAAAAAAAACATTTAGTTTCTTTTTAACATCCCTTTTCCGCCCCCAGTTTGAAAACCCATGTTAGACAATCAAGGAACTCATAACTGTAAATAAGGCCAACATCCTCATAATTTGAATACTGCTCTAGATGTGAGCAGAATGTTCCTTTATAAATATTTTGATTGATTTGCTTATGCATTCAGCTACAAATAAGAACTGAATCCATTTTACAATGTTTAAATCCATTTTCCAGATTTCGCTCCAAAATCAGCTTGAAAAAAAAAATGTAAAACAAGTCAGTAGTTTCCATTCTGGCAACAACACAGGTCCATCATGAGCTCAAAGGTTAAACAATGGTACATACTTCAATAGAAACCCCAAGTTGGTGTTATTTTAACTTCATTTTACAAAAAAAATTTGCTTAATTGCAGAGTTATGTGTTTAGAGTAAATAAATTTGAAAAACTATCAAGCACTGTTGGGGTGTATAAACATCCAGCTATGAGCATCATGGGTAACACTCAGCTTAAGAACATGCCGTAATAAGCAACAGGAATCAATTATGGACCATTTATCAAAGTCATATTTCAATCTCATTATTTCTCACGGCACATTTCCCCTCCATGTGTGTGTACATAAGCACACTCACTCTCGTCTCCCATTGCTTTTCATTCTCCTTCCTCTCTCTGGCCTCCGCCCTCTGTTTCTCCTCCAGCCTATGTTTGGCTTCCGTCGCGGCATCAATGTCCTTGAGTTTCAGGTTCACTGTCACGTCCTTCCACAAACTGACAGCCAGACAGAGAAACAACAACGGACTGCATCAGATCATCTCACAGAAGTACCCAAGCAGAAAAAAACATCACTGCAGCAGGTCCCCAGAGGAGCCGCATCGCAAAAATAACCGTGCCTTTCCAAGATCAGCGAACTGAACTGGGAATTAAATACTGTGGGGTCCAAAAGTCCATTAGTGAAAATTTTTCTAATTTAATGACAGGTTATTCCATTACAAATTATATTATTAGAATAACAATTTGAGTACACTGTTGAATTGAAAAACTTGAGTGAAATTACTAGGAAAATGTATTCTTTTAATAACAACAGTACACAAGTTTATGCAAAACAAGAACAAATGAACTTCTGTACAAAGATCATCACACGTCTACTCTTTTGTTTAGCGACCTAGAAATGGTGCAGAACTTAAAATATGTCTTGTAAATTACACGTAATAACTTTTAATTAAAACATTTGCAAAATCCTAAAACTTTGTCTATAGCCATATTTACATGGGAATTTCAACCGCAGAAGATCAAGCGGCAAAATAAGACGTCATTCAGAAATACAAATTAGATTTAGGAAGCTGAGGGATTAAAGTTCATTCTTAAAAACGCAAAATTCAAATGGGTTTTTTAGGCTGGTTTCCCATGACTTGTCACGGACCCGAGGCTAAAATTAATAAGTGTTTGAATCTGCACCGTAGCTTAAGGGAAAATGGACTTTAGAGATGTTTCATGTTGCGGCAAATCCTGTTTCAGAGGTTCTATGAAGAAGACAACATTTAAAATGCAGTGAAAAATCTGGCCTACACACCTTCTGGATTCATAGTCCAACTGGTCCTCCAATTTCCGTACCTTCTTCTTAATAATGCCCAACTTCTTTGTGTCAATAAATTCAGCATTTTCCTGGGAGGAAAACAACTATGTTACTACAATTTTATTCTTGAATGCATTTCCTTTTCTTGTTTTCTAGGGTTCAAACTTACCCCGGTAGCCCATTTTGCATACATCACACCATTCCACTCTCCCTCTATGGAGCAGTATGACTTCTTATCATTGGGAGCACTAAAAGAAGTACAACAATATGATATTATTAAATATTTTCAATTAATATGGATATTAATCTTCACATATCAGATGCTTAATGCATTTCAGGGCGCCAGGCTAACATTTGAGAGAAGTAACACTGGTGCTACTAAGTGATTAGCATCAGCGCCTGATTTGGTAGCGCTGTGGGGTATTTTTAATCATAAAAGACAATTTAATCACAAAATGACAATAAGTCATAAGTGCAATAACTAATAATATTACATGTTTATTTCATGGAAATGCACATATGACAGTAAAGCACTGAGCTTGAGTTGAAATGCAGATAAATTATTAACAAGAGTAACATGTAAAAACCTCATTTTTATAGAGAAAAATGTAAATATTTTTGTATTTTTGGTCATCACATTAAATAACATTTAAATTAGATAATATTTAGAGGTTTGAAGAGCTGGAAAAAGCATGAAGCACTGAAAAGCGTGCTTGAAATCCATTCTCGTATAAACATTTGACTATTTCTGCCACAATACCATGGTTACGGTTAGCGTTACTACATTAAATCCATGGTGAATGTTGAATTGTGGACTGAAAAGCCTTTTATAACTTTTTCGTTCATGGCACAATGTTTCTCCTGGTTTCCATGACAGCTTTATTTGATCTGATATGGTTTATAACAGAATTCTACACTAGATCTAGCAAGCGATGTTATTAAAACTGGCGCGCTTTCTCACTGGATCTCCCAGCGCTGTGTCGCGTGAACGAGATCGATGAATTTGAAATTCATTGGGCGGTTTAATAAAGTGACATTTATTCCTTTACAATCTGTTGACTTTTGCTCATGGGCTGCTATAAAACAGCGTTAACAGAGTGAGTTTATGGAAAGCAACACTTTGACTTACAATATCTCAGCAGTTATCCTGTGCTTCTTTCCTCCATAGAAGGGTTTGGTGTGGAAAACTATATTGGCACTGTAGCCAGATTTGGAACAGGAAATATTGCACTCCCCACCCAGCTCAACCCAAGGAACAGTGAGGATTGACCTATAGAAGAACAGGGAGATGGATAAGATGTCTCCCTCCTCTAGAAATCTCAAATATATTAGATTGATAAAAGTGACAGAATCAAACAATGCTTACCTCCCATAGCCGTTGGGAAAATTAAGAATATAGTGCTCATCATATTCAAGACAAGACACACAACCTACAGCAGACAGGAGAGGACAGTTAAGTACTGCAACAGAACTGATGTTTATTAATCACAACCTAATAATGTCCTTGACTACCTTGACCAATATTATGGACACCAATTGACATTCCAAGGAATTTCGATTTCGTCCAGATGTGGGCGTTGAATTGGATTTTCTTGCTGTAACACTCAGCATAAAACGCAGATACTGCAAAAGGACATCGGTGTTAGAAAAACATCACAACGATTATCACATTTTATAACAAATTATAAAATTATGTGAAATTTGTAAAAAAAATGTTTAAATAAATAAATTAATAAACATAACTAATTATTTTACTTTTTAATACCAGTAACAGATTTAAGATTAAGGAAATCTCTGGTAACTTGTAAATTAGATTCATTTTCTTTCACTGGTGGTAATAAATTAGTTAGGCATACTATTGCTCTCGGTCAGGCTGGGCGATAAAACAATAACAATAATTATCACAATATAATTTTCCTCGATAAAATGATAACAAAAGTTTTATAAACATTCAATATAAATCAATTTAAACCAGATGAAACAAAGCTAACATTCAGCAATGACAAGCACGAGAAACATGAAAGATCTGGTTAGTAGGCTTTTCAACCTACAAATCACCATCATTTACCATGTATCTGTAGTAACACTAACTGCACTATGGTATTTTGGCATAAATGTGGAAATTTTATTATATTATAAATGGAGACATGTATGAAATGTATTAAAGCCACAATTAACAATCTGGTTTCTACAACTTTCACACAGGAGTAAAATTCTGCCTTTAAACATGAATTAAATCGATTGATATTGAAAATTCTATCGTGACAATTTTTTTTGGCCATATTGCCAGCCCTACTGCCAGGGATAAAGTTAGTGATTCGTTAGTTGAGCACTTACTTGGAGGGTGGTGAGAAACCTGCTCTGCCACAAATGACACACTGTTTTTGCTACTCCACGGCACTGGTCCATCTGATACAGACTCCTGAAAAGACAGATGGTTAGTGAGGGAGAAAGACAGAGAGAGCAAAAGAAGATATTACAATACAGGGAGTAGCACCAAATCCGTTACAGAATGTAATGCAATCTTCCAATTTTTAGACCTACAAACACACTTACAGAAGCAGCAGGATCCTCTGTTTCCAAGGGCAGGTCCCAATGACAGAAGAACACCTCGCCCAGAATGGGGTTGTAGGGCTTCTTGGCCACAGATCCTTTCCGACCAGCGTGAAAGGCTGAGAGGTACCACTTTACAACCTGCACCATGCGGTCCCTTGGATCCTGCTGCTCCGAGATACTGCAAAATGTGCCAGAGTAATCAATCAAAAGATTAGTGCTTAAGTATTAACATTTATAAGGGCAAAAACTAAGCAGTGCTTAATAAGAAAAATAGTTCATCATGTTTAGACTGAAAAATAACAAGAAATAAATGAAGATTTGAAAGCTGCAGCCCAGGTGAAAAGTTAGCATTTTTTGAAACTATTTGAAACTGCAGCTTGTCAAACTACAATTTATAGTAGTTCAATTATAGGGAAGCTTCCCTTAACAAAAAATCATTATCCTTAAGAACTTTTAACAAAAGGTAGCTAAATACAGTACATAAGAGATTAGATTAGATAAAACTCAATAGATGAAATTCATACATTAGAGCGGCACATGGCATAGGTTAATATAGAAAATAGATTAAAAAAAGAAATTAAGAGGATAATATTTTTAAAATTATATAAAACAGTATTTATCTGAAACAAAAAAGTAATCTAATATTACAATATATTATTTTTAATACATTTACACTAAACACTAAAATAAAACCAAACTAATTTATAAAAACAGTGCAAAACAGTATTTATTTCTCTACAAGAAAAGACTATGTAGTGTGCTTCGCAATTGAGTGATGATTAAAATGAATCATTGAATAATTCTTTAACCAGTTTATTTAAATGAATGGTCCGAACAAATCAACTTGCTAAAACAAATCACATTTTTTATTTTCTCAGCTCATTTGAATAAAATAGCAATGTAATATTCTGTCAGGCTACACCGCTACTGGCTGAAAAGAAAAAAAAAACAGCTACTGTCAAGCTACTCAAAAATGCGGTCAAGTATTAATTTTATAATATTTTTGAGCATTGCTACTTTTAAATTCAACATTAATGACAGTGCCGTTGTAATCATTCATAAGTCCATATGGCAGAACAGATGTGAAATATATGCAAGACAGGACGAGCATTACCTTACAAACAAATCCGGGTGTGCAAAGAAATCTGCATACATTTCCAGCAATGACCTCCGCTCCAAGATAAATGTCGGCAAGACGACCTGAGGATGACAGAGATGGATTGCAGGAAGAAATTATAGAAAAAAGGAGGAGAGAATATGAAAAAGAGAAGGTTGCTTGTGTTTACCTTGGTGAGATCCATGCCCAGTCGCACTTGAGATAGCAGATGCATGATGACACTTTTGTGTTCTTCAACAGACTCACCTTCGCCATCATCATCCCTCTCATCATGACTGTCAAACTGATCTGAGAAAAACACACAGAAAACAATAAACTTGGCAAACAGCAAATGTGAAACACAAACACATAATTAAAAATGAAGTGTCACTTTGGAACCACAAGCATCCCCAAACTAAGTAAATAATGATTGTTTTCACAGGTTTTACAAACACATAGTTGAGCTCGAATTTTAAAAGTCACCATGAAATAAAAATAATGAATTCTTATATTTTTTCTTTTATGGAATATTGCAGTGTTTATTATAAATGATTTATCAATGCACATCATCATCATTAAAGGGCTAGTTCACCCAAACATTAGGTGAATGGGGGGCATGACGTTAAAGGGAAAAAAGTGCATCCATCCATCATAAAAATAATCCATTCTGCTCCAGAAGGTTAAATACAGGCCTTCTGAAGCGAAGCGCTGGGTTTTTGTAAGAAAAACATCAATTTTTTAAACTTTATAAACTAAAATAACTAGCTTCCGGCAGATGACTGTATGCATACTGTGCTGCAAGTCGACTTGTGCCACAAGAGTAACCCCTGACGTGATGTATGACATAGAATATAGGAGTAGCATAATCTTGTGCTTTAAACAAATAGGGCTGTGCAACAAACTCAAGCTCCTCTTCTTTCAAAATCCTTTGACATTTCTTTTCAAAATTTCTCATTTTAGACTTCCAATTCATGACCAGTGTTGTGTTTAACTCTATCCTCTGCGTTTCTGTATACGTTATTAAGTCACGCGTCGGGTCAGGGGTTACTCTTCCGCCACGAATCAATGTGTACGGCCATTTACCAGAAGCTAGTTATTATATTTAATAAAGTTTTAAATATGGATTTTTTTTCTGAAGCTTCACTTCAGAAGGCCTTTATTAACCACCCCAAAGCCATGTAAATTGCTTTTATGATGGATGGATGCGCTTTTCTTGGCTTCAAAATCAAAATCAATTTTTTTGGCTTGAGGGTGAGTAAATCATAGGATAATTTTCATTTTCGGGTGAACAAACCCTTTAAGTGCCCTTGTAATCTTTAATTAAAATAACATCCCCTTCCACTTGCAGTGACATCTTTTTTTTCTCTGATGACATGTTTTCAGGTGGGACAACCAGTCACTCAGATGAGATCACAGCAACAGCAAACGAAAATGATTCAATGATCCAAACAATTCCCAACGGACAAAATCAAGTCCTGTCAGACGTTTTTTCTTGATCAAAATGCCATTTCACTCAGATAATATAATATCATATAATATAATATACCCACACATTTGTTTTACATGGTTAAATGTGTATGTGTGTGTTCAGATTATATATATATATATATATATATATATATATATATATATATATATATATTTTTTTTTTTTAACACCAGCAAAATGTCACAACACAAAACAAATCATTTGCTCCGATTCACTTTGGGAAACTTAATTGTGAAGCATGTGTGTGTTTTTTGTGTACCTGCATCAGTGGTGCCGTTCGACATGGAGGAGTTGATTGATTCATTGGTGTCTGGACGTTTCAGGGCTGTGCTGTCTTTACTATTCACAGCAGATGTTCTGTTCGGACTGCGTAAAGACAAGAATAATGTCAGTTTTTTCCAGAATAAATGATGTAGCGACGTAAGATAGTGTTTGTGTGTGTAATTGAGTCTGTGTACCGTTTTAATTCGGTCAGTGTGTTTCTTTTGGTTTGCAGTAAACAGTGTGGGGGAGTGTGAGTGTGTTTATCTCGAAGCAGTATTGTTTTCACATTATGCAGTGTTACTTAATGTGCAAGTGGGCAGGTGCTACTAGAGTTTACTTGTGTAGCAGTATTTCAATGATTTTTAATTAAATATGTGTATGTTTGCATGTTTTATGTTTTGTTTTGATGTAGTATTTGTGTGTTTATGCACATTACTTGTACAACTTCAGTGTGGTGTGTGTGTAACTCACTCTGTGCAGTGTTTCGGTGAGGTGCTGCTCTGATAAAACTCATCTGCGTCGTAAAACTCATCTTCGCTGCTGGAATAGGAGAAGTCAGGAACAGTGTGTGGTGGTAAGTTCATGTGACTGGGAGAAGTCATGCTGCTGCTGGGAGCTGACGGACCACTCCCTAAAACCACAAGATGAAAATTAAACCAATAAATGAGAGAATAAATGTGAATGTGCTGAGGAACTAAACTAACCACTCTCATTTAAACAACACCACCACAGCCGACGGTCAGTATAGCATCTGTCATGGGTTGAGGTTTTATGCTTTTGCATATGTGGTTGGCATGTGGGCTTCAAATGCATAGCATGACCGATAAGCTAATCTACATGATTAGTAATATACTACTAAGCTGATTTCACAAGCTCAAGCTCTGATTGTTAAAAATGCCAATATGTCAGACACCCTGTACACATCACATTGACAGTGTGAAATAGAAATTTTTGTATTTAGGTCTAATTTATTGGACCCAAAAAAGCAACAGATTTTAAAACTTGATTTAAGACAATGACTCCGCCTTTGCCGTTTGCCACAAAACACGCATATTCAAATAAGCTTCAAAGACAAGGTTCATACCCACCCTCACTGTCAATCACTCTTATGCAAATACTTTAAAATGTCCAACCAAAACAACACTCTCTACTGCCCAATGTCACTAGTTTACATGCTAATATTCTTCATGTTAATATGTAATAATTACATTATAAAGTATGACTTAATATAAATGAAACGTAATTTTTATATATATTTTAATTTAAAAATTTAATAAAATAAATGTGTTATCATCATGCATATTTTATTAGCATGTTTTAGATTTTCAATTTTTATTATTTTAATTTTATTTTTATTATTGGAATAATTGAGGATAATAACATCTTTAAAAATACTAATAATTGCAATACAATTGTAAGCTAGTGAGACACAGCAAACATATAATTATGCTGTTAGCCTAAAAAATAAAATGTTTTGTTGTGTTGATAAGACGGAGGCTGTTCAGATGCTCAACGAAGTTCAATTAAATCAGCACTGCCTACAACACAAGCACTTTCGGCATGAATATAAATGGAAATCCTGATTCACAGTCTGCACTTTTGAGCTCTTGACTGTTTTATGTGTATTTTCCTGCATTGCTGTCTATAGTGCTACCGATAGGCTGCGTTTTTGCTGAGCTCAGCTCCTCCTGTACTGCCTCAGCAGAAGCTGGACTCTCTGAGACCCTGTGTCCAGCACTAATGACAGTCAGGGGAAAACAGCCTGACTGCAGAGAGAACAGCTCTGCCTGCATCCCCACTGCACTACTACATAAATACAGCTTCTACTCACATTAAAAGGAGGCATTATACTAATATATAAATAAATGTACACACAAAATAAAAAAAATAATGTACATACAGTGTTGGGATAACGCATTACAAGTAGCATGAGTTACGTAATCAGATTATTTTTTTCAAGTAATGCATTACTTTTAAATCTACAACAAAATATGTTACTTTCAAATAAGTAGCACAAGTCCCCATGTTGAGAGAAATTGCAGAGGCGTTGTGTGTGAGCATGATGGTTATTGTAGATCTAGACTAAATGCGAGCAGGCATTTACTCATCTCACTGGCACGAGATTCAGATTCAGTATTCCTCAAGATGAATAAAAACAGTGAAATACAAACTATTAAACAAACCTGCAATAATTAAAAGGTTAAATAATACATAATTTATGTATTTTATCCTAATTTATTAACCGATGTCTGTGCGGTTGATCTTCAATGATCTATTTCAACCACATGAATAAGCAAAAATGACTTCAGTTAAACATCACATTTGTACTTCATTTTGTTTTTTTTTATTGCTGAATTAATAGTGTTGAACCACCTTCTCCAGCATCATTTAACTTTTGGTGTGAAAGGACCTTGACATTTGCCAAAAATATAACTTTTGTTGTTTTATTATTAAAGATAAATCAAGCAAGCCAAGTTCAGATGAGAAAAGGTAACGCAAAAGTAATGTAACATTACTTCCCATAAAAAGTAACTAGAAAGCAATTAGTTACTTTTTTTGAAGGAGTAAAGCGATATTATAAGATAGATGTATATGAGAAACAGAACATCTACTTCTGTACAATGAAATATGTTAATACAAATTAGAATTTATATTTTTTTATTATATAAATTACATTAAAACTGGATTAAATCGGCTGAAATGACTAAAATAAAGGTTTTTCTAATATATTAAGCTTCCCTCTAGATTTATGCGTTTACTTTCACGACTGTTGGTTCGTACCTGTGCTGTTGGGAGTGGGAGTCTGAAGGCTCCCCATCACCGTGACAACAGGGCCCACGGGTAAAGAAGAAGGCCTCTGTTCCGATTTACACACCTGAGCCCCATCTATGGATGAACACACACCCTTCATATGCCCTTGGCCCGAAAAAACGCACACAAAATTTGCAAACCAAATCTAATTTCCGAGTTTCCAAATCAAAAGACTACAAATGCCAAGAGGCCTTCAAAATAAACACATACAACATTAAGGAAAGAAATGCAGAAAGAGAGAGAAAGACAGCTCACCTGTGGGTAGAGTGGTCTGCGTTGGCATGGCACTGGCACTGACTACAGAGGGGTTGAGAGGGGCAGGCTGGAATACCCCATCCACTGGGTTTATGGTGCTCTGCAGAGAACCACAGACATGATACAAAACACAGCTCTCATAGGAAAACTTGTTATAAATACACCCTCTCATAGGAGTGTTCGCTCTTAATGCCCAATCCAACAATTACAGAGATCCTCAGAGGAACATCAAGGACTGATATTCAGATACTAGATGCATTTAAAGGGATAGTTCACCCAAATGTAACAATTCTGTCATTATTTACTCACCTTAATGTTGTTCTAAACCTATATGACTTTTCCTTCCATGGAAAACAAAAGATGGACAGTAAGCATAAGTATAACGAAAGTATAATGAACTTTTATTTCAGAGTGGCCAGGACACACTTTTTCCTTTTGTGTTCCACATAAGAAAATAACTCATACAGGTTTAGAAAAAAATGAGGAAAAATAAATGAAGAAAATGGGTGAACTATCTTTTAAGGTTCTGAATAAAATGAAAATATCCATTTGGTTACTAAGTAAGTGATACATTCAGACATTCAAGACATGTATAAAAAGAAACACTCATTTCTACAGTAGACTCTTTATTGCTCTGGTTTCCTTCATGAAACAGTAAAAACATCATTATTTATTGTTAAAGACAACATGAAATAATTAAATGAACACCATTTACAATATTTTTCAAAAGGATGGGGTCAGTAAGATTTTTTTTTTTTTTTTTTTTTTTAAAGAAATTAATTCTTCCTTTCAGTAAGAATGCATTTGTGGTGTTCTGGTCATTTTGACCAGGTGAGGATTTTCTTTTTACCAAAAATGTTATGCTACTGGACTAAAACGGACTGACTTCACTCACACAGGGTATAACTACTTACCCAAAATGTCATGTTTGATTTTTGTACTTTTTTGGGATTTTTTCCCACACCTTGTTACACGTGAGGTGTTCCTGGCCAACAAAAAGCTAATAAATATCTCATTATGCTATATTATCACCAAATAATGTCAACTTTTCTTTCAATTTGGACTGTTTTGTATTTATTTTTGAAACCAACTGACTGTAGGCCTCATTGATCCGAGTTTATATTGGTAAAAAATGGGGAGATCGAAAATAAGAGAAACATTTGGTGTTCAGGAGCCTTTTCATCGTGTTCATGTTCACATATTTACATGTGTACTCGCAAAGATAAAGGACTCGTTCATTCATGGACACATGCACAATTGCACTACCGTGTACACACACACACACAAGTTTATGTACACAAACAAACTACTTTGAGTATTACAGGCTTTCGTTTTCACAGAGATGAACTTTATCCTCAGATCAGTGAGGCTCAGTTCGATCAGTTTCAAAAATAAATACAAAACCTGTACTAATTGAAAGAAAACAAGTTGACAAAAAGATTGAATCCAATATATGGTGATAATACTGCATAACGAGCGATTTACAAGCAATTTTTAAAAGCCCGGTCATTCAGGACAGGGAACACCAAAGGTGTTACAGGGTTTTCAATACAGTGTACGGGTTAAATGGATCCAGTGTGAAAAAAATATTAAATTTCAAATCCCTGAAAAATGGGTTATGGTTTCCACAAAAATATTAAGCATAAATATTCTTGAACACCAAATCAGCATGTCAGAATTTCTGAAGGATCATGTGACACTGAAGATTGGATGAGTAATGTAATTATTACATTATTAAATATAAATGCAGCTTTGGAGAGCATTAGAGACTTTATTCAAGATCAGCTCTTTATTTCCCTCCAGGTATTCTATTACACTGAGAAATATGTCATATTATGGAAGTTACATGCATTAGTAATGCCATTTCATGTTGTCTTTAACTATTTTATGTGTCCATATTCTTTCCACACAGAGACACAGAAATAGTCAATGAGGCTGTAATAAATAAGGGAAATATTTGAAGTAAATCGAATCTGATTCAGTGCTTTATAATACACTGTGTCCAAGTGAGCAACCTCACAGCTGTGACCCGTGTCAAGCACAATGAATCTTTTCTATAATATTATATATATATATATATATATACACCACAATGTGTCAATCTCTGCCTTATGGTAACCAAACACTGAGCATCTGTCAGTCGGCACAGACTCAGCGACACGAAGCTATTTAGCTCTGCGTCCATGACGACAAGACCAGCCCATAATCCAGAGTATTACAAACTTAACAAGCAAGGCAGAGAAATAATCAATCTCTATCCAGCATGCACAGTGAAACACTGATATCACAGGACACAGCGGTGAAGTAACTCTACATGAAAACACACAAGCGGGGGAAAAAGACATGCATGGGAGTGAGTGAAATGAGTTTGGAGGGGCTTTTCTGCACAGGGAATTTTAAAGGATTTAATCACAATTGTTCTGATTAATCCGTGTTTTGTTGTACCGCAACAGAGGCTACTGCTCTTAATTAAAAGTCAATTGGAGCAATTAGAGCTCTGCAGTAAATACATAAACACTAGAATGAGATTAAATCAAGAAGCAAAGACACTCAGGTCAGCAGCAAACAGACAACAATCAGTCTTAGAGGGAAGAAACTCAAATCCCCAAAACAGCAGAACACAATATTTGGCTTTTTGAGTCCCTTAACTTTTTATGCTCGAACAACTTCTATGATGTGCATTAAACTTTATATATGAATTTTACATTTGGTTTTTTTGAGCCAAATTCCACTCAAACTAAATGAGGAGGGTTAAATGTAATTGGCGATTATGTCACTCCAGCATTAGCCTTGTCAGTTATTGACCCGATGAGAGCCTCTGGGTAGGTCGTAATAGATCTGCATCAATTTGTCCTACATGGTTCAATAGCATGCATGACAATGGAAAATCTATGATTATTCTGTGTGCAAGTATGTGTCTTATACTTGCTGGGTTGGAGCAGTTTGGTTCAATCACACTCTCTGAGATATTTCTGTATAGAAGTTTAAATTTGTTGCAATTTATGGCCATAGGACAGGACAGACCCAGAATTACCCGACAGGAAGAGTGAGAAAGAATGAAATCAGAGAGGAAAAGAGAGTGGTAGATGTGGTGGGCGGAGCCCTCAGATCAAGGTCATGCACATCGCGGTTCAGTTTTACTGAAGAGAAAATGTGATTTCAGTGGGAGAGAGAACAGTAGCACCATTTGATTTAGGCTAGTTCGTTGCTGAGGAATGTTAAAACTTACTATCAGTCCGTTTGCGTGCTGCTGTTCGTTACTTTGATCCTTCAAATTTTAAAAAGAAAACACAAATTGAGAAATAAGGCAACTCCACAGCTGGGAGAAAGCCACAAATGATGGTGCAATTTGTCTCTGCTTTAATTTGAGACAATAACAATGGTTACTTGAGGTATTTTAACCTCCTGAATCATTTAGGCTACGTTCACACAGTCAGCATTTGGGATTGTCAATCGTATTTGTCCGTCCATAGTACAGCTAGTGAGCCAAATACTGTTTGTATGAACGATTAACCAAAGTCAGTTACTTAAATCAAAGATGGCAACTTCTATTACACTAGAAAGTCTTTTTTTTATGTTCACACAATCATAATTTTGTCCAATCAAGTTGTGAGTGCATTCGTCAAATGTGTAGGCCAACATAACCATATTTAGCGCTTTAAAACAAGACTGACAACCTTATTCTGCTGCTGTGTGAATGTGGCCTTAGTGTAGGAGAATCACCTCTCAAAACCATATGGTACCTGCTGGTATGTTCATAAACTTGGCAAAATAAACATTAACAGGGTTATGGAAACTTACAGGTTGGGTTGCACAAGACAAATATTAACACAGAGGGCAGACAAAACACAGGTGCAAACACATTATGAGCCTAAGAGACAAGTGTTTTACCTTGGCAATCTGTAGTAGTACGATACAGTGTTTGATGGACTCTACCATACTCTAAAAAAGAAAAGCAATAAATGAATATGCATTCCAGTACCAAAACTATATCCAAAATGCATTAAGAGGGTGAAGGTGCAGACGCTCTTACACAAGTTGTGTCCTTCAGGTTCTCAATTTTCTGTGTATAGAACAATGAAGAAGAAAAGGACAGTTTCAGTTAGAATTGTTCAAATCCCTTGGACTAAAAACAAAGATGCACCTTTACAAAACCTAAAAAAGCAGAAACGAAAGCCTAATGACAATCTTGAGTTTCATCCCCTAAATAGGCTTAAAAGTTATGCTTCACATTAGTATCGGAAGAAACTTTAGCATTTGAACAATTTACAATGTAAAATTGGTATGTGCAAATTATAATATAGAATAAATTTACATTTTATAAGGGTTACCTATCCCCCAATTCCATCAGATCAGACAACTTTATTTGAATATTTCTTTAGTGCCTATTTAGAAATGATTGCAAATACACTTAAATAGTTTGTTTACCATATGTTAATGTCTTTTTAATTACATATCACATATTACCAGGTTGAAAATTGTCAAATTAAACATTTACTTTTCTTTGTGTTTTCAGGTAGCAAGCAAACAGCTTAACTTACTAGCATGGCACAACATTAACCAGGTTAAGAAAAGTTAAAAACAAGATATCACCATACATGTCTACATTTAATTTGCATGACTTGGCCGATTAGCTCTTTTATTTGGAAGGTGGGACATCCTTAAATAGACCCGGCATGTTGGGCGTTTCAATTCCTCTCATATACTGTAATACAAGTGGACTGTCTCCGCTATATACGGTGTCTAGCAGGAAGACTCTGACAGATGATGGACATCTGAAGATATAGAAAAATAATCATGTCTTACTCTGCGCGACTCATCTTCCTTGCAGTCTTTTATCTTTTCATCGAAGAGCTAGAAGATGCAACAAGAACAGGAATTAGACAGTGGTGTACGTGAAAAATAATACGTCGACTCAAAATACAAATCTCTTTTGAGTCATAACGAGGTCTTATGATAGCCGCCTTACTTTTAATTGGTCGATCAAAATCTGCAAATACGCATCTGCTTCGGCTAGCTTCTTGTCGAAGTCCTGAACGCTGGGAACGAATCCTGTTTCTGCCTCCTGCAAGTGAAAGTGAGAGGGATCTGTTTGAGTCCTTCTCCAGTGTATAAATGCTTCCATGGTGTCCTTAGCTCAGTCATGTTCTGCTTTCGAGAGGAACTGAGCAGAACTGCTCCCTGCCCGTTCACATTTCTCTCTAATAGCTTTAACTAAATTACACAATTAGACAACAGGCATAAACAGAGATCAGACCCTGAGAGGGACTGAACTGAACTGCAGAATAAAGGGTACAGGCTGTGATCAGTTAGTGATAGTTGTTGATAGTATATATCAACCCTCTCTCGCGCAAAAACTCCAAATATGCCCCACAGAAGAAAGATAAGGTACATAGTTCTGGAAATGCCTATGCGCATTCCATTATCGCTGTAGCTGAATAAACAGAAGATTGAAATGCTTTGATTAAACATCATCAATAAATGACTACAACAATATCGGCCTATGGTTTTTCTTCAAGCCTTTTTAGGTATTTTCATGATAATAAAGTTCATTTATAATGCAACGCTAATCGACATAGCCTTTATCATTGAATAAAATACTATGAAATAATATTCTTCTATGCCTTGTTCTGTGTAAGAAGCCACATCATCTCACAGAAGGATGTTATTTCAAACACTCGACTGACATTATGAGGTGAGTTGAGTAAAAACATGTTATTAAATGTTTAAATATCTTTTGTTGAACAAGAGGTCCATTAATGTTTCTAATGTTTGGAAAGATGTTTGACGCGCGTTGCATTTTCAAATGCACTTTATAAGCGACTCAAACTTGCAGTGCTTTCATATGGAGCAGCATTTACTGCTGATCACAGAGCCGTGCTTCACTGAAAAGCTGCGCATAAAAAATAAATAATGCACTAAGCCAAACATTTTAAGTGCTATTTCAGGTTAATTGCGATTGCAAGTACAAAATAATACAATATTTTTTCTGCACACACACAGAACAGACATCTAGCAAATATTCACAGAAATGTTTCTTTAGAAGTTTCTCAGAAATCTCGTACAATGCCCTTAACAGATTTAAGATTATTTATCATGACTGATATTTACATCTGGACTTTATTGGTGGCCATGATATTATAAAATTAACAGATTTTTCATAGATTCATGAGCCAAAACAACTACTCGTTTTAAAATAAAGTAAAAAAAAAAAAAAAAAAAAATGTATGCTCATTTTATTTTCCTTTAAGGATATCATACATAAACCACTTTTTACACCACATGCTTTAAGCCATCACACCCATGCCATGACACATGATGCCCTTCCTAAACTCATATCACACAAATTCAGAAAATTACACAAGAGAATTCACACTACAACCTTAAAACAGCTTCCTTACAACTAATAATCATTTTAAATAATACTGTAACACAGACGTCTGGAAATTTTATAAATAGCAAACCACTTCTTTATTTTATGTGTGTCATAACCATATCTGTAACTAAACTATAAGATATTCTAGACCTTTCAGTTAAACTACCATAATAAAGACTAAAGCTAATAGTGGCTAGCCCAGGTGGTTTTGAGGCAACAGGCACAGGCAATGTAGGCAGTAGCCTATATAAGAGAGGTACTTCCTGGTCTGGGGGTTACTGCCGTGAGCTTTGGTTCTTGTCGACCCTCACAAAAGACCCCACGGCGGAGATTGGTGGAACTGAACTGCATAGGAAAATGAAGAAAAGCCATGGGCGGCTAACCGTCGCTCGAAATTGTAAACATTAAAAAAATAGGTCAAAGTCTGTATAAGCGGAGCAAATCCGCTCAGGAATCAAAGGTTAAGTGGAATATCAGTATGAAACCATGTGATTCATTCAGTCGACCGCAAATGCATGCATGTATGTGGAAACGCAATAAAAGCTTTTAATGAGAGTTTTTCAGCTTTTAAAACAAAGTAAAGATCAAGTTCCACTACAAACAGGCATGGCCTGATTGCACGAACCCAACCTACAGGTCATTTGTACCTCTGCCATTTGAAAATTATGGGAGAAAATTATGTTTTTATGATACATTCAGTCCAGCTAAAACGAACACTTTAAGCAGTGAAAGCAGGAATAATAATTAACAGCTGGAATGAAAGCCAGAAACATTGTGACAACTCATAACACAATTCGCAAATGTAAGTTACATTCTAAGCATTGTCACAAGAGGCAATATAGAAGGCAGGTGCATACACTACAGTCATGCCGAAGCATAGTTTAGTGAATGCAATAGCATATACTTTTAAACTGTTGGCATAGTTATAGCTAGGCTGAATAATAACGCAAAAAAATTGCACAATTACTGGATGGTAACTTTTTATCACCCACAAAAGTACTGGGGTTAGTATAAAGTAATGTAAGATCACAAGGAAAGTACACTCAACATGCAGCTTACCTTGCAAAGTATTTATGCTTCCTTTTTTTAAATTTATGCTTGCATACCTCAGTTAAAGCGATAGTTCACCCAAAAATTAAATTCTCACACTCAAGTTGTTCCAAACCAGTATGAATTTTTTTCTTCTGCTGAACAAAAAATAAGATATTTTGAAGAATATAGTTAACCAAACAGTCGATGGACTCCATTGACTCCCATAGTACAGGGGGAAAAAAATACTATGAAAGTCAATGGGGTCCATCAACAGTTTGGTTTCCAACATTTTTCAGAATACCTTCTTTTATGCTCAGCAGAGTAAAGAAATTTATACAAGTTTGGAACAACTTGAATGTGAGTAAATCATGATAGTATTTTCCTTTTTGGGTGAACTATCCCTTTAATAGTATGTTTCTGCCAAACTAGCATTTTAACAGCTACACTTCTGCTCTTCTAAGTCACCAAAACATATCCAAAAGGTAATTATTGCTCTATTATGATAAAAATGTGGGTATGGTGGTCATTATAGATTGTAACTGTTCATACAGTTCACCAAAAAAAAAAAAAAAAACCTTTGAACATTAATACTTACTTATCACACATTACAAAACATACATGAGAAGATGACTTTTAAAACTGCATTTAACAACATTTTTACATAAACTGAATATTAAAAACAATACTGTAAACATTTTTTAAAAAAATGATACAGATTTGTAATTTAACCGATATGTATCTGGCAATCGCTTTTCTCAAAATGCATGTTCCCTGGGAATTGAACCACAATTCTCTAACAGTTAAGTACAGGAACATATGCTTGGCCATATCCTACAGGCATCATAAACATCTCACCTCCCAGCAACCCTGAGATCTGCTGTTTTGGCATGAACAAATGAACTCAGAGAGCATTACATAATTATTTTATCCTGTGCCTGGCAGAGAAAAGCTGCGGCACGCTAAGAGGTACGTGGTAGCCGTTAACACACACCTGAACATACAGACTGTACAGACAGGAAACAGTTCCCATTGACTCACTCCTTCAGTCTGACTCACATCAGAAAATCTGAACATCTAACACGACTGCACAGAGAAGTGTTTCAATATGATTCAGCTGAGCAAGCTGAGGTGTACAGGCTATCTTTGTGCATTTTAGGAGACAATCCCACCAGTGACACATCTGAAAAACAAACCCACAAGTCTGACTTAAAGTCATGTGCTCTATTATGTCAACACAGACTGTACACGTATGATATGGCCGACTTTACAAATCACAAGCCAGAAGTAAAGAAAATACGACGCATTCAAGTGTGACCTATTCCCTCTCTATTTGCGCAAACAAATGCTTCACGCACATACACCCACCCCTACCTGTGCACACTCATACACAAACAGAGAGTGACCCATTTAACGCATCAGTAAACGTCTACAAAACAAAAATACTCACTCGGTTCTTGCCACTGCAGGACATTCCTCCACAAATCTGAACCAAACTTACAGAAACACTTCAGTCCACACCCCCTTTCCTGTAAGTTTACCCTCTAAAGGAGGGGCGAATAAGGTGAACAAGTACCTATTGGCTTGTTGGCCGTACTCAGAGCCGTTCTATAAACCACTCTTGAGCAGGAAGAAGACTTCCTCAAAAGAAAAAAAAAGCAGAAGAGAAAGTAGCATTAACCTTACAGACTGTAGAAAACACAATACAGTGCTGTGATTGGATCAGCCATCTGCTGCACAGGAGGGGCTGGCTGAATAAGCAAAGCTGTGATTGGCTGTCGGAGATCATGTGACCGGATAGCTGCGCACATTCTGCGAGTAGGTACACGCAGATGCCAGTCAGCAGTTTTTGTTTTTTTAAACACAGAGCTAAGGTGGAGATGGAACAGAGAGACCTTTGAGAGGAAAGGATGAGAGAAAGAATGCAGAGGCAGGGGACAAAAGTGAGCCTGAAAACTGAGAAAATTGTTTACAAGAAACAAAGAAAAAATTAGGGGAGAAACTAAGTAAAAACACACGCTCGTCTCAGCCTGTCCTGGTTTCCTCTGACGGTATGAAGCACATTAAGTGTATTCAATATCCTCAGAGTCTCTTTTTGTAGTTTTCAGATTCTTAAAAAAGCAAATCTTTCACCAACTCTAATTACAAACACATTATGTTTTAATAACAACAGCCAAAAAAAGAGGACCATTCCTTGGTTCAGGAAAATAACATTCCTTTTCACTGACTATGAGGTCACAATTTACAAAAAAAAAAAGACAGAGAAATCTGAAAACAACACAGAATGTCTTTTCTGTATTGAAGTATTTCAGCTGAGGCATACTCATCTTTTAAATAAAAAATTACATCATAACCTGGGGGAACCACATTCGATGAATTACACCATTGACGGAAATGTAAGAAATAAAATTCCATTACTTCTTACCTAATTCCATTACAAAATTCTTCTTAAACAATTGGCAGTTAGTAAAGGAAATACATTTTTATATTCATTTTTAAAACATAAATTTTAAACTATTTTATAGTTTTTAAAGATTTTAATAATAAAAAACCAATGATAATATTAAATAAAATACTAAAAAAACTTGTACTGTACACACCTTAAGAGTAAATTATATAGCACATACGTTTTCAAAATTGGAATAAAAGTCACAAAACATCCCCCCTGAAATTTTAGGTCTATAAGCAGAAGATTCTTTACCTGTCTGACTGAGGTGTAATCATGGTACATGTGGCTCTTACCCGCTGAAGGGTGTGGCGTAGAATCGTCCCCTCTAAGGCATGAATCCACTTCTCCCGCTCGTCTGCGTCACGGGCTGAGGAGCAAATATGCAAAAACACATCCATTAGTAATAAGCAGACGTACCGCAAACACACTGCGCATGAAATGGAGAGAGTGGAGAATGACCCTGAGGTGCAACTGTAAACGTGACAAAAAGTAACTACAGCTCTGTTGTCGTATCTGGTTTTCCTTAACGAAAACAGGTTGAGTTTCAAGAAGACAAGACAAGGTTGTGGCAAGTTAAACAGGAAATTAAACACACAAATAAAAGCCTCAACCCTTGAGTAAATATGAATGGTAAATAACGTCTGACGTCTGAGTTTCTTGCAGAAAAGGGAAGAAATTTCAGAAAAAACAAGGTATGACTAAAAACACTGCCTCTGTGCTTCATAAGATCTATGAATCAAGCATAAAACTATAAAGTGTACCCTGGGGGGAAAAAAATAAATAAATAAATAAATAAAATAAACCCTCGTGTTGTTCAAAACACATTTTATTCCTTCTATTGAACTTTCTTCATTTGTTTACCTGAGCTTGAGTGAAGATGATTCAGTAAATGACGACTTAAATTTGGTCTGTTTCTCAAACAAAGCTATCATAGAACATCAGAGGACTTAAAATAAGACTTTTCTGCTGTTTTTATTTTTTTCTGAGTTTGAGAACCACTGTTAACCGTCCACTTCCACCGTAATGTAAAAGAGTACACTATGTAAAAGAGTGAAAACATCTCCTTTTATGCTCCACAACAGAAAGAAATTAAAAAGCATCAAATGACGAGAAAGAATAAATAGTCCATTTTAAAAAGTGCTAAATGTAGTTCACAGCAAGTGGCAAAAACAAACCTTTAAGGCTTGATTTGATGTTTGGCATAAGAAGGTACCACACAAAGTTCACAGAGAGATATTATATTACATTAAATCTCCTTCTCTTTCTAATATCCATTAGACATACATTTAATCATTTCCTCAGGGAACCATCTGAAAAACAGTACTGACTACATAAGATACAGCTGACACTTCGATGGATGAAGGTGCAAAGCTCAGCAGAAAATCTAAAAGCTTTCAGAAGCACGAAGAACATCTGATAAATTCAAATACAGTGTGTGGTGGCGACCCTATATAGATGATAGAACAACATGGAGGCACAGCAGTGTTACACATACACTGAATCGATTAATAATCAATAGCTATCAGACAGAAATAGCAAACAACACAAGTGGATTAGTATCTTCAAGAAGATAAGAGAACTTTTAATTCTCTTTACCTGCTTGTAAAGTACAGCAGCGTTCATTCGCACAGGACCACAAAAGCCACCGCACATCTATGGAACATGCTTGAAATCAATGTCCTAGATCTGTGTGAGACTCACAGTCCAAAACAAACATGGCCCCTCCCTGGGCTACTGGCACAGTCATGGAGATCACATGACGCATGATGCTAGGCTACTTCCACTCACTAGCCAATGAGGTTTCACTAGTTGAGGTAGTAGAGTTGATTACAAAACACTGCGCTTGTCCATTATTTGGCAATGTGGACATGCCAACACTGACCTAAAGGCCACAGCAACAGCAAAATCCAGAGAACAACATATAATAAAAAGAACTATTATTAATCATAATAATCATGTTATAAATTAATAATAATCCAAATCCAATTCAAAACATCATCAAAGAAATGCACACTTCAACTGGCATCTATACTTGAGTTTAATGTGCTTTGAGCAAATGCATGAGTGCTAACTTGTGTCATCATCTATTTTGCACAATGTAATTTAGTTTTTAATGCTCTTCTCCTCATCTCTACCCTACATACTGAGAAAAAGGTGGAGTGTGTCTCTGGAGAGCAATGGCGGACTTCAGAGTGGAATGAGGGCACCTTATGCAATGTGCCCTTCTAACGACACCCCAGCAGTATGCAAGAAAATGAGATAGACCAGAGCACTCAAAAAAATGTCTCATTATTTAAACCTAATAAACTTGAAAGGCATTTCTTCAGCACTAGCAGCTGTTGTCGAATAACGAGACGTCTCCGCCAGATTTGCTACTACAAGATGTTAAAGAGTGAAAAAGTGTTACAGTCAAGGGAGCCAAAAAGAATTAGAGCATGTTAAGGATATTTAAAAAAATATCCTGGCTGACACAAATAAGCAAATCGTTTTTTTAAATGTCAAGGCCAATAACAAATAAGTGGTTGAAATTAAAATAATATACACTAATGTTCAAAAGTTTGAGGTTGGTAAGAAGTCTCTTTTGCTCACCAAGGCTGTATTTATTTGATACAGTAAAAACAGTAATATTGTAAAATATTATTACAATTTCAAATCAAATCAACTGATTTGTATTTGAATATGTTATAAAAATGTAATTTATTCCTTTGGTGGAAAGCTGAATTTTCATCAGCATCGTTACTCCAGTCTTCAGTTCCACATTATCCTTCAGAAATCGTTTTAATCTGCTTATTTGGTGCTTGAGAAACATTTCTTATCATTATCAATATTAAAATGTTAAAAACAGTTGTGTTTCTTAATATTTTTTGTGGAAACTATGATATATTTGTTTACAGGATGAATAGAAATTTCAAAAGAATAGCATTTATTTGAAGCAATGCAAGAGACTTTAGTGCCACTTTTGATAAATTTAATGCAACTTTACTGAAAAAAAACAAAAACAAAAAACTTACTGACCCCAAACTTTTACATGATAGTGTACTGTTTTTAATTACAAAATAAAATAACTAAAAATTAAAATCCTTGGAAGAAGTGAATTCAGCCATCACAAGATTATAATGTCAAAAAGACAGTTGCTTTTAACATGATTATTTAACTAGAAATATTTTAAAGATGAACTTTAAATGAGCATCAAATGATGGGAAAGGTCATCTAAATGTAAAAATATGGAATAAAAAGGGATATAATTCCAAAACTGACATCAATAAGTTAAAAAATTCTGTGTCCAGAAAATTCTGTGTGCTGCCTTATTCCTATAGTATGAAAAAGCGGACAAGAGCTCTAAAATGCTGCCTATGGAACTGAGCGCACGTGTGTGTGTGTGTGTGTGTGTGTACGCGCACGTTCCTGCAGTCTCTCCTAAACACGCTGCAGCTTCCATGTGACTCCCTGTATCATTCCCCTGCCAGCTCTGTCCTGCGGAAACATGAGAGTTTGACGACAGAGAGAAAAGACACACACCAGTAGCTCATTCTTCTTCCATGCAAATGTTCCATGTCTTTTCTCCCTCTCTGTTATTTCTCTCCCCTCGGGAGAATGAATGCAAATGTTGATCCACTGCCAGCAGGAGCTCAGTGTCTGACGCTGAGAGCTTTTAAACGCTGTGGTTTTTTTGTTATTTTTTCTCCAGTCAAGTGTCTGAGAGGAAGACAGGTAGAGGCTTTTAGCTCAGAGAAAATAAAGGGGCTTTCAGGCAGGGCTGATACTGGGCCACAGAAGAGTATGATGAATTATGGATGGTCCTCTAAATAGCAAGTACAGTTCCTCTGAGCCGCCTCTGCGGCCGACATTGTGTGAACCTCTCCATATATACCTTTCCTGTCCGATAAACTCACCGCTAATTCTCAAACGTATCTTGCTGAATGGAAAGGTTAACTATATTCTTACATTCAGAAATGAAAGTTGAAGCTCAAATGGCTTTTATCATCCTGAGAGTGTTCCTAACACCATATTTTCATTTAGCAGGTGCTTTTCTAGAACCGGGTTTCTTTGTTTTTACATTATAATATTTAACAGCATGCTGTTTGGTTTTAGCTCAGTGGGCAGCTTGCTATAATCCTGATGATGTTTCATATCGACGCAAGAAAACAACAGCATAGTTTTGCTAAGGTTTAACATTTCCTGAACACATCTCACTTTGCAAATCACTCCACCCTGTCCACAAACACAGCAAAATCACAACAATAATGTTAATAAGCATTTTAGTGTCACAAAGTCGAACTTTATGCTAGATAACCAGCACAACAATCTAGAGAGAAAAAGCTCCGCACCGACAGACGGTGAACAATGGCAACAGACACATTCGTCGGGTTTTGTAAGATCAGCGCGCTACCCTCGTCGGCATCTCTTGGCATTGGTTGGCACTTGATTTTGCAGATTGAACATGTTGAATCAGTGTTTGTTGGGTCTTGGAATGTCTGAGAAGTGATGTACTGTAATCTGGCGACTGTCGGGGCATTGTAGTCAGCTTTAAAATGACACAATGCTAAGGGACGTGTAATTCTCAAATCGATAATAAGCCATCTGAAAAAGGCTGTAAAGACAACAGCAAAGGAAATAGCAGAAGATCATGAAAACCTTGTAAAATCCAGCTTGAAGATTTATTTACCCGCAGAACCGACTACCCTGACTCTCAGATATTGTGAAGCCAATAAGATCGAAATGAATGTGTCCTTGATGAATAACAGTGTTCATTTTTTTCAAAAAAAAGAAAAAGATAAAGAAGAATGGTAGCGCAAGTCAGGTCTTTGTGCTGTAATGAAAAATATCTATCATTGAGGGCACTTTAAAGTAGTGAAAAACACATTTCTTACAAATATTTACGAACATTCTACTGTTATATAATGTGAGTATATACATATTGTATAGTAAATAAAAGGGAATATCCAACTAATTTAAAATTCCTTTGAGTAACTTGAGTAACCCTTTCATTTATTGATTTATGTTTCGTTCTGTGTGCATGCCATCTGCGACTAGTGGGAATATTATTAATAATAATAACAATAACAATATTCAAATCTTCATATGCTCATGTCTACAACAAAATTTACAGCTTTACTCAAGAATACACCATTCTGAACCCAACATGACCCTGTAACCATAAAAAAAAGCCATAAATAACTAAGACAAGCAACTTGTGCTGCAATTCCAGTCCATTGAGATCAGGAAGCACTAAACCATTTCCGCTTTAGGGTAAATGACTCCTGGAGAAATGGCGATAGGATGAGTCCCTGAGGATCTAGAGAGGTGGATGGTATGAGGATATTATTGAAACCGAAGCCTGCGCTACACACTCCTAGAAATACACTATGAAAATGGACAACAGGAATTCAGACACGGCAGGTCGAGTTATGCCACAATTTCTCTCTTTTTAAAAAAACGTTTGGATTGGCATACCATAGCACAACTGACAAACAATGCTAAAGAGGTCGGCAATGAATTTCACCGGTCAAATTGAAAAAAGAATATCTTCATTCAATATGTGCAAGAAAGCAACAAGACTGATCGCAGAGTGGAATGAGACAATCTATATTTGGTGCCGCCAGGTACACATTTTCAAAACCTGTAACTCTTGACAACAATTAACACACTCAAAGTTAACGCTACCAGCCAACTCCATTTGTAAATAAAACAAAGTCGAGACTAATCGATGCAAACCGCATAAATAAACGGTCACTGCAGAAGATGCAATCAGACGAGTCCCAGCTGAGCGTGACCTTACCCTTCTTACTGTAAAGCCACAGCATACAGTGTCGGAACATAGCAGTGGGTGAGGGCATGGGGAGAGTGAACGCACCCCCGGCAGGGCGGATGCGAAGGGGGGTGGAGGAGGACAGATGAGCCAGTGAGAGAAGGTGGAGGCTAGAGGCTAAAAACCTGGAGCTCAGCAGCCAGCAGCCTTGCGTAACTCTTGCGGTGAGACTGGCTGTTCTACTCCGTTTCTCCAAGAGTTCTTCCAGCTCCAGGGAAATTCCTAGTAGAAATTCAATGCAGATCCTGGAAAAAAAATCCGAGGGCCTCTGAACTCAATTCTTAATGCTATGAAATCTTCACATCGTCCCGATCAGTGGTCGCAAGAGATAAGCCGGACAAACGCACCAGGCCTAATGTATGTTTGGATTGTGTGCGCGCAACTGATGCGAGTGTGTGTGTGTGTGTGTGGGTCGTGTTAGCATTAGAATACTGGTTACTGATGTCATAATCCTCTTTTAAAATCAAAATGAAAAAGAGCATGTGGGGGAGAATGAGTAAGCATGAGCAAAAATAAACAGAGTGGAAAGAGGAGAGGAGGGACGAGATGCATGGAGAAAGAGAGAGAGAGAGAGAGAGAGAGATTGAGTGAGTGAGCGAGACAGACCGGGCACACGTGAGCATCCGGCTGATGGCAGCACTATTAACACTGGTTAAAAGCATCACGGCAAGAGGTGCCAACAGAAGATGAGAGAGGAGATGGATGAGACAAAAGCTCCAGAAGAACGAGAGAATGGAGACCTCACCCTGAAAATGGAAAGTCTTCTGGTCCACGGTAATGGTGAAAGTGCTGTCGTCCTCGTCATCGATTCCAATCACAGCTCCCTGCAAAATAAGAACGCAGCGAAAGCCATTCAGACTGAGGGACACGTCATTCGCTCTCTCTCTCTTTCTCTACGTTCCTCTGCCTCACTCCCTTCCACATGTAAGAAGAGAGAGAGAAAAGGAAAGGGGTTGGGAAAGAATGGGTGGAGTAAGGGAGATAAAAAGAAAGAGAGGGAGAGGAGAACAAGCCGGAAAGGGAGGGAAATAAGAAAAGAGAGAAAGGGGAAGGAGATGTAAATTGAGAAAGGAGGACAGAGAAAGAGAGAGAGAAACTGCAGCACATTCTGTAATTATTACAGGACCGAGCGGAGGAAAAACATTCGACTATTAACTCTTTCATGCCTGATGCACACATACAACAGATTCTGGTATATAATAACATTATAAAACGAAAGACATCAGAGCAGTTTGAAAACATACCAAGGGGTTATTAAAGAAAATGCTGGAAATATAAAGGATACAATTAAGTTTTTTACTTTAAGTACAGATGTACCAAGCAGTGTTCTTACTGGTAACCACGAGGAAGAGAGCGATAACTGCTCACATCAGATCCGACCACAGGCTTTGAGAAAATTAAGCCAACGCCCAAAGCATTTTTAACGTCTGACTTAAATTTAGGTTAACTACTCACTCTCAGACAAGAATCAATTTCTTTTCACGACACCAATTAAAGCTGTACAATACACTGACATTACAGGAGACACACAAAACCCTTTAACAAACACTTAATAAGAATGATTTAGTGGCAATTTAACTGCAAACAGTTCTAAGAGGAATTTCAGACATCTAAAATTAAACATTACTATTGGCATGATTGGGATTAGAAACATAAAAATGTCATGATAATGTCTTTTACTGTCTTTAGCCTTTATTTACTACAGCTAAAATACCCTTCTGTAATATTACAACAATTCTCCTCTGCATTAAATCTACATATTACACGAGTGTCCTCTGGATATTACACTGAAGAGTGTGCCACCTGCTGGTGAACAGTTTTTGTGAGGCATTTCAGTCACCTCATGTTCTAATAATTCAAGTCAAAATAAATCTTAATGCTAAACCATACAAAGACATTCTGCAACATTTTTGGGAAGGCCCTGTTGTTGTTCTAATATCACAATGCTCCTGTATACTAATCAAGAACCACATAGAAATATTTTACTCACTAATAGATGCATTCTACCTCTATTCAAAATACAATGCATTAGGCATAATGTCATGTCACATACTTATTTGAAATTCTTCATCCATGCTATAATATCCCGAGGTCAGATTCTCAAGGGCAGCCAGGGTGAAATTAATAGTATAGCCAAACAAGAATAATAGTCAGAATGAGGACAAGCACACACACACAAGTTAATCACTGAAATGATGGATAGGAGGGGGGAGGAGTGAGGCCAGATTCAACTTCCTGCTTTCACAATAAAGAAAGCTTCTTACCCGAAGTCGCACACAGCCTCTTCTAGAGCCACGCATCATCTTGTCCTTGGACTGAAGGAGGAGACAGAGTGACAAAAGGAGCAGTGTGATAAATGACCAACACAGCACTGAAATATGTCCAAGTCTCATTTTGCTAAAGATTTAAAACGTTCACAAATTGATATGTTGTGTCAAAGACCATACATGTAACCAATCTGGATTTTAGAATATATAATAAAAAAATGTCAGAATAATACTCTTTGCCTTTTAATTATATATATATATATATCCTTTATATTCATATTATTAAAATTTAATATAGCCTAAATATATGGTAGTACACTGGAAACTTAGACTTAATGTTACTAGGGGAAAAAAAACTACTTGCACACACATATACATATAAATTAAGGTATACATAAAGTGTGTGTGTGTGTGAGAGAGAGATAGAGTGTGTGTGTGTGTGTGTCTGTCTGTGTGTATGTATAAATAAGATCTTACTTTCAGCTTTCTATCTGACAGTTTGACAGTCAGTTTGAGTCGTTGGGTCTTGATTACATACAGTAATTAGCATATTAGTAAACCAGGAAGATTAGAGTAAAGTATTCATTTTTACCCATTTAAATATAAATACATATACATATAAATAAGGTACATAAGGTGTGTGTGTGTGTGTGTGTGTGTGTGTGAGAGAGATAGAGTGTGTGTGTGTGTGTCTGTCTGTGTGTATGTATAAATAAGATCTTACTTTCAGCTTTCTATCTGACAGTTTGACAGTCAGTTTGAGTCGTTGGGTCTTGATTACATACAGTATTAGCATATTAGTAAACCAGGAAAATTAGAGTAAAGTATTCATTTTTACCCATTTAACATTTAGTGACGGTGTCATTAACCAATCACTGGCTACAAAATTATAAAGCTTATATATGTGGACATTAACCAAACAGAGACTTTAACGGTGGATGACTTACTGACAGCAACTGCAGCTCTTAGCTTAGCTATTTATCTTGTGTTTGCACATTATAGGACGTTTTCGGATGCAAGACTGAAAGCTAAAAATGTGCGTTAACACATATAATATTCTGCAGCTAATGCGTTCAAAACAGCGGTCACATGTGGACGCCTCCACCCTTCAAATTTTGCAAACTAAACTATACTACTGTAAGCATTTTTTCCAAGGGAGGTGGCCTTCCTGTTGGCAACGCATGGAGTCTAACTACTCAATGGCTAACGGCTTCCCTAGCAAAGCCCCGATTGGCTGAAGACGCCGTCACTCAAGCCAAGCCCCGCCCCAATCAGCTGAGATTCCCAACTCCTGACAGGCCTGCAAGTGCTCGTTTCCCTTCCCAGCATGTAACGATCGAAGAACGGGTCACTAAGCGATCAACCCTGTCTCATATCTCGCAGCCGAGCAAGAAACACTTACAGTATAATATGACAGCAACCCGGCGTTATAGTCCAGAACAAACCAGCGATATTGCCACCCCTTCATGACGTTAGTCCATTTGCTCAGCGGCCCCTCCATGATGGACGCCATTTTTACACTTTGCCTGAGTGCTCGCGGGGAGGAGCGCGCGGCGAGAAAAACCATGCGTCTGACGTCACATGCTGAACTATGGTTTACATTTGAACGAAGCTGCACAAAGTTAATATCAGTATCATAGCAGGTCAAACCGTGGAAATGGAATCGTTATGATAAATAACAAAGCTATGCATATGTTAAATGTAATATACTGGAAGGTCTGGGGAATTTGTGGCAAATACTGTCTAAAAATACTTTATTTTACATGGTAGTAATACTCGGTTAAAGGTGGATAGTCTTGTGATTTGAGTTTTTTTTTTTAAAAATCAATTGTTTAGTCAAAGTCTGGTTTAGGCTAGTTTTAGGTTGTATGAAACTGTTAGTCTATCTGCTGAACTTTTTTATACTAAGACCAATATAGACAATTTATATATTTGTTTTTGTATGTTTATTTATTTGTGTACGGATATAGAAAGAAAATAGACTGGGCAATTCCTTCAGAAAGTCAAAGAATAGGCCTGTTTGGAAAGTATATATAAAAATAAACTCTTAAAAACCTATATATTTTTTAATAAAACAAAATTACTTGAAGCATGGTGGTTATCTGTACACGCAACCTTCTGCATAAACAGATTGATAATGAACTAGAAACATGGACATTTTGTGGCATAAATTACATGAGAAATATTTTTATTGAAATATTGAAGGGTCAGTAATAAATGCTCCTTTGTAGCAGTGAGATGTTATTTTTTATTTATATTTTGAATAAGTTTTTTTTCTATTTTCATTGTAATTTTAGCTAAATATTTTTGTTAGCTACAGTAATTTTGCTGTGTGATTTTTTTATTCTTTTTTTTTAAATATGTAATAGTTATTCATTTTTATTTCAGTTTTAGTTATAGTTATTTTTAATACATCAAGTTATCCTTTTATGCATAACATGGGTCAAAAATGACTTGATTGAGTTTTTATTTTCTATATCTTTGCAAGGAATTAATTTCATCATTCAGTATTCCAGGTATCCCAGGTGATCATCACAAATCCTTATTTTCATTTTTCTTTTCTTACTTTTTGAATAAAAATAATTTTTGTTTAACTACCCTTCTAATGCGCAACATGGGTCTAAAATGACCCGTATTCATTCTCCATGTAATTTCAATCATGGCTGAGTGATTCTTTGCTGAATCTTTCTATATGGTTTCTATAAATATCAAAGATTTCTAAATGGGTCATTTTCGATCCATGTATGCAAAATTGATGAATAAATACAAAAACTGTGTTTGTTTATGAAATTAATACAGAAAAAATAAAAATCATGATTTGTGGAAATCAAAACAAGATATTTAATGAATACCTGGAATAAACAAATGATAAAAACACATTTCTTTCAAAGATTCAGCAAAGAATCACTCAGCCATGATTGAAATTACATAGAGAATGAATACGGGTCATTTTAGACCCATGTTGCGCATTAGAAGGGGTTTGCATAGCTTGCGCATCAAAAGGTTAAACTAAATAAAAATAGGAAACATTGTCTTGGCAACTAGCTGAAATAAATGTAAGTAATGCAAATGTAAGTTTTTTTATAGGCCTATTCTAAATTATTTCAGTTAACCTTTATTTTAATTCAAGTAACGGAATGGTTTTATGGTTTTAGTACAATATTATCAACTATAATAACCCTGCATTGTACAAAAGATTTTTTTCCACAGTGCATAAATAGAATAGAATAGAATAGAAAGTTTCTTACTACTGTTACTGTATGTCATATGGCCCACAATCATATACTGGTATATACTGCGCTCTAGTGGCCATTATTTCATTATGTAATATCAGCATTATATCGCAAACACAAACGTTCCTGTATGCTTGTTTCCTTCCAGGCTTTTTTTCTTGGTACACTATAACAAAATTAAATTTTTCTAAACCTTTCGTCTCGTCCCATCATGTACTGTTGCATGTTAAGGTAAGATTCTTTGCTAAATGTTCAGGTAAACTCATTTGTGCCGTTTTAGAAAGTTCTTTGCTTTTACAATCCCAGTCAGCTCGTAACGACCTTTGACACACTTATAAAGAAAGAAAAATACAGCAGCAAGTACTTGAAGAATAGTTTAGAACAGAAAGATCAGTGCAAAGTGAACAATTGTATTATTAAAACACATAATTTATGATATTGTATAGTACTGTATTTATAACATGTTTATACCTGGTGCAGGGAAGTATTTCGGTTTATTGTTGTCTCTAATGTTGCAGCTCAACATTGACACCTGTCACTTCATATTTCTTGCAAGTTGCTAGCAGAGATAGATTTAGCATGTTTGTGTACAAAACTTTGACCATAACAATTAACCTACCAACCTTAATGAGTCATTAACAAGCATAAGACGTCTTCTTTACCGTTCTTCACATCCCATAATACTAATTTGAAAATGTCTAAATTAAATTAGAAATAAAAATCATAAAAATGTAAATATTATATATATATATTGTATAATATTTATATAGTCACATTATATGTAATATTTTATCATATATTATGATAATAAATATTATTATTATTATTATTATTATTAAATCTGGGGTTTAAAAAGAAATGTCAAAATAAATTACAAGCCCAATGTATAATTTATATATATATATTTTATAAAAATATATTTACTATAATATATATATATATATATATATATATATATATATATAAAATACATATAAAATTACATCCCTCTAACAAAGAAATATATAAATAAAATATTATTCATATAATATAATAATTGAATATAATGCTAATTTTGTAAATGCATATTAACAGTATTATAAATGAATCCTATAGTTTTGCTCAGCTGATAATATAATATTGACCATAATATTAATACAATGAAAAACAAAGGAATTGCATCCCTGTAATAAGACTATTATAAATAAAATATTATAATATAATAATTTAACATAAAACTAATTTTATAAATGCATCCTGTATACATGCTCAGCTATTAATATAATATAATGTAATAGTAATAAAATGAAATTTGTTTTATTTATAACTAAATAATATAATATAATGTAATATAATATAAAGTAATTGCATCCCTTTAATAAGAAAATTGTAAATATATATATATATATATATATATATATATTATTAATATAATATTTGAATATAATACTAAAATTGTAAATGCATATTAACAATATTATAAATGCACCCTGAATAGTTTTGCTCAGCTTAGTGTAATATAGTATAATTAATATAATTATTGACCATAATTTCCAAGAGTAACAAATAACATGCATGTCTCTTATTTCCCCAGGTCTTTTTATATAAAAGGGAATAAACTCCTACAACTCACTAGAGCATCAAACGCTCAAAATCCACAGTCATGGGATACATCACTAAAGCTTTCCAGCTGCGCTGTTTACCACTGCACACACTCACCTGTTTCAGGCAGTCTGTGGCAACCATTGACACACAGGACACATCAACCAACACAATCACATCGCTGTATGAGCTCCACTACGCGCAGGAGACGCCTGCCAAGTGCCTTTCCGGTTATAGATGGAGCATTTCAGCCAGCTCACAGACATATATATGAAGCGAATCTCAGGAACAGCCTGATCTGTCAGCAAAAGTAAATCTGATTCACATTCATTGAAGATTTTTTTCACCTTTACAATGTTTCCCTTATCTTTGATCATATGATTTTGTCTTGTTTCATTAGATACCATGAACACAAGGAAAACGTAATGAAGGGGGGTGGTGAACACGCCATAGCACGGCATACGCAGAGGAATCGAAAGGTCCTGGTACGAGATAGACTCCGCATGCTGCTGGATGATGAAGATTATTTAGAACTTTCTCCTTTTGCTGGACTTGGTCTGCCCTATGGTGACATTCCAGCTGCAGCCTGTCTCACAGGTACAAGACTACAAAAAGAGAAAATTGTTTAGTTTTTTATATGAATTTATGAATTATGGTTTATAAAAAATAAATTGACAACATAAAATAAATAAATACTCATTTTTACTACAGACTGAAAGGAGAAAATCATGCTTCTTTTTGAAGATTTTGAATTTTGTCATTTAAATGATGGTTGCATGACTCAAACGTTGCTATCAAAATAATGGATATTGTTAATAATCATTAAATAATAAATAAAACCAAATAAATTTGTCATTTTTCTCTTCCGTTCAAGTTGTTTATTTATTGTTCGGAGTTATTAGACTTAAATTAATATTAAAATGTTTGTGCATAGGTATTCCTCTCAAACTGCTTCCTTAGCAACAGTGTTGTTTTTTTTCAAAGGAATTGGTAAAATTAATGGACTTTGGTGCATGTTCTGCGCTAATGACGCCACTGTGAAAGGAGGTACAGCGTATCCCATCACAGTTAAAAAGCAGCTCAGAGCACAAGTTGTGGCTATGCAGAATCGATTGCCTTTCGTTTATTTGGTGGACAGTGGTGGTGCATTTCTGCCACTTCAGGTAACTTGCATTTATTGCCATGATGATCTCTGAAATCTTTTTTTTCTTTCACTCACTTTTTTTAATGGTTGTGCTATTGCTCTTTCATTAGTCAGAGATCTTTCCTGATAAAAACCATGGAGGACGCACCTTTTACAATGAAGCACTTATGTCAGCAATGAAGATTCCTCAGGTATTAAAATAATCATAAAAAAATATATTTTACAATATGCAGTATTTATGTGTAATGCTAAATATTTGATCTGATGTAATGTGATGTCTTGACCTCTAGGTGTCAGTAGTGTGTGGGTCGTGCACAGCTGGTGGTGCCTATGTCCCCACTATGTCGGAGGAGGCGGTGATTGTCCACAGGATAGGAACAATATTTTTAGGGGGTCCACCCTTGGTGAAGGCTGCAACCGGGGAGGAGGTTTCTCCAGAGGACCTGGGAGGAGCTAGGCTACACTCAGAGTATGCTGTTTCCATTGTACGATGACATTCCTGCATGTTGATCTCCAGAGCAGTGGTTCTCAATCCCTGTATTTCCACAACCATGTTATTGATTGAGGAGTATTGATTAATATGTGGTGCATTACAGACATCCAGCTTTGCCTCACTGATTGTGAGATTGCTAAAGCAGAATAGAGTTTTCAAACATGTACAGCAATTGCATATCTCCAATAATATATATATATATATATATATATATATATATATATATATATATATATAATTTAAATGAAATCCAAAATTACATCCCTCTAACAAAGAAATATATAAATAAAATATTATTCATATAATATAATAATTAAATATAATGCTAATTTTGTAAATGCATATTAAGAGTATTATAAATGAATCCTATAGTTTTGCTCAGCTGATAATATAATATTGACCATAATATTAATACAATGAAAAACAAAGGAATTGCATCCCTGTAATAAGACTATTATAAATAAAATATTATAATATAATAATTTAACATAAAACTAATTTTATAAATGCATCCTGTATACATGCTCAGCTGTTAATATAATATAATATAATGTAATATAATATAAAGTAATTGCATCCCTTTAATAAGAAAATTGTAAAAAAATATATATATATTACTAATATAATATTTGAATATAATACTAAAATTGTAAATGCATATTAACAATATTATAAATGCACCCTGAATAGTTTTGCTCAGCTTAGTGTAATATAGTATAATTAATATATTATTGACCATAATATTGCTAAAATGAAATACATTTTTATTTACAAAATAATATAATTAGTCTTAATATGAATATTGCATCTGTAATATAAATGCATCCTGCATAGTTTTGCTTATCTGATGAAGACATTGCATCTATATTTATTGTAAATTTTATTGCACTCCTTGCCTACATCTTCAGAGTGAGTGGATGTGTGGACCATTTTGCCACAACAGAGAATGAGGCATATGAGTTTACCAGAAACATCATCTCCACCCTAAACTATGAGCTCCCAGGGGAAGACGACAGTCAGTTTGAAGAGCCCCTGTACAGCCCGGACGATCTCATGGGCCTTGCACCTCGTTGCTACAATCACAGCATGGATGTCAGACTGGTAAGGATCCATGCACATGCATAGTTTTATATTTACACTATACATGCTGGCATTCCACATGGTTTCTGTGGGTGTTCATATCATCTTTCATCTTTATACTCTGTTTAGATAGTGAGTCACCTAACCGATGGAAGTCGGTTTCAGGAGTTCAAGGCCCGTTACGGTACCACCCTCCTCACTGGGTTTGCCAGAATTGAAGGGTAATGGTTGTCAGATTGTTTTATACATATATATATATATATATATATATATATATATATATATATATTATGTTAGATTAAATATTTTGAATATTGAGTTAGCGGCATGTTACATGTCTTTCTACAAAATGCACCATTATATTCCAGTATTAAAACACAACATTAAGTCCATAACTTGTTTGTAGGTCACCTAAACCAATCAGCACACTAGAAAAGTAGAAAAGTAAATGTATAGATAAAACAGTTAACCCTGTTAACTTGAAAATTTGATTTTATACTCCTGTAAGTCTTACCAATCAGATCTGAGCAGGATGTGGATTGAGAAAAGGAATCTTTTTCTACTGAGATTTCAGAAAATGGGGAGCCAATCTCCTCGAGGATCTTTATTTGATCAAACAAAGAGCGTCTCTGAGAGCTGCTTTGTTGCCATGGCAGTGTGAAACTATGTGAATGAATGTGAAACCCTAACCCCTACCAAAAGGATAAACATACGTCAGAGATATTCAGAAAAAATTGTTATTGAGGGTTATGTCTGTATTTTTGAACTGTTATTATTTCGGTTACTTTTTATTTCATTTTTACGGTAACACTTTACAATAAAGGTTTCATTAGTTAACTAAGTTAATGTTAATTTCAACTTTTACTAATACTTTATTCAAATCAAAAGTTGTATTTGTTGCATTAGTTAATGCACTGTGAACTAGCATGAAAAATGTCAGACTGTTTGTTTTATTAATCAACAATAACAAAGATTAATAAATACTGTAACAAATGTATGGCTTTTTGTTTTTTCATGTTAGTTAATGCATTAACTAATGTTAACAAATGAGACCTTATTGTAAAGTGTTACCATTTTTACTTTCACCTTTACTTTACTTGCCATAGCAATCAACACTGTATTTATTACTCATACTTAGAGTTTTCGTTCAGTTTATACCACATTGTTTATGCTATGGGTATGAATTGTTCCTCAAAATATGTGGCCTGTTGAGGAGAGTTTTTTTAAGCAATCAGACATAAGATTTTCACTCAGTGGACAATAAAACAAGCCATATCTTGAGACAGAGAAGACCCTGGTGACTGCATAGCTACATGCTAAAAACCACTCTGAACAGCATAGCAACTGTATAGCAATGCCCTGGCAACCACCCAAAACATATTATCTGAGTGTCTGTCAGTTTTGCATTGGCAGACTGTAGTTACATTTTTTTGAGAAAATGTAAAAAATATTTTTCCCCTCAATCTTCAGACATCAAATTGGAATTGTGGCAAATAACGGAGAGCTGACATATGAAGCTTCCCTGAAAGGCAGTCACTTTGTTCAGCTGTGTGACCAGAGGGACATTCCTCTCATCTTCCTGCAGAACACGGCACCAGAACCTGCACTCACTCTCTCACAAACCAAGGTGCGTCAAAAGACATTTATATGCAGACTTTCCATCAGATTCTTTAGTCAAATTACTTGTAATTTCATTTAAAAGTGTCCCTATTATCCTTGTTCAGATATTACCTTTCCTGTAGTTTAATAGCTGTTTGTGAATGTAAAAGGCCTGCAAACTTTCAAAGATCAGAGTGCACGATAAAATGTCACTCCACAGCAACTACATACATTTATCCACTAACCATTCAGAAACATCCAGTTGCATTCTAAAAGTTGTAACTTCTTCCTGAGTCTCTCCATCAGTGTCCGACTCTGGTTTGAACAATGTAAGGCTGAATACTATTACTGACAATCATCATTTTGGTTGCATGAGATTCTCCAGCTTTGTTGTTGTTGAGCTGTTAAAGCTCCGCCCTCTTCTGGAAAGCGGGCCGGGAGCAGCAGCTCATTTGCATTTAAAGGGACACACAAAAACAGCATGCTTTTGTTCACACCTAAATAGGGGCAAATTTGACAAGCTATAATAAACTGTGGGGTATTTAGAGCTGAAACTTCACAGACAGATTCTGGGGACACCAGAGACTTACATTACATCTTAAAAGGGCCATTATAGGTCCCCTTTAAAGTGTTTTATTTATTTATTTATTTATATTTTATCTTGGATGCATGTAAACCTATTGTAGGAGAACTCCAAAACAAAATCAGGAACCTTTATAATAATAGGGGCACTTTAAACATGCAGAAAAATGCAGTGGTTTCCATTTTTGTACAAAGATATTTTTTTAATGGACTTGTTTACACACCATCTTGTTTTACTTTGTTAGTTTCTCTCTTTTCTCCCTCCCTCACTTCATTCCTCTAAACCTCTCTTTTTCTTTCCCATCTCTCTTAGGCAGAGTCCAACACTAACAGACTGAAGGCTCTGGGTTCCATGATGTCTGCTGTGGCTTGTGCCTCTGTTCCAAAAATTACTGTGGTTATTGGAGGATGTCATGGAGGTGACAGCTATGCTATGGTCAGTCTGTAAATCCATAATATTTTTGTGGATTAAAGACACATTGAGGAGTTTAATACATTTTAAATATTTATTTCTTTTTTTTAGTGCGGAAGGGCTTTCGACCCTAACTTCCTGTTCCTGTGGCCCAATGCAAAAGTGTCAATTTTGGCTCCAGGCCACTCAGAGGCATTTGTGCTGACTAAAGAGGAAATCACACAGATTAATGAGATGTAAGAGCCAATAAAACAGGATGTCCATAATTGGCTATTTTAAAGGTGTATATAAAAAATAATGATTATTTATGTCTATGTAAAGGTTGGAGGAAGAGAGTTCAGCATTCTTTTCCACCGGCAGACTGTGGGATGATGGTGTTATTCTACCTCAAGACACCAGAAAGGTAAAAGAAAAGAGGAAGACAATTCATTTGGTTTGATTTCTATGTGGTTCACATAATGCATTTTTTACTTTTTACTAATTATAGACCAAAAAGCACAGACATGAATCCTGACTTTTCACTGGATGGTCTTAATGAAAAACAGCTGTTGAGGTTTTCAGTGGAGTCACTGAAGTAAACCCAAGTGCCAACAGTAATGGATACCTTAAAGAGGCAAAACTAGTGCTCGTAGTTAATACCTTTTATAATAACCCAAAATATTTCTTTAAAATAAATGCCACTTGTTTTGATATTTTTTTTATGTAATTCATTGGAACAAGTTGTGACAGTCTTTTCTTCCATATTATGACAGATATCAAAGTCAAAAGGCCTCTTGAACAAGAAAAAAATGTAGGGCGGGGCTTGATTTTGTCTATAGGGAATTGATTGGATGGTTGTGGTTTGCTATTGCTGTGATGTCAAGTGAGTAACAGGTTGTCCCGCTCTCATAAGAGAAGAGATGTCATTGCAAGAGGGAGGGGACGTTAAAAAAAAGAGATGTGCATGGATAAATAATTTATAATAAATACTGTAATATTCCATAAAACATAAGAATTGTCAATTTTGATTTCAATAATGACTAAGTATGGTTTCATTGTTAGCTTAAAACATTTTTTTTAGTTCATAGTTATATTTTATAAACTTACATTTATTAACTGTTATTCGCAATTACAGATATAAAACAATTGGATTTTCTTCGAAATATGTATTGCACTTTTGAGTTTAAAAATAAAAGCTTTCTAAAATACTTCTATTTTCTTTTGCTAGGTTTTGAGCAAGTGTCTGAAAATCATTAAGCAACAAGAGTATCAATTGTCCAGAGAGAAGATGAGGACTCCTTTTCTCCGAATGTAACACAACCAGAAACCTCGGCGGATTTATATCTTGTATAAGGTCTTTTATTAAAGTAATAAACTAACATACATCTTTATTTTAATGTCAATTTGCCTGTAATCAGCAGCAGTGCCTTATTGTTATTTTCTGGCTGATGTAAAATAAAAATGTACATATTGAATTTTACTTGTGAATAAATAAATGGTGAAGTAGAAAGTATATTTTTGAAACAAACAAAAGAAGGTCTTACACGTTGATTCTTACAGTACACATTAGCAAAAAAAACTATAGCATTATAAGAATATCAGGTCATATAACTGGCCCAATTAAAATAGCAACAATAACATGAAATGATATTACACGTAAACTATGTTCTGTTTACCGACATACAAAGTCCTGTTTATGCTCCTCTAAGGTTTGTACATGCCATGGAGAGTGACAGGAATGATGACATCAACCTCTGCACGTGCTATTTCTGTCAGGTCAGCGGCATTGAGGATGAGGAGGAACGCTGGCCTCTGGGAAACTCCTGGTTTCACTACAATACTCAGAAGAACACCTGAGAAAAGCAGAAGAAAGACTTGTTTATTTCAAGAGAATAAATAGATCTGAAAAATATGTTTTTTAGGTCCAGGTTGGGAATACCTTCATCTTCATCTTTAGCGTCAGGGCTTTGCACAAACAGTGGTTCGGATGGATAGGCATCTGGTTCCTGCCATATCCATGTTTCTTTGCTTTTCACATTCAACTTGCAAATCTAAAACCCCACAAAAACACAAGAAAATCACACATGGACCAAACGTTGACATGAAAAAATGTTTTCTGACCATGTCATACCCACCCGGTCTGGAATAAAGTGGTTGAGCCCGAGTCCATAAGCAAAGGTGTAATTTTTTCCACAGTATTTGCTGTAGTTGATCTGAGGAAACTCAAAAGCTGAAACACAAATTATTCATTTTATTAATATATTTAAGTATTCAATTATTAAAATTGTAAGTATTGAATATCAATACAATAATCAAAATAATAATAATTCTTGTGATGTTATATCTAATAGTTTAGTGAATGTTATGATTAAAAAGGTAATGAGACACTAAAGTTTACCATATTCATGGAAATGCCAGTTAAAGTGTTACTTGTGACATTTGGTGTATTTACCCTGACGTGGTCCAGAGAAAAGAACCTCAGGTTCGAGCCAAACGCTTCCATCACTGCACATGACAGCAGTGGCTGTGGTGTATGGAAGAGAAACCAAATTCTTCCCCTGCTCTTCCTGCAAAAACAAAGGAATAAACTAATTAAATAAAAACAGAAACCATAAAAAAATGAATTCAAACTTTTAATACAACTATAATAGTATCTCTTACCCTGTGGATGTCCAGTGGAAGCACGTATCTCCGCACTTCTGGCTGTGGAGCTCTCATGGCTGCTTTTTTGACTTCCTCCCAGTTTTGCTTCATGTTTGCCAAATATAGATAATTATACACAAATTCATGCCTGTCAATCAAAGGAAGAGGACCACAGATGATCACCATTGTCTTACATTTTCTCTCCTCTGGCCATGTTTATTGCCAATATAAAATGCACGTGCAAAGTGTTTTTTTTCTTCTTTCATTTCTGTATTTTGTTATTTGGGCATTTTAAGATGAGCTAAAGTTTCAATGAATATAAAAAAACATGTAATCGTACCCTTTCCAAGTGCACAGGTCAACAACAATAAAGCCTTGGTCCTCAAAACAGTTAATGTGATGGAAAACATTAAAGGCAGATGTTCTGAATTTGTGGTTGATGTATTCTCCAGGATTCTTGGTTGCCAGATGAAACCATGTCTGGGAATGCAACCAATTAAAGAGGATAAGGCAGTGTACAAAACACCTAAATACCTAGAGCATTTTATTTGTTGTTTTTATTTCCCAAATGTATAATACAAGAAAGCTTGGACTTACACCCATTCTGTCATTTGACTCAAAGCAGTCCATGTAATTTGTCCCTCTGATGGTCCATGAGGACAGAAATTTCAGCAGGTTGATCTTGACCGGAGTCTCAACAAACACAAAGTAGTTCTCCGTCATGCCAAAGCTGCATAATATATATTATTATATTAGTTATTCATATTATTATTTTAATTATAAAGAATATTAAATTATTTTATTACCAACCTATGGACGTAGGACGGTTTGAACCTCTCACTGCTTGGAAACTGTACCAAAACCTTTGACTTCTCAATTGGATCAGATTTATCTGATTAAACAAATAATTAAAAAGTCAAACACCTCCTCATAATGCATTAATAAGATCCTTTTATGCCAACAAAGCATTCCACCAACCTTCTTGTGGTGGAGGGATCTTGACAATGTTGTAGGCCAGCGACATATTTTTCCCAAAGCAGTTTCCAATGTTATATACAGTACCGTCTGGTTCAGTATGTGGATGTGCAGTCACACCGTTGACGGAGAGATAATTGCAGAGGTCCACCTATGGGCAAATAGAGATGGTAAAGAATTAATTCTTTTGTTCAACGGAACAAAAGCCGAAAACACTTTGCTTTGATGGTCCCCTTAAGACATTCTGTTGACCAAGTAATGTTGCACCTACATGTCAACTTACATGTGACTTTATTTTGATACTCCCCCAACAGACATTCTACTGACAATAAGTAACTTTGCAAGTGCATGCCAACTTATTCTACTAAACTTAACCCTTATTCTACAAACCCTACACCTAATAGTCTACTAATAATCAGAGTTAGTTGACATGTAGATGCAACGTTAATTATAGTCTAAAGAGGATGATAAATTTAAAGTGTAACCCAAAGCCTACCTTTTTTATCGTTTCGAGGGTATCAGGATCAACTTTGGTAATGTAGTTGGTTTCCGTGCAGGCATAGAAGTCCTCACCGATGGGGTAGATGTTGACAAGGCAGTTGTCCGTCACCTCAATGCCTTGAAAGTAAGTGAAAAACCTATACCAAAAGTGGATGTAGTATTGAGAGTAAATATTTAGATTCTATTCCCAATTTAAATTGAACAGAAAATAGTTTCCAGACCTGGAAAATATGTTTTTGCATGGATCTGGATACGCAGCGGTGCCAAACTCTGTGATCACCACCCTTTTCTCCGTCATGGCTCTCACATAAGCATCAGTTCTGATGAACCTGAAGTTCAAGATGTCAGAAAAACACTTTTTACAAAACAAATCAGTCCAGTATACGAGGAATTTCAACTAAATCCCTGGGTTACACCATATTTCGATAGTCTTCTTTAGACATTCTACTGGCTCACAAAAATAAATTAGAAGAATAAATTGACATGAACTTGAAAAGTTACTGAATGTCTGTTGGGGGAGCATCAAAACAAAGTGTTAGCAGATGTTAAGCAGACAATACTAATACTCTAATGACTAGTAGTTGGCATGTAGTTGCAAAAATACTTATAGTTGTCTAAAGTGGACTATCAAAATAAAGGGTTAACATCATTGCAAAACATTTAGGTAGTCAAACTCAGTTTGGGTTGCAATTTATTATGGGCATTACAGCTCAATAAAGGGTTTTACTTGCGGTGATAGGTGACACGTCCATCCTTCAGGTCAAACTTGTGTATGAGAGCTTGGCCATCAAAAAGATGATAAAAAGGTTCATCTCCAATCTCAAAGAGCCCAGGGCCCATGCGGAGCAGACTGCCAGTGAGCCATGCAGGGATTTTTCCTGCAGAGAATGAGAGAAAGTTCACTTTAACCAAACAAATTCTTCAGCCCCCAAATGTCTATAAAACAGCTCCTATATCAAAGGCTATGAGGCTTTACATTGCCACAGCTGAAGCAGCATTTTGCCCTTCAATGAAAATAATAAGTAAAAAGAATAAAAAATTGAAAATGCTTGATTCAGATTATTATAAGCATACAAACCTGAGACATGAGCGGGAATGGGCTCTGCTAACTCTTCACATGATTCAAAGATTTTTTTATAGCCGCAGGCTGGGTGTTCAAGACTGTGAATGAAAACAGATGTCCACATTTTTAGCGTAATGGGCTAGAATGAGGTGGCATGAAAAAGAAATAAAAGGAAATAAATGAATAAGTAAGAATTAATTATAAAAAGAAAAATTTTTCAATGAATTACGGGTGTTTTTCCCTACCGAAAAACATTTGTACAATCTGAGCAGTTTGACAGAGAGTGAAAAGTTCCATTACTCACCGGCTGACCATGTTGAACTGACTTTGAAGCAAGATGATGCCTGTGAGTGTAAACCAGAACTGTTCCCTTCCCAGGAACAGCCACGGAGTCTTAGAACCCCTCCTCCAGCCGACTGGAAGGCGCTGAAACAAAAATCCCTTTGTTTCAGAGCAAGTACATTTTCACTAATGTTTACCTTTCTGAAAGACAGTAGAGCTCAACAGATTCAAACTTGTGGTGAACTGAATCAATTTTTAGGAGATCTTAAGAATATATATATATATATATTTTAGATAATATATAAATGAAATCTATCTATTCTATAATAGAAAAAGTTGCTTATTGTCTATAGTCTAACAAAAGACATAGGAATGTGGCATGTGAAAAGGCACTTCATTAAAACACGTTCTCTTTGTTTACTTCCTTGGATGACAAATGATTTGTTTTCTACGGTTGGAGCACCATGTAATTCATAAACAGAGACTTGATGTGAATACAGATGAAGGTCCACAATGCAGCACTCCTAACAAATCAGTCTTAAATGACATATGCATGAATGTTTTTAATCTTTCAAATACTGACAATTCTTCCACAATAACAACTTACATCAAATATCACACAAGATAAAGCTCATTTCACAAGTTTATTGCATAGATCAGAAAGAACATTACAAAAGTACATGGGGTGATACAACAAAGTAATAACATAAAACGGAAAGGATTTGGCTCACTTATTCCCATTAACTTAATGTAAAACTACGTATAAATCAATCTCGGTCCAAATCTAGGATTTCATTCTTGATACGCAAGCCACTGTAATAGAACAGTGACTTGAGTGTAAGATGAACCATTCACACCGATAAAAAAACAAACATAAGAAATGAGTAGATTACTGACAAGAGTACAGAGTACTGACTACAAAGAAAATACGCACATAAGAAATAACACGTTAGCCAATATGAGATGAAAAACAGTGCAAATTAGCCCATAGTAGCTTAAGAGCCAGGAAACTCCCACATTAAACGAAAAACTTTTATATTATTCTTTAGAAGTCTGAGTGAACATTTTCTGTGCAACCTGAATAATGAAAACACCTGAAGACACACAAAAAGGTGATGACAGGAAAACAAGAGACTAAAACTGAAACGTGTAAAAAAAAAAACCTTCATTTCGTTTAAAGGAGACTCCATGTAAACAGCATGTCAGGTTGTTTATTTGCTTTGGGTCCTCCGAGTTTTGTACTTACAACAATATGAATGAGGTCCCAATAACTTACAAATTACACACCTTAAATAAATAACAATAAAACTGACATCTGAATTAAAACTGGGGGCAAAAAAGACCATTAAACGTTACTTCACGAGAGAGAAATACCACAAGGTTCTTTAAAAACAACACTTCAAATGAAGTTACAGTTTAGATGATACTGATGCGATCCAATGTTACTGCAATAGATCAGCTAAAGGTCTTTAAACTCACAGTCTCCCAAAAAAATCATTCATACATGAGCTTTAAGAGGTATTCAGTTTCGAATACTGAAGGTTTTTGGTTTCTTGATGCTTAACAGCATTGGAGGTTTTATCTTTGGTTTATCTGCAAAAATCTGAGCTTCACTCTCTGTTGTGGGAAAACGTCTCAAGTAGATGTCAGGATATTCCTTCTGAAACTGAGAGAAGAACAACAAAATGTTTATTTGCTTTTAGGCCATCATAAAAACTAACATACTATGACTTAAAGGTGCAGTAAGTGATTTCTGAGAAACCGAGCGCCACAACATACTTGTATGGGGCGTATACAATCGTGATGAAGGAGGAGAGAGTGAGCAAGAGGGAGATTTGAAGAAAGTCTGTAGAAAGAGAGATGGCTGAGAAAGAGTACAAAAGAGAAAAGGTTAGAGGAACATCCCTGGAAAAAGAAGGGATACGAGGTTGCGCTGTTTCTGTTCCACACACACAAGTAACATTGGTTTTGCAATGTTTCACAAAACTCAGATATACTGCTGTTGTAATGTTAGCAATAGTAACAGGACAGCTTTGAGTGTCATTGGCAATGTCCGAAGACTTCCCCACTTCACATACTTCCCTACTATAGAGTAGGCAAAACAACATTGTGAAATTAAGTATGTCCGAATTCACAGAACTGGTAAAAGAGTAGGCAAAAAGTGATCTTCTGCAAGCGAGATTCTGAAGTGAGCATATGATGCTATCCCATGAGGCCACGGGAGAGGATTTGTGAATGGCAGTGAAGCGATGCAACTGACGCTGGTAGGTTGATAATGACAACATGGCGAATGTAGAACATCAAGATTACATTCATGCTACACATTCATACTATATAGAACATATTTTCTTAGCGCCCATGAACTAATTACTCAAAATAAGCACCTACTCAAGAGGGTATGTGATTTCAGACACAGCCATCGAAACATTATTTTGCTTCGCTTCTGCTATGATAAAGAGAAATCAACTCTCAAATTTGGGGGCAGAGCAATGAAGTGTGTTTGTTTGGGTCGATTTCAAATACCAACTGTTTCTCAGAAAACACTTACTGTGCCTTTAACACTTTGGTTTTCAGTTTTTTTTGAAGCATTAGAAGCACAAACCTATTTTTGTGAGAACAATTATGAGAATGTTTGATAAACTTAAACTGAGCTGATAAAATCAAATTTCAATTTGTGTTGAATATTTTCCTTCTAGAAAATAGCCAAAAGTAAACCTTTTAAGAGTTTTCTTATTTATTTTGTATCCCTTTTGTGGAAACGGGATGTTTGTGACATATGAGAAGATCAGTAAATAAATACCAGTTTTAGCTTCCTTTTCTTCTCTTTGACAGACATGGTCTTGTCCTTTATAAGACTTTCCAGGAGGTCAACAAGAGCAGCTTGGGACACAGACAGTTTCTGCTCTTCAAACTCCTGAGTGCTGATCTGCCTGCAGAATGAGAAGGTCGGCATGGCAACACCAGAGCCTGGGCATGTGGTCTGAGATCAAGAACGCATACAAATTAATGTTAGGGGAATAACCACAAATTCACGAAATACACTGTATGATTGAATAAACAGTCATCTCTTACCAGGAATAATCTGGTTTAAATACAATTTAACATTCTATTCTAAGTCCAATACAATTCACACACAAAAATTCTTTGATTTGATTTGAAGATGAAATTATTTATTTTCTGTGGTAACTGAAAATGCCTCAGAAACTCTTGCTCAAGCACAAGTTTAACCCCGACTAATCCGTAATCCTCAGGTTTCAAGTTGCTTTAGGTGAAAATGACTCAAAATATATATTGCCATTTATAAGTATGGGGTCAGAAAGATTTTTATTTTAATTCAGTAAGTACGCATTAACTTGATCAAACGTGACAGTAAAGACACTGCTAGAAAAAATTCTATTCCAAATAAATGTTCTTTTGAACTTTCTATTCATCAAAGAATCCTGAAAAACAAAATGCATCATGGTTTCCACAAAAATATTAAGCAGCACACCGTTTTCAACACCCGAGAATAGCATTTATTGAGCATCAAATCAGCATATTAAAATGACTTTCTGAAGGATCATGTGACACTGAAGACTGGAGTAACACTGCTGACAATTCAGCTTTGCCATCACAGGAATAAATTTCACTTTAAAATATATTGAAATAGAAAACAGTGATTTAAAATTGTAATATGTCACAATGATACTGTATTTTGGATCAAATAAATGCAGCTTTAGTGCGCATAAGAGACTTCTTTCAAAAACAAATTTTTAAAAAAATCATCGCAACTCTGAATGGAAATGTAGTTAATTATAGCTCTATACATTTGATTTTAAATAACATTGTTAATATTATAATAAATCTAAATTTAAATAAACATTCTAACAAATATAAACAGAGTAATTTCCATGTAGTTTGTCAGGACTCACCAATGATTTGAGATAGTTGATGTGATCTTCTACAGCATTGCGCAGGTATACAGGCACCTGCATGACCTCCTGATGGTGATCCATGAGAAACGATAACAGCCTCGTAGCCAAGAGCTCGTCCAGGTCATCCACCTCCTCACAACTTAAGACACACCTAGAGAACGTCTGCACCAACTGCACACACATAAACGCAAATGTATTTGTAATGTGCACGACATGCTTTGTGAGATTATGTTGATAAAAAGGTCTATTGGGCTCTTCCTGACCAGCGTTCGTGTTCCAATGATGTCATGCAGCCGCGGCATGTCCACGTTCTGGCTCATGCGTGAGATCATTCGCAAGAGTAGCTGTAGTTTGCGGCGGCTGGCAGGCGGCAGGAGTAACGTGCAGAGCTGCAGGGCCTCGATGGCCACTCGCTCCAATGAAGGCTGCAATAAACCTGGAATGTGATGTGACCCACATGTGACGAACTTACCAGACTATAATTTCACTATGAACAAAATGAACACACAAAGCTTAAAGATCACGTAATCAAATCACACATAAATTGAATTTACTTGGAATATCTAAGGAATTCTATTACAGTGACTAATATATATATATATATATATGTGTGTGTGTGTGTGTGTGTTTGAGAATGCACTGTTTTAAAATACTATATATAAAAAACACTTTACATTTCAGTAACAAAATCCCACTGATTCCATGAAATGGGTCCTTAAAAGTAATTAAGTACTAAGTACTAAGCAGTAAGTACTAAACATCACGAAATTAAATGTAATCAATTAAATATCCTACTTACATAGAGGTAGGAGCTTTTGTTCGTTTTTGAATGCAGTCAACATTGGAACACAGGCAAATTGCCTTCATTTTATATATTTTACAAGTGATAAGTTATTTTGGAAAAAAAAAAAGAATATATAAAATAAACATTACACCCTAGTCTACCCTGGCTTATCCAAAAAATAGCTAAATAAAATAAAAATGTATAATGAAACAAAAGTAAGCATTAGTAGCCAAAGTGAGCTATAGAATTAGTTAGCATTAAAGTGATAGTTCACCCCAAAATTAAAACGAAAATTAGCTTCGTTTTCCTCCCAAGTACCTCCTTTGTGTTCCACTTGTTTGAAATGATAAGAGGGTGAGTAAATGATAGAATTTAAATTTTTGGGTGAACTGTCACTTTAAGAATTAGTCTGACAGGCACAACAAATGCATGCTCAATCACAAGCAGAGAAGCACATCCTCATGGTTCATGAATGTTTTTCACATGCTCTTACTTTGCTCAGGGTGGCGTTCTAACGGGGCCGAAGGGGGCCGAGCGGGTGCAGGTTTGCTCAGGTCCAGAGAGCTCTGACAGCGTCTGCTAATGCTCGGACCTGCCCTAACATCCATGCAACTTCCATGCAAACTGTGCAAACCAGGACCTCTAAAGCCAATGCTGGATGTGAAATCTGGCCTCATGGTAATTTCAGCCACAGGAGCGTGGATGCTAAAGCTGCTAGAAGACATTTCTCTATTCTCCTCTATGTCAAACAAGTTACCGATGCTTCTGGGCCGGGCCCTGGCGGGTCTCTGGTTGGTTTGACGAAGATGTGAAGGGAATTGGGAGCTCGTGTTGTTGCTGGAAGTTTGAACACAAGGGTTTTTGGATGTTGAGGAACCTTGAAGCTCAAATTTGAGGTTTGGGTCTACTGGAGAATCTGTTTGAGAGGATGATTTATCACTGCTGCAGGATTGTAGGCTTTCAGATGATCTGAAGAGTCTGTTCTTTGAACATTTATCAATGATTCCCTCCAGAGAGTAACTTCTGGACCAAAGCCTGCCATATGGGACTTCTGTTTTTTGAGCCTGAGGAATTTCTAGATAGCTACCGTCCAGCCGGTCTCCATCGCTGACCCTTCTACCCCTAAAAACAGGATGCTGTGCTCTATGGGTTTCTAACTTAGTCTCTGCTTTTGAACTGAATACTTCCCTCATGGGTGAATCGGATTCATCAAAGGCTTCCTTTCTTATTAAGCTCAGCAGGAGGCATTCAGTTGATTTGAACAGGTTGGCTGCATTCACATGTGGGGTTTTGGCTGGATGTGGGCAGTTGGGTTCTTCCTGGCTTTTACGCTTTCCACTTTGAATTTTAGGAGTCGTGATGTAGCCACACATAACTAGCAAAGGACCAGACAACAGCACATAAACAACAGACAGGCAGGCAAAGACATTTAAGAACGAGGTCAGACATTTAAAACAGAACAGACGGGGTTAGTTTTGAACATCGTCTGACACCACAAAAGCAGTGCAGTCAGTAGAAACGGCTTTGTGTGACTCCACAGTTTGATCCATCAATATTTTGTAAAATAATACCCACAGCCAATGAGCCAAAAGTTAAGAAATCCTTTAGGAGGCATTTCCCAGAAAAGATGGAGTGTGAGTATTAAAACAACCCAGGCCTGATTCTCAAATGACATATTAATCCATACTTGAGCAAACTGTAAAATGGATACACTACCATTCAAAAGTCGTTTCTCTTATAAAGACCAAGGCTGCATGTATTTGACAAAAAAATACAGTAAAACTGTAATATTGTAAAACAATATTACAATTTAAAATAACCATTTCTTTTCCAATATGAAAAGCTGAATTTTCAGCAGCCATTACTCCGGTCTTCAGTGTCACATGATCCATCAGAAATTATTCAAATATGGTGATTTGGAGAAATTTCTCTTATATTATCAATGTTAAACCGTTGCGGAAACTGTAATGCATTTTATTCAGAATTCTTTAAGAATAGAGAGAGTTAAAAAGTTAAATTTTACACTGTCAATTTAATGAATAAAAGTGTTATCTTTCAAAAAACAAAAAAAAAAGATCTATATGACCCTAACTTTTTGAAAGGTAGTGTACATGTAATTTAATACTCAAAGCAAAACTATTTTCAGTTGTAATGAGACTGGAAGACATAGCATATGTTTCTTCTTTAGTGGAGAAAACAATCAAATGTGTGCTTCATACATACCCAGGATGTTGACAAAGAGATCATAGTACTCATAAGTAAGCAGCGGCTGAGAAAGACCAAAGAAGTAGTCTGAGACGGTTTTAAACACATCCCGCTCAAATCCTGGGTAAGATGACTGGTTTGAGTCATACTTTGGCCCTTGATGTATTGGAAAATAAAGCATTGTTATAAAATCAATTAAATAATTCAATTACACACAAACACACATACATACATACATACATACAAACACATATACGTATATGTATGTATTTGATTATTTATACACACACACATACATACATATACATATATATAATTTCACATGTAACAGAACTTACAGTTTGCAAGACACTTCATGGCAGATAAAACCCAGTGTGGTAAATCTTCTAGAGAGGGGGGACAAAATAATCAGAATGTGAAAATATGATGTTTGCCACCATTTTTTAAACTGAAACGACAAATATCAGGCCTACCCGTCTTATCTTCCAATGAAACGACTCCATGTTTATTGACTTTGGTCATATTATAAACAATGAAGTGAGGATTGACTTGGGCTGGATCCAGAAAATCTTCAAGAGACCCAGATCCCACCAGCTTCTGCAAACTGAGCATTCAAAAGATTGTCAAATTCATGTAGAACATCATGTTGAATATTTTTTTGTCATCAGTGTTATTCACCCTCAAATAAAGCAGACATATGTAACAGAATTTTCTAAAATATTGCTAAAAAGACAATGTAGCTTTAGCCTTCACAATATTGCACTATTGTTAATAATTTTGAATTTATATAAATCATATACAAATCATTTAACATAAAAATCAAGCTAATGGTGACACTAAAAAAAAAAGTACAATGATGGTTTGAAATTAAGGTTTGAAAGAAGTTTCTTAAGCTCACCAAGCCTGCACTTATTTGATTAAAAAAAATACAGTAAAAACAGTAATATTGTGAAATATTATTACGGTTTAAAGAACCATTTTCTATTTAAATATATTTTAAAAAGTAATTTATTCCCCTGAGAGCAAAGCTGATTTTTTAGCAGCCATTACTCCAGTCTTTACTCCGAAATCATTCTAATATGTCGATTTGGTGCTCAAGAAAATTTTCGATACTGAAAACAGTTGTTCCGCTTAATAGTTTTGTGGAAAAAGTGATGCACTTCATTTAAAGAATTCTGAATAGAAACAGTTCAAAAGATCAGCATTTATTTGAAATAGAAATTTTACACTGTCACTTTTAATCAATTTAATGGACAAATAAAAGTAATAACTTTGAAAAAAAGTTCTACAAACCCCAAATTTTTGAACGTATATGTAATTTCTGTACATGCATTTGTACCAAGTACGTTATTAACATTAGATAACCTCACTTCTTTGCAAGCGTTTGCAAGCGACTGCAAACAGGAAGTACTTTTAGTGCAAAGCTGAGAACAGATGTGGTGGGGGGAGGTCGGCTTACTGTGTAAGTGTCACATTCTTCCAGATAACCTGAATGTCCTCTTCTGTGAGCTCCCTGCAGCGTTCAGCCTCACCTGAGGATGATTCCATGGGAGATTCTTGAGTTTCTGGATCCACATTTTCCTGTGTGAAATCGCAAGAGGATATTACAGATCTTAAATGGCATTTCACATTAACAACACATTTGGAGCAATAAAACTTACCAATATTTCTTTATCAAATTTCTTAGACCCCCTGAATTTGAAGAAACTCTCCCTGTCCATCATAGATATGCTCTTTTTCCTTAAATTGGGGGCACGGTTAGGAATAGGCTTCAGTGGAGATGTAGATGGAAACCTGAAACATATTTTAAACCAGAAAATATTGTTTCACTCCATATTTTTGAAATGGAGAGAAACCCTTTAAAAATGATTTACTTTATCATACCTGTATAGCTGACTGTTGTCCTCCAGGTCTTCCATGCCCCATCTACCCTTCACATCCTCAATAACATGGTTCTTCAAAAACTTTTTCAGCAGCTGGACCGTTTGCTGTCGGGTGACCTCAGGTCCAAAATTGCTGTTGTTCTTCAAGAGTTCATGTAACCAGTCCACAGCTGCTGATGCGGTGAAGCAGCTCATGTAAACCCTGAAGTGCTGCCGGTGCTTCTTCAAAGGCATTCCTGCCCGGAAAAGCTTGGTGACTTCATTCCACTGGAAAATAAACAGATAACATCACATGAAGAGCTGACAGTCAGTATATTCAAAACCAAATGGCTAACAGAAAGTCAATGAAAATGACAGATTTACATAAAAAAAAAAAAAAATCTTCTCTAAGCTTATAACTATTACTCTTTTTTGTTCAAAATTTATAAATAATTAGTATATATAGCAAATAAACGATGAGGGCACGGTAAATTGTTTTAAAGTGAACAAAAAGTGCTAGTTATAATAATCAAACATTTTATCTGAAGAAACACCCCAAAATAAACAAAGCACTTCTAAAGCTCACAAGTAGCAACTCAAAGTGCTTTACAAAGACAGAACAGCTAAATAAACGTACTTTTTTAAATTGACACGAAGATTATTGACTTGTAAACTAATTTGATAACAACACCACAGCATATTTGACAAATAAGGCGGAAGAGACTCACCAGTTTAGTGGCCCTGTATGGACCTGGAGTGACGATGTGAGAACTCATTGAAAAGATCACGATGTATCCACAACCTACACAGCCGTTTTCATCATTCCTACATATATAGGAGAGTTTATTTTTGATTTATTGAATGCATTCGTAGGTTATATTTAATACAACTGTTGAATATATAGATGGGCAAAGTCACTCACAGACTAGTCGCTAATCCGAGGTTATTTTGATCCTCTCACGAGTTTGAAATTACGAAGCGAACGTCTCCGGCGATTGTGATTGGATGGCTTCTTTTTCTTCTTCTTCTTCTGGTGTTAAAAGCGGTTGGCAGACCAACTTAAATGGTGCATTCCCGCCACCTACAGGGTAGGAGTGTGGAGCGCATAATGGTTGTGAAGTTTGAAACAAATATATAAAATAATCTCCATCTTATTGTGTGTGTGTGTGTGTGTGTGTGTGTATATACATATATACATATAGTCAGATATGGAGACAGCCATTGATTGTTCCTTGGTGACAGATTTAGCTGTCAAAAGAAAAGTTAACTCACAACACACTATAATAAAATTTTGTTTTTAAAACTTTAACTGGTCAAATTATAAAATGAAATAAGAAATAAAAAATGTAAAAATGAAAAGGGGGAAAAAAAGAAAATACAACAAACTACAGCTTCATTATTATCATCACCATATTTATTAATAACATTGCATGCTCTACTGGAATATTTGGAAAACAAATACAAATACAGAGAAGTTAACAGCGATAAAATATCAATGGTAAATAATGGTGAAATAAAATTAAAATTATAATTTACGTACGTTTGGAAAGATTTAATTTTTTTTTTTACAATTATTATTTTTGAGTTCACGGTTTCTCTTTCCGTTCCTAGAGGACGTGAGGGAAAATTAATACAGTTCCCACACTGCAACGCAAACACAGGTTTCACTTCCGCTTTGGCTGCTGCTAGCTACTTCCGGCGTCCGGCGACAGTTTCCCACTAATAACTGCTCGGTATATAAAGAACGGTTTATCTGGTGGGTGATCGTCTTTGTTTAAAATGATCGCATTGATCAAGATGCTCTATACTGATATGTACACAAAGTTACTATAGTGTGATTTTCATTCATTATTAGTGATGCTGAAGGGTCGCTAGAAAGCTTTGTGTTGCTAGCTTCTAGCTGTCAGTGCGGCTTACCAAACTTAGTTAGAGAACTGTAATTGTACCTGGTTTAACCATTGTATTAAATAAGTGATATATTTATTGCACAGAATGAGCAAGCATAGATCTTTACTCTAAACACTTAGTTTAGCATTTGCACGTTAAACTAAATGGCTAACAATATGATGAGTCAATTAGGCATATTAAGACAATTGCAGCAATGTTGGCTCTCTGTCTCAGATGTATTGTAAACATAAGGGTGATGTTTAAAAATGTGTACACATCCTGCATCTAGTGATGTGATTTCACATCTTTCTCTCATCTCTTCCTAGGATCTGCTGCTGAAGACGGTCCGAGGACGATGATTGATATCAAAGCATGGGCAGAATATGTGGTGGAGTGGGCAGCCAAAGATCCCTATGGCTTTCTCACCACGGTTATCCTGGCATTGACCCCTCTGTTTATCGCCAGCGCCCTGTTATCATGGAAACTCGCCAAGATGATCGAGGCCAAGGAACGTGAGCAGAAAAAGAAACAAAAACGACAAGAGAACATTGCCAAAGCCAAGAGAGCCAAGAAGGATTGAGCTTGGGATAGAGAGGGGTCAATATAATAGTCCAGTCCCCTTCTCTTAACCATGGACAGTTCTTATGGGACCTGGAGCAAGACTGGGTCTGGAGGCCTTAGTAAACCCTTAGAGGAAACATATAATGGGAGGGTTGATTGCTTGATCTCAATAGCAGGACTGCCGTACCTTTCCAGGATATTATCAATACAGTGGAAAATGCACTGCATTATTGTGCGATCCACTATTGTGCAGTACTCTGCATTCCATTTTTTTACTGGGTTGTTTTTTCCAAGTTGAATCCACAAAACACTTAAATTGTTTGTTTTTTTAATAATAAAGAAAATTCTTAACATGAAGTGTGACTCAAAACTGCAATTACAGTATTCCTGAATCTTATACACCTTATTTTTAACACCTATTTCTATTGATTCATTAGCCACTATAGGTAAATAACCAGAATATTAACAAAGTGCAGTAAACTGTAAATCTATTTTGGCTACAAACCAGTGTGTTTATGATTAAGATAATAAATTGTATAATAACATACCAGTTTGCAACATCAAGCTGCTCAATAGACTGTTTTTTTTTTTTTGTATGTTTTTTTTGCACTGGTAAAATAAATTAAAGCAAATGACATTACAAGCCTTGGACATTCAAGTAGCCACACGCACTCTTACATTAAAACATATTTTGATAGGACATCATAATTTGAGATCAACTGCAGCTGCAACTTTTATTTTCCTGCTTTCTAAATAAAGTGCAAAGGGAAATCTGCAACACTAATAGTTTTACATTAGTCTACTGAAGTTTTCCATACGCTTTTCGAAAACAAGCTTCTGAAATGTCATTTGAATTGAATGCACACAATTTTCTAATAAAATAAAATATTTCTTATTCTAATAGAATAAAATGTTTCTTTGGTAATTTAATTTAGAAACCATCCTGTTTACAATCCATTACAATTACGTTCAACTTGGGAAATATTAAAAAAAAGCTAACTATGCAGTGTTTCTCAATTGGCTTCAGAAAACCAGTACTGAATATTTGTCAAGAATGAAAACAAGCACAACTACTAGTTAATTTAAACTGCAAATTTACTTGAAGATGGCAAAGGTGCATTTATGTACAGTAGTCCTATTTTTTGTTTCCTGGAGGTGTCCATGACCCTGGCTGGAATGCGTTGGCAGTGCTTACGGGGTCCTCGCTGAATTCAGACTGCCCAAACTGTGTGGCAGAAGCATGACCTTTGACTTGAGTCTGCACAGGCTGGGACACCAGACCTTCCTCATACTCTTTGGCCTGCAAGACTTTATCCCTCTCCCCTGCCTCTCCAGCTTTGATTTTGATCTGCTCCCTGTAGTGTTCATTCTTTAGCAGCTCCTATGGAGGGAATCGGACATGTGTTAAAGGGATGGCTTTATTACATCTTTATAGGAGTAGAAATTGTCGTTTTAAGATATAAAAAAATAAAATATTAAACATTTAGGTTTTTTAGATTTTTCGTTTATATTCTGTTTAGACGTTACATCATTACACAGATTTCTGAGTGGCTTTCTTGAGATCAGAAATAATACCTCTACAGTAGGTGGCTGCTTACGCCTGCCTCTGATCCAAGCTAAAAGAAACAGAAAAGACAAGAAATGCTGATATGTTAAATAAGGAACTAAGTTAATAGATCAATTGATAAAAACAAAACTTATAAACATTTAAATCTTGAAGAAAACAACTAATTATGGGCTTATGAAAAATATTTTCATTACTGTGGCCAATTTTTATAAATACAAACAGTTAATTTTTATTTACATAGTTAATACAGAAAATAGAAATAGAATAGAAATGTTAGGTTCACATTATCATAAAATTATAATATTTGTTTTGTTTACAGTCAGGTTCATGACTGACACTCTATTACCATCCCATTCTGAAGGAATGCTTCCTTCCATGTACTCAAACTCTTTTGGATTTGCTGCTTCTACTAGGCGTCTTTGCCGAGTGACCCGTCCTGAGGAAGACAAGGAAGAATTGGGTTGAGACCAATACATTGGGTTTATTCAAACCACCAAATTAAACAACAAGAAAGTTATCTGTAACCAATGGACAAGAAAAGTGGGTATTGTTGTACAGAATTGTTACAGTTAAAATATTTACATTGATTTAAAGCTGTTTATTTTATACATTGATGCTTCTCAATAACACTATTGCTATCATTATTATATTATATTGACTCTCCATTTAATTATATCCTGACGTACTACCAAATAGAAGTGTAAGGATGTGCATTCATGTCTGAAAACAAAAAACTTGTATAAAATTGTCTCGTTTTGAAAACATGTCCAGATTACTCGTCAGTCTTGTGCATGACCTACCCGTCCATGACTTCTGCTCAGGTATGAAGTAATATTTATTTCCTAAATGATCTGTGCCGATATGCTCTTTTACCATTCCAAATGTTCTTCGCAACAAAGAGGTAATACGGCTCATCACTGTAAGTTATATGTGAAATAATATATTCTCTCCTCCAGCATACGCAGTCACTGACCGTAGTAGCTTTACACAATAATTACGTCGCATGAAAGCTATCATGGGATTGGTCCTTGTGCCCGCTCTGACCAATCAGAGTAAGCGTTGTTGCACGTCACAACATGGCTGCCTCCTATCCAGCAAAATGCACAACAATCAAATCTAAAAGTTGAAATACATTTTATACTTTTAGTGTTGTACAGAATGAGTTTGTTCGGTTTTAAAACGCGGTTCTTCAGGTTAAATAATCGCCATTCAAAAACTAGGGTTAAACGGACATGTTGTATAGTTAATTCACTCTGACAACATACCGTACAATACATAAATAAACAAAAGCTTAAATGTCTCTACAACGATGTTGAGTTTTCTTTATGCCAGGCAGTCGGGGCTTGACGAGCCAGTTCGACTGAGACGTGCTGAGTCCACACGAAGGTAATGTTATAATGTTTTTTTGAATATGTGCGGGGTTGCTTCGTGAAGATTTCAATTGGGTTTCAAGATTTACAATTATAACCAAGGGGTACATTAGTATAAACAAAACAACAACAATGAATAACGAAATACAAATCAAAAGACAGAAATAAAGTTAAGTGAAACTCTTTATAAAGTTCAAATAATGTTCAAACTTAACATTGTTTTTAGGTATTGTGTAATTCTGTAACCATAATTTGTTCTTTTACTACATTTCTGTAGAATCATTAATGTAGAGGGGAGAATGTTGGCCTAGCAAACTACATCATTTTATATCATCATTTTTATTTTTGCTAAAAACGTTTTGAAATTCATAACATAAATATTATGTCAAATTAAATTTATCTAAAAAGTGGCACAACTTGCCCCACTCTTCCTTACTGCTTCTTTAGGGTGCTGAGTCTGGAGTTGAACCACAACAGAGATGTGGAGCGTATCCATGGCAATGGAATTAACACCTTGGACATCGAGGTTATTGATGGAAGATAGTAAGTGTGCTTCTCCCTCAAGAATACTCGAATACTGCAATCATAGAATTTACATTTATATGCTCCTAATACTCTATTTTCTAGTGGTGACCCCAAATTGTAAATACAGTAAATCACTGGCCTGTTTTGCATTCCAGTATGTTGTCAGGTGGATCTGACGGTGTGATTGTGATCTATGACTTGGAAAATAACAGCAAGAAGCTCCAATACTCTTGCAAGGCAGTCTGCACAGTAGGCAGGTCAGTATGGCTCCCTTCTCCTTCACAATGATCAAGTGACCACCAGATGGCAGTATGATATCTTCTGATTTTAATATGGGTTGTCAGGTTATGTGTGACTTTCTGTTTTCTGTGAAGGTCCAATCGGCACGTGCATAAATTCAGCGTCGAAACAGTGCAGTGGTACCCTCATGACACCGGTATGTTTGTGTCCAGCTCATTTGACAAAACCATGAAAGTTTGGGACACAGAAACACTGAAGGTGCGTGAACGTCCTCCAATCAACACCATCATTGATTTCTCATCATTGATTACTCATTTATTTTTTTGTCTTCCTTTTTGAAGATTATATATATATATATATACATACATACATACATACACATATACCCATACATATACATACATAATAAAAAAAATAAATTATTTATATATATATATATATATATATATATGTATACACACACATTCATATATACATAATAAAAAATACACATATACATACATATATATGTGTGTGTGTATATATATATATATATATATATATATATATATATATATATATATATATATTGCACTTCTGGTCACTTCTGCTAACTGCATTTCATTAGCTCTGTACACTGCACAATGACAATAAAGTTGACTCAAATGTGATCTAAAGTATACGTGACCACCTGCTTTTACTCAGTCCACAAAGTAAGTTCCCATAGTTTTTTTCACAAATATAATTAGCAAACTATCTAACAACTGACAGCCATAAGTCATTGTGGAACTACCAGTCTGCTCAAATACTGGCTCTTCTGTGGTGTCAAATGTCCCGTATCAGTTGGCCCTGCATCTGGTATTTGCATTGTAACTGACGCACAAGAATGGTGCTCAAGCAACATTCAGTGCTTTCTAATTGCTCCCTCCCTTAAGCACTTCTAACATGGGCGTACATTTGTGTGTTTTTTAATCTTAATCTTTACAATAGGCTCTATTGATTGATTGATTGTGTTTTGTTCAGCCAGCTGAGGAGTTCCAGTTCGATGGTAATGTCTACTGTCATCACTTGTCTCCTATAGCCAGGAAGCACAGTCTTGTAGCAGGTGTGTTCTTTGACCAAACCAAACCTTCTGCATGTGGCTGTTTGTTTTCACGTCTGAGCACTCTTTGATGTCGTTCTTTTGTGTCTTAATTTAATCAGCAATGAATAAATTCTTATTTAGAATTTAAATAAATTAATTTATATAAATACTCAAATCTGCTCTAGAATAAACTTTTTGTTAAAGTGGAAGAATTTAAAGGGTCTTAATCATCATTATCGCTCAATGGGTGGATGGTGAATCATTTCCTGCTTTACATATGAGACGTGAGGAATCCAGGCACTTATCGCCTAATCAGGACCGACAGGTTATGAACACCTCAATGTCCCTTTGTCTCGGTCTCTACTTTCTTCACACTTTTTTTTTTTTTACAATGAACTCAATTAAATTCCCCCCCATTACTAATAAGGAATCTTTTTCTTAATAATCTTCCATAGTACATAGTAAGCAGTGAATTCTATTTATTATTATTTACATGCGAGTTTAAATATCCAGTTAACCAAATAAAATCTTCTCTAAAATCTCATATTTATCATAAGTTGGTATCTGCCCTTATATATACTGTTATATCACTCGTGATCAGTTTTTATATTGTCGTCACTGAATTATCTTTACAGAGTAAATGGTTGCAAGATAAAATACATCAAGTGTGACATCAAAGCTTTTGCAGAATTGTGCAACCATGTACAACTTTATGCAAGTCAACAGTTGTGCATCTTGGGTGTTCTGAGATTTCTTCTGTTTGATGAATGGTTCACATCAGGCAAACAGAAACTCAAATAAGTTTTTATAAGGCCAGGCATTTCTGACTAACTCCTGTTGATAACTCCTGACTCCAGTTACTGGAGGTCATCAAATCATATATTTGATGATGATTTTATGTTAGTAGTCTATATTTGTCTCTTCGTTCTGTTCACATACTTTTTCCCGCAGCTCTATATTCAGAAACATTTTGAAGATCACATTCCATATCTTTCCAAAAGCTTATAATTTATATTCCAGTTCATAAATCTTGCAAAATATTGTGTCGTTATTTGTCAGGAACACATATTGGTGTGTTTAATGTGTTTTGCCCTTAACACATGGGTTCTAAACTCCTACAACAACAGTGTGTCTGAACTGTTGTGTTATTCTGCTCACTCAGCTCTATTGTATTCTGTGTTGGCAGTTGGTACCAAAGACCCTAAAGTGCAGCTTTGTGATCTGAAGTCTGGGTCGCGCATCCACATCCTACAGGGTGAGTAATGCCAGTTGTTTCTGAATGGAGACAGCACTGGTGGAGGGATATTGTACTCCTTTAAAAGTCAAAAACTCTTATATAAATATTTTGAACAAACATGGGTTATTGAATCCTGACCATTTTAGCAGATATTAGAATTTTCTCAGATCTTTCTGGTCATCTCAGATACCACAATGTAATATAAACATGCACGCTACAATTCAAAGTTTGGGGTCGGTAAGATGTGTGTTTTTTATTTTTAAAGAAGTCTCTTCTGCTCACCAAGGCTGCTATCCTTGATATCAAGCGTAGCGTTAGTTCTGGCAGGTCACATCAATCAAGCTTGCATCAGATGACTCTTTGCTGATCCACATCTCCCTATAGGAATACGAGGGCTATCCCAGCATCCATATATATAAGGTTCATCAGTATTATCAGCAGCTTAATGCATTGCTCAGGAGCAAAATACCCTCCTCCATCCCCAGCTCCTCCTCTCGTCCAGTCAGGACTTGGGCTTCTGACTCCCCTTCGAATCAGACAAATTTTTGAATTATGTTGTATATTAAATTACTGAACATTAATGATATCTGCAATACATTTATGTTGGTTCTGTTCCGTTTACCCTAGGGGGTTATCTCTGCTCCCCCTGCTCTTATCCATGCTAGGCTGCATGGATACACAAGGACTTCTTGCCCAGAACGGAGCCATACCGCCAATCCAAACTGTATGCTAATTGTCAATCATCTTTGATGTGGTCCTGACAGAAGAATATAAAATTCAGCATTTTGTAGCATTATAAATGTCTTTACTGTCACTTTTGATTAATTTAATGCGTCCTTGCTGAATAAAAGTATTTTTTTTTTTAAATCTTACTGAACCCAAACTTTTGAATGGTAGTGCATATTAACTTTCAGAGTTAGTTTGTGTCAGTTATAATGAAATGAGGTTTCCCTGGCAGGTCACAGGGGCGAGATCCTCTCAGTGAAATGGTCTCCACGATATGAGCACATCCTGGCCACTGCCAGGTAAGCACTTCCACACCTGCACAAATGTCAATTTACTCACCTTTCCTTTGCTGAGAGTACCATAACAAGAAACACATACTGTGTTATTTGATACTGTGTTTTTTTATCCGTTGTGGATTCTTTTTGTCATTTGAAGCCTTTATATATTTTTATAATAGTTGTTCTATATTCAACTTGTGAGCAGGTTAAAATGAATAAAATCCAGTCTTCTCAATAGATTCAGCGCACACTTGCTATCTGCATAATGTGAGTGAATGAGAGTGAGATAATTAGCCATTGGGGACTTTTGAACTGTCCTTCCTGCCTGGAAAACAATTGTGAATATAGAGCAGAGTTATTAATTTTTTGCTAAATCTATTTTAATAGTAAACTGGACTAGATCAAAATCTGATCCAAGAATCACTAGCACATGAAGTTCCATGAAAGATAAAAGATTGTTGGAAGAAATCCAGGCATTTTAGCATCTATTTTTTAATTCCCAAATGAGATTGCTAAAGATTGCCTATTTAAGAAGGGCACAGGAATGATGAATAATGTTTGCATCACCTGAACAAGAGGGATCTTACTGGTTTAAAGGCCAGCTCTAAATCTGACCTGACCATCTATAAGAGATTTATTTTTGTTCATCTTGCATTAATGCTAGTAAATCTTGTGCAATGGATTTCTCTGTCAGCACTGACAGTAGGGTCCTTGTCTGGGATGTGAGAAGAGCCTCGGGGAGTCTTTTTACTTTGGACCAGCACAATGGAGACAAATCCAAGGCCTCATCTGAAGCAGGTGAAATCACACTTAGCAAGTTTCATCAAGCATGAGGATAATTGTGATTTAATCTTTACACTACATTCTTTTGGATAATTAACTGCATTCTTTTGTAGTCAGTTATGTTTGAACTGAAAACATTTGAGAGGTAGTTAACCAAAAATATTTATTTATCATGAGCATTCTATAAAATCCATTTATGCGAAATGCGTGATTTTAATATTGCCTCTTAAAGAGTGTATAATTGGCGAAATTCTATAGTAAGTTCTTCAGAGATATCAGACAGTGCCATAGCTATTTTTTTTTATCTTATTCTGTCACAGAAATCAAATTAATATATGTACTGTATGTATAATATATAAATACACACACATATGTGTTATGTAAGATAAATATATATATATAAATATTGAAGAATATTAAAATGTAATTAATGCACTCTAATATATGTATATATATATATATATATATATATATATATATATATATATATAATACAATACTACAAATATATATTTATTATCGTACTATAAAAAAATCAAATGTTATGATATAAAACGTAGCAATATTTAATATAAAATTATACTTATCTTCTAGTGAACACAGCCCACAATGGGCGAGCAAATGGATTGTGCTTCACAGCTGACGGACTTCATCTCCTCACTACTGGTACAGATGATCGTATGCGCCTGTGGAATAGTGCCACAGGGGAAAACACTTTAGTGAGTAGCACTTAGGGCTGTTTGAAGACTTTACACTAACTTAATACCTAATACCTGGTTTGTAAATAATGATGCCAAAAATTACATTTTGAGCCTATGTTTATGCAGCAGAAGTAATTAAGGGCCATTCACACACAATGTGTTTTTCCATTGCTCTACTTTTCCATAGTTTTTGAATGTGAACGCACTAGACATCTTTAACCTTCTGCTTACCTCTCATGCATAACCGGATTATAATAAGGCGTCACTTGAGTTAAAACAAGTTAAACAAGTTAAAAAGTAAAAAAAAAAAAAAAACACTTCTCAAGACTCTTTTTTTATTCTACTGACCTGCATCTCGGCTTTTTTAACAGCACAAACGTGTTCTGCGTAACCCAGCCAGAACCAGAGTGGCAATGAGTGATAAAGAGTTTATCATTCCACTAGCACCTGAGATAAAATGCTGCGAGGCTTCTTAGTTGAGTTTAAGATAAGATCATTTGATGTCACTGTGTTTTTTTTTTTTTTTTTAACACCTTTGTTAGTGACAAAAAATATGTTCTTTAAAAATGGTTGATGCATTTTTTTTTATCTGCTAAATTGTTCAGTTGTTAATTCGTCATTTTAATCCATTGAACTGCTCAGAAATCTTTAATTCTCATCAACAGGTGAACTATGGGAAAGTCATGAATGAGAGCCGCAAAGGCCTCAAGTTTACCGTATCGAGGGGCTGCAATCCGGAGTTCGTGTTTGTGCCGTGTGGCACTTCGGTAGCGGTGTACGGGCTTCACTCGGGAGAGCTGATCACTATGTTGAGAGGACATTATAATAATGTAGACTGCTGTGAGTTCCACCCAGATTATCAGGTAATGTTGTTCCTGATTAGTGATTGAGTCTTTACTAATCAGACAACGAACAGATTCTATGCCATGAAGTAAAAACAGTGTTCTCACAATCATTTAATGAGATTTGTATTGATTCATGAACTCATTTGTGCATCATTAGGAGCTGTACAGTGGAGGTAAAGACTGTAACGTCCTGGCCTGGGTCCCAGTGCTAAGACAGCCTGACATTGTGGATGAAGAAACCAACTCTAAACGGGTAAACTTTTGACATTGTTTTATATATTTAGCCTATAAAATTTATTGC
>CM076073.1:9207500-9550000 GCA_038088235.1 Zacco platypus
AAACTCAGTTTAACATGGAATGTGATATTTGAATGTTTTAGTTAGAACCCTTTGTTGCTTCAAAAGCAGATTTACTGTACTATAGTAGCGAATAGTAGTACTCACCAGAAGATGTCTGCAAAGATTAAATCTATTTGAGATCTGGTCCACTTTTCAAAATCCAAAACATTACATAACAGGGATCCAAAAATACTCTCCTAATACACAACCACCCCCATCTGTCAGGCATGGTCAGGAGTAACTAGTATTAAAGCCACAGTCTAACTTTACATAACAAATAATTCCAAAAATAAAATAGCACTTAAGAAAGATGAACTGAATACCATGTTTTAGCAGGAGAACAGAAGCAAGTCGAATGCAAATAACATTATTAAATTTTGCTGTATTTCTCAAGATTCATAGTATAACAGGAAAATCTTTAAATCATATTATAATGCCAAAGCCAGTTTTGCTTGAAAAGTAATAAAGACGTTCTGCACTAAATTGCAACATGTAATAGTATGAATTTCTTTCTTTCTTTTTTTAAGCATTATTCCATGTCTTCATCTAGAGGTCCTGTCTAATAAATCAGCAATGTGAATTTCAATGTATTGTTCTGGCTCGACATAAAAAGGTAGAATCTAAGATTTGTAAATGACTAGACTGAAAAGGACAAATTTGGTTGTGCATGTCACAGGAAGTACCACAAACTTGAAAGTTTATTTGTTTTATTTTCAGTACTAAAGTCATTGAAAACGACAACAGTGCAATATACTAGCTTAGTCTTCTGGTACAGGTATCTATAGAGATTTTTACATAATTGCACATGACCCTGAATTCTAGCTTAAATATCTAAAAAAAAAAAATTAAATAAAAATAATAATATTAATATTCATCATGTCTACATCACAAAATAATTTCTAATACTTTTACGACCTGGTGTTTTAACAGAAAACGCCTTCTGATAACAATGCTAATGCCTTTTTCTTAATTCATGAGTTTTATGTACCTGCCAGTTCATGATCTTTTATACTGAACTGAAATGTAAATGTCTATGTCATTCCAATTCTACAGTGTAAACTTGACCCTAACCAATTTTTTTTCCAGAAATGAAATCAATTTCTGAATAGCACAGAGTGTCGACTTCAACTTCTCCCTGAGTTTTCTCACAGGCTGGAGGTGGAGGTGGGCAGAGAAACCAGGCAGTCTTTATTCCCCTCCAGGAAAGCGCTACATGAGGCAAAGGTGCGGTAGAAGCTGGAGGAAAGCCCAGCGATGTCAGTGGAGATATAGGGCAGCACGCCAGGAGTGGCCTGGTTGTAGTAAGAAATCTGAGAGAAATGCATACATAAGCATGTAAGCCAGACACACTTAACCTTTAGTACTCCTGTGTGGCAGAACCAGGAACCACTCCAAGCAGTTTCTAAACATGAATTATAATGTACATGTATATTATTTCAGTTAAAGAGATTGTTATGTTTAAAGCTGTGTTAATTCTTGAACTTTGACTCATTCAGTCATTCATTATAATTGTCCATTAGGCTTTCTGTGTATTTATTACCTTGGTGAAAGAGCTTTCCTCTTCCCAGATACTGAACCCAGCACAGAGCACTTCTCCTCTGTTGTAGTCTTCAGTAGGCGGGTGTGCAGGCAGGGTAACAGAGCGCAAGGCAATCAAATAAGGGTCTCTGAAAAGGACAAAGATATAACAACTTATGTTATATTGTCCTTTGGAAAGACAAAATACAAAATACGGTCTTAAGGAGTTTGGGATTTACCCAGAATCACAAGGGCGCCTCCTAGAGGCTAGGAGGATGAATTCCTGGACTTTGCCTCCTTTAGTCACACAGGGGGTGACAACACGGTAGATGGTGTCGTCTTCATGGGAGTCAGTTATCACTTCACACTCTCTGTATTAGAGCATATTATGTTCTGTTATAATACTTGTGTTCTATGTTAAGTAATTTGAAACTGGTTGATCATTTAACTTTATCTACCAGCCATTATAGCAGACAAACTTTAAGATATCTCAGATTGTCCTTTGACTTTAAATACAGTTCTTTTGCATGAAAACAAATAAAAATTGCCTGTAAAAGGAACATTTGATTTAAATTAATGTTGCAGCAAAAAGTGGAACAAACAGATCCAAGCCCACTATCAAGTATTGTTTCATTTCTATTTTTAAAGGTTTAAAGGTCTGAAATTGCTTATTTTAAAGAGGGCTCAGATGTGAAAAAACACAGAATATATATATATATATATATATATATATAGAGAGAGAGAGAGAGAGAGAGAGAGAGAGAGAGAGTTCATTTACTGTAGACTGTAATTAAAAATTAAAAATGGCTAATGAAAAAAGCTGTAATTTAAGCCCATTTTTGGCCATCCACGTTCAGCAATGATCCAAGTACTGTGACGTGATGTAATTTTCATCATCAGAAGGGTCCGCAAATGTCCGCACACACTGTCCGTGTGCAGCCCAGTTTTTGTGTCCATGTGTGAGTGATTTGAACACTTGAACACAAAAGTCCACTAGATCCAAAAAAGTATACTTTGAAAGGTTTGTGCACGAGATGGAGCGGAACATGAAAAATGAAATATATACTTTATATATACTTTATATAATTCAATATTTTCTGTACCAGTTACCCATGTCATATTGGTTGTTTGGGACGATGAATAATGGAGTGAGAATCTGAGATATAGTAATTGCAGATAATTCAAATGTTATATTAGTGAGCCATTCTCTTAAAATTCCTCACAGTCATGTTGATACAATTTACATTGTTGTTCTTCAAATTTCAGAGAAATGCATTTGACATACTGGTAGTGGTGGTCCCATGCCTTCCTTCGCCTTAGATCAGACAGTAACAGAAACACCTGCTCGGCCGCCACGGCCACATGGGTCTCCACCTTAAAGCACAACGTCTGGTTCTCCTCCAGTGTGTATAAACTCACCTGGGCACAAAGTTTCAGATCATGAATTGCTCTGAATCTTCTACAGCATTTTTGACTGCTCAAATCACACATTTAATCTCAAAAGGACAAAATAAACTTTAAAAATTGGGTTTACAAAGCTTATCCACCTTGTTTTTCTCTGAGGTTAAGACCCAGTTGGTCCGGGCAACTAGCATCTTCAGTGCCGAAACATTATTGTAACTGAGGTACATCTGCCAAGATATGGAATAGTCATATGATTCAGTAAAGTATTTTGAGCATATCCTTATATCTTATATCACGGTAATGTACCTGGTTACTTGGGTCCCAGGGAACCGAGAGAGGAACCTCACTTTGCTTGCAGGATATTATGTACTTCCTGTAAGAGGAGAGCATACTCATGTGATCAAGTGCTCATGCTGATCTGCTACGCAGGAATTTTTATAGCTGTAAAATAAACTTTGAATATGACATAGTCAGAGCTTATAAATAGCATGTAATATCATAAGAATAGGACATAGCCTGTTAAAATAGAGACAATCTACAGGGCCCTACCTGTCTAGGCGGATTTTCTTTCTGGCTATGGCTTCCTGATAGCGCCTCTTACCATCCTAAAAAGACAGGATGAGGAGATTATGATTTCTAATCTAAAATATAAATCTAATCTACATAAGATACGGTTTTAAAAACTCCATGTTTTAAAGTGAAGCAAGCACTTCAGTTCCAGCATCTCCTCTGTCAACAAGTTTAAGTCTTCCACCATGTGAGGGATTATAAGAACGTTACAGCGCTCACCACCGGCTCAGGCCGTATCCTTGGCAAAGTGCATGGCTTCCTGTCATTGTCCAAGACCTCAAAGGTCATGAAGGCGGTGTTGATGTGTCGCAGGGGCTCTCCACCCTGATAGGCCTCTGCACACACTCCCACCTCCATACTGGAATAGCACAAACAACATAAGTTGCATGATATTATATATATATATATATAAAAACAAATATATATATACACACACACACACAATTATACAATCAAATAAATATAATACTAAATGTAAAATAAATTATATAATAAAATATATATTATAAATTTGGTATTATATGGCTATATATATAAAATAATAAACAATAAACAATTATTTGAAATTGTAATAATATTTTATAAGTATATATATATATATATATATATATATATATATATATTTATAAAATATTATTACAATTTCAAATAATTGTTTATTATTTGAATGTATTTCAAAATGTAATTTATTCTTGTGATGGCAAAACAGAATTTTCAGCATGATTACTCCATTCTTCAGTGTCACATGATCTTTGAGAAATCATCCTAATATGTTAATTTGGTGCTTCAGAAACAATCCTTATTATTATCAATGTATAGTTGTGCTGCTTAATATTTTTTGTGGAGACTGTGATGGATTTTTTTAAAGATTTTTTTTATGAATAGACAGTTCAAAATAACAGCTTTTTTTTCTTTAGTTGATCAATTTAATGCATCCTTGGCCTTGCTGAATAAACTTATTAATTTCTTTCTAAACAAATTTTATCAACACCACACTTGTGGTGTTAGTATATATAGCCATAGCCATCCCAGTGGTCCGCTAATTTTTTTTCCCAATAATGGTACCTTTTCTTGAAAGCATTGTTTACGATTGCCTTCAACACCAGTCTGTCTCCAATGTGGGAGGGGCCACGGAAGTGGAACATGTCTATGCTCCGCAGAGTTGGGTGAGCATTACACAAACGGCTAGAGGAAAAAGCATAGAGTATAAAAGTACAAAAAAACAATGATTTCTTTTTCTGTAATAGAATAAGCAGAACATTGTCATCAGATTTGACTGTAGTAGAATAGTGACTGTACACCTGGCAGAGATGGTAGCAACATTCTCCATCCAGGCCATGATTTGTCCACCGAAGGTGCTGACCTGGTGATTGGCATGAGGCGGGAGCACCAGCTCGACGCTTTCTACCCGAGTTCGCTCTGCAGGCACCGCATCCTGGTAATCAAGATCCTCGCTCACTGACAAACAAATAGAGCACCACTTATCAGAGCTAGTGCATCTTACAGTCTATTTATTCTACACACTTCAAACCACGTGACCCTTTTTAAGCGAACAGTGAAGGTTGACTGCACACATATATGCTTAAATGAATGTTGGCGGAATACTCATGAAGAGACACCAAACAAACCGAATGGCACCTTTAATCAGAACACAACTTCTGATTCATGACTCATTTCCAGTGGCCTCTCGTCAAAGTCTTGAAGTAAACAAACACACCTGGAGAAAGTGAGAGAGCAGTGTCTCTGCTCACCTGTCTGAGAGGAGCAGCTGCTGAGGAGATCGATAATAGTCTCTGCATGGATTAGTCTCATCCTCCTGCGCTCAGCTGCGAGGCTGTACTCCATCTGCTCTGCCTGCGTGTGTGGAATCGCCTGCTTGAGCTGTACCTGTGCAAACCCAAACACTGCACTGATGAATTACAACTCTAACAAGACAAGGACCAAATCCAAGATCTTCCTCACAGATCTGATTCAAAGGTGTGCCTGGAAAAGTTTGTTTCAGTCATTCTGAACTGGTTTGACCTGGCGTTTCGTACCTTTCCTGCTTCGGTACGACGGGCCACAAAGGTGGCGAAAGCGTGGCAGACCTTCCACTGTCTGTCGCTAAAGAGATCTTCACAGCTCACCGAAATCCCAACCTGTGACGACATTAGTTATATGTTTAGTTTTATTATTTTAGCAGAAGCTTTTGTCCAAAGTGAATTACAAATCAGGAACAATGCAAGCACACAATCACAAGTTCCCAGTATAAAGATTAGCGTACAATGCAGTGTTTTGGTTTTTCAATAGTCAATGACCAAAATTCTACATGTTAAGAATATCAATAGATGTTTGATTTCACATAATAAAATAATTTGTGCTCTCTAATTTGCACTAAATAGTCACTTTTATTTATATAGTGCTTTATGCAATGCACACAATAGGCCATTCACACAGAACATGTTTTTCCATTCCATTGCAGTACTTTTCCATTATTTTTCTATGTAAACACACACTTGACAGTTTGACTGTTGCGCTTCTGTCTTTTGCAGCATCTCGTGCATCACACACCTTTCTAAAAATGAGGCTTTCAAGTTAAAATCAGTTCAACTTTAAAAAAAAAAAAAAAAAAAAAAAAAAAACTCATCTCAAGACTTGCCCCCCCCCATTTTACTGCCACATCTCATGTTCTCTGTGTGAACCGGCCCTTACAATGTAAAGCAGCTTTAAAAAGACAATAGTGTCATTATTCAGCTAAAATCAGTTCAGCGTTGATTCAGTTTGGTTCAATAACTCTGTAAGGTTAATCTATTGTGAAATTAGTTCAATTTAGCTATAATGCAGCTCTGCAGAAAACAGTGGTGTCATCATCCGCACTGTAAACCCTAACCCTAAAATACTTAATTGGTTTGAGTAGGACAAACTTAAATTAAACAAATTAGTTCAGTTAAATGAACTGTTATGAGTATTTAGAACTTTCTTTTTCTTTTACGTTCACAGCACTGATATATTTCAAGTAAACTGAACTGTTTCATTTTTTTGAGTTGTATAAACTCGTTTCTTTTAATTGAGCCTAACTTACGTTTAACTGAAACTAAGCTGGGATTTCTTATTTCCCAGCATGCTTTGCCCATGGCATTCGAAAGGGAGATGCTAAAATGAAGTGCTATGTAATGTTTTTTCGTGCAAGATTAAGGGTAAGGGAGATTTAGTAGTGATTAATGTTTTGTTATGCTAATTTAGAAGAGTTTCTGTTAATGTGGGTTTTTGGAGAGTTACCATTATGGTGACAAGTGGCACATGCTGCTTGGTTTGAGAGCAGGTAAGTTACATGTTTTAAATGGCTGTATTCATTCATAATTTGTAAGAACTCAAAATAAAAAAGTTAATGAGTTAAATATTTTATGTTAACTGCTATCAAAATATATGAATTAGTTGACTCAGTACTTCAAGTTAGGAGCAATTAACATGCATGAGTACTACAACTGCAAAACTTGATAGTTCTGCTTACTTAAAATTGGGAATATCATAACTCAAAAATAAAATTGATGAAACTCATTACTCAAACTTTTTGAGTCAGCCCAACTTATTCTGGTTTACAGCAGCTCAATTCAGTTCTCATCCAATAGTGCAGTGAAATCAATAATATTGCTGAATATTAAGTTAATATTAAATAGTAGTAGATCCTACAAACCTCCATGCTGGAAGTAAAGGCTCTGTTGACTTTGGCTGTAATGTTTACAACCTGTCCAACCCTGAGGAAACAGCAAAACATTTAATTAAGCAAAAAAATATTTCAATTTGAAGTAATTAGCTCCTGTAAATACTTTTACCCTATGGTTGTTTCGAAGTGAATGTCATCCACTGAAGCTGTGATACAGGAGCAGCCAGCATGTCTCTCAGCTGGAAACAAGAGAGCAAATATTGATGATTAATAAATATTTTCACCCAAAGCAAGTATTTAAACAGGTTCATCTGAAAAGCAAACATGCAAATAGGCAATTCAGAAGGAAGAAAAAAGGCTCTGCGCTACCGAATGAAGAGAAAACAAACTGGCCAGCACAGCTCATTGTGAGCAACATTAAGGGAAGCATGTAAAGCTGTTACCAACCACCATCTGTGCTTTTCACAGTGCTACAAAGGTTTAGCCACATTCTCAGAAGAATTGCTTTTGCCTTTTATCAGCTAAATATGATTAAAAATCATTCCAACTGCTATTAAACTTCCTCACAAGCCCGTTACTCTGTTTGTTCACGGTAAGAGGATGGAAATCACAGTCTAAACTGTACAGACTCCTCCATCTGCGATGTCTAATGACACTTAGTACAAGCATATGGTGTGGGGGTGTTTACATGAATACTGGAGGTGATGATTCAGAGTGAAATTAAAGCACCTTAAAAAATGTCCTTGAAATAGTTTTACTGGATCATTGGCAGGGGTAAGTTAAAATACTTAAAATAAAGTAAAATAATCATGTTTCCATTCAAACAGTGACAGCAACTCAGTTTGTCTCTAACATGAAGAACACCCCTAACAGACCAGACAGGCAGGCGGTGGAGTCCATCCACTTGAGCAGCTGCCCAGCACTAAGTTCTCCACAGTGGTTTGCATGGCAGGGAAGGACTATCTGGCTCATCTTTACTTCAGTTGGGTTCCTGTACATCTCTCCATTCTCCAGAATGAACACGGGCTCTTCCAGAAGCATAGGATCCCTGGTCTCACTCGCCATGACTAGGGCTCTGTTGAAGCAATATATACAAGTTAAGATGTTTATTTGTGTCCGTATTTGGTGGTGATCATAATTATAGGCAAGAACATCACTGTCTTGAAGGACATCAGGAAGGTGGAATGTAAGAAGTTCAGGAAATGTCGCTTTAAGACCATATCTTCTCTTTTAAAGTGGTCTTGTATTAACTTTTTCTTGAATATCAGGACAGGTACCTGTTGTCACTTTCACAGGATTCATGGAACATTAAGTCATCACACAAGCTAATGCTTCTTTTTAAACCTTTCATATTATCAAATGAATGTTATACAATTCGGTGACTAAATGTGACCTGTCTGTTTTGTTTGTTATTTTCATGAGCCGCAGCACTGAGGAATTTTGAGTCAGTTCAAAATGGATTAGTCAAACCAATTTAGTTTAGTAAAAAAATAAGACTACTTGAAAGTGCTACACTTACAAAAGGTTTATAATCAGAGAAAATTCCTTTTGGAATTACCGCAGACCCTACGAGAACAGATTATGCTGCATGAATAAAAAATGATATTGCAAACTAGAGGAGATTTTTTAAAAACATCAAGAAAAATCATTCTATCACCCAGGTGAACTAACATGAACACCACTTAGCCAAACAGTATCTTATAGACTTTTTTTTTTAATTTATTTTTTTAATTTCCAACCTGTAATTCTACTGGAATTGAAACTATTGTGTTCCTTGGAAGATTTAAAAAATAAACGTATATACATGTGTTAAATAAAATGCAAAGTTATTGGAAAAACAGTTGTGAACGTAAACATAGCTCGCGCCTGTAACAGCAAAACAAGATGAAGTAGAAGAACTGGAGCCAGATCAGAAACAGGACAAAGCCGCGTTTGTCTGTAAAAACTAAGTACCAAAGCGATTAATAGCTTAACTCCTAACTGTTTGTAGTCAAATAGTTCAGTTATTAAGAGACATCTAACTGAACATGTTCCAGCTGATATTCCGCAATAGTTTTCAGGTGGAATTTACAATTCAAAGCATAAAAAGTTCACCAAACACATCAGTATGTCGTTATTCAGGTTTCATATTAGTAGGCTATGCGAACACTTGTCATGTGTCAGACGAAGTGAGTCATGACCTCTAACAAAAACTGACTGGCATAACCTGAAGTTATTTTCCTCATTAACAAACGGTTTTCAACGTATGGGTTGAGGTTGAGACAAGCTATGGGAGACTTTTATAAGACTTATAGAGACTGTTATGCATCTTAATCTAATTTTTCTAATTCAAGGGAAAAAAACTGAATATACACGATGATTTACAAAAACATTATGCGTTCATTGATCTGCAAAATTTTATGCAAAGCGTATTATTACGCTTTTCTAAAGCTTGCACACTTGAAGAGCCAACTGCGTCTGAACTAAAACACCTCTTGGGCAATAGGCTGGTAATGAAAAATAAGAGAGCAAACTCACCTGAATAGATGTTAAACCACTCTCATTTGCACGAAGGTGTCTGTGTGGTGTCTGATTCTTTGCAAGATATATGAAAATAAATAAAAACACATTCCTATTCCCAGTAAAGTGTCCACACTGCTCTCGACTGTTCCCATAAGCCCTGTGAAGTTCCAGTGACGCCCAGAAACTTTTTAAGGTAGACTGATGACTCCATTACTCAAGATCAAATATTTGTAATAATTGTAATATATATAAATATATATAGATAGATAGATAGAGAGAGAGAGAGAAAGAAAGAGAGAGAGAATAACACATATGCTATAACTGCTTAAGGTTTTAATGAATTAGTTAATTTATATATATACATACATACATATATATGTATATATATATATATATATATATATATATATATATTTTATATTATATATATATAATATATAATATAAAATATAATAATAATATTATATATATAATATTATATATATATAATATATAATATAAAATATAATAATAATATTATATATATATATATATATATATATATATATTTAGAGACCCTTAGCCAATACACATATAAACGTGTCTGTTTAGCCTGTGTAATTACTTACAAAGCATTTCTCAATCTAAAATTACTGCAAAGAGTGCAAATAGCCTTTGATTACTCTCGTTAATGTAGATTACGTTATAAACAAATAGGCTAATTGAGGTTATATTATAAAATACGTATAATAATGAATTTAACATTACATTTTAAGGGTTTTTTATTATTATTTAAGTTATCTTAAGGTTATTTAAATCATTTCCAAGCCATTCTAGTTCTTATAAGTGAATGATTCAGCTTAATTTCATTGTTCGTATTGCGATTTCACACAGTTTTACTACGATAGCATGCAGCTCATTAAGTAACCAGAGTAAACAAACACCGGGCTAATTAATGTGGAGCGCCTAATGCAACCCATCTTTAAAGAATCACAGGAAATTGGAGGAAGGAACTATTTGGTCACCGAGCGTACGTCACTGCGGGGGCATCACGCAAGACTAATGGCGTCCTGCCATTGGCTAGTCGCCCTTGTCAATCAAACAACACAATTCCCTCCCCCGCCCCAGTGGTCAAGGTTGGTTGAGAAGGCGTCAGTGTGTTTAGTTTGTGCAGTCGAACCTGGAGCAGTGACAGATGAATTGTCGAAAATAGGGGAAAAGCGAACGCGGGCGACTCTCCCGTGCACAAAAAAATCATGTTTCCTAAAGGCAAAAGCTCCGTCGTGCCATCGGATGGTCAAGCTCGGGAAAAGTAAGGTCTTTTGAACATCACCCGTCGTGCGTGTGTTATTGTGTTGGATGTAGCCTATTGTTAGGGCAGTATAGGCACGACTGCATATGGAGCGTATGCTGCTGCTGCTGCTGCTATAGGCTTGTCGTGAGAGCGTTGAATCGAAAGTGCCCGGCCGTGCGCCATTCTGGGGTCCCCCAATGGCACAGAGCCGTCGCCTCTGGTCATTGTGATGTGATCCAGAATAAAAACCGTGTCTTTTTAAATCACCTATTTGAAATAGTTTCTGCATGCGGGACGGGCGCTTCAGTGTTCCTCGTTTCATTTTGCCACAGACGCCAGTGTTGGAGGGGAGTGGGTCCCGTCTTTTGTTTAGTTTTTATGCATTTTGCATGTTCTTAAGATGCAGCCTTGCTCAATGGTGGTTCATAATTAATAATAAAAAAAACTTAAATAAATTAGTAATGTATATTATGAATATTTCTATTTTTATTTGTTAATATAATTATTTTTTTTCAGTAATATATTTTTTTTTTACTATAAACACTGTTTTAGCGGAAACCAGAGAGGAGTGTGACACAATACTGATTTCTTGGTTTTGTCCTCACCTACCATATTATTATTATTTATTTATTTGTTGGTTGGTGCTTTAATAACTTAATATTGTGTTCTCTCTTTTTTCATTGCAGGTTAGCTTTGTATGTTTATGAGTATTTGTTACACATTGGTGCTCAGAAGTCTGCGCAGACTTTCCTGTCAGAAGTAAGAACCAGAACCACAGCAGAGGACCATACTTTACATTATTATTATTTTTTATTTTTACCTCCACACACTTGCAAACATTAAAATTGGAATATCTTGTACACTTTTAGACTGAACTTTTAAAAGATGTAATTATTTTCGGATCCGTTCTAGATCCGATGGGAAAAGAACATCACGCTGGGAGACCCTCCTGGGTTCCTGCATTCCTGGTGGTGGTGAGTATTTTGAGTGTTATGTATATGTGTGTATATATATATATATATATATATATAAGGAATATTTCACACAAAAATAAAAATGCTATTTTTTATTAGCTATTATTTATTCTCCCAAACCATGACTTTTTTAATTCCATGGGACGGAATAAGAGAAATTCTGAAGATGACTGAAGCTTCAAAAAAAAAAAAAAATCTGCAAAAGTGTCATAAAAGTGGACCATGCAAAGTTTTCTTTTGATTGTAGTTTAACCATATGATCGACTGAAATTTATTTATTGTCCACTAAAATCTTTTGGTCTCTCACGCAAAGCTAATATATTATGGGGTTTCTTTGTTTTTTGCACCGAAAACATCTTTTATCAAACAAATTTAACATCTTTGTTTAAACAATCTTTAATTTTTCCCCTTTGGAAGCGAAAGTCATATGGTTTGGAATGACAAGAGGCTAAGTACTGTAAACAATGTCTGAAATTTTTAGCATGAACCGTTCCTATAAGCTGACCATTGGGCATATGCAGACTTATGACCACTTTTTTTCTTTACCCCAGTGTCTTTTGGGACCTCTACTGTGCAGCTCCTGAGAGGAGAGACACATGTGAACATTCAAGCGAGGCCAAGGCTTTCCATGACTATGTGAGTATACGAAAATGTGCAGATTCGAGGACAAAATTGCATTTCTTGTGCCTGTGACTTTGGAAGAGTCTCTGTGTTGTATAATAAGACAATGTGTACAGTGTCATGTGTGAAGGATGTAGTTATCATCCCTACAATAGCAATGATGTCAGCAGGGTTTTCCATGGAATCATCACTGTTTCTAGACGAAGATGCTATTTGCCTTGGACCATCAGCTTTGTCATCTACTTGATGTTTGGCTGATTGGAAATCAAGGTCTGCATGACCAAAGATTGAGGCCAGGAAAGCTCTTATTATTAATGGATATTTCAAAATTGCACTTTTTAAAATGGATTTGTAGAAAAAAGCTCTTTCACAATAGCATGAAATTACTAAGAAATCTAATAAAAGCATTTTTAGGGAAGTTGCATTGAGACTGATCAGTCCTAGTTTTGGATGACATAAATGAGACTGTAATAAGTGTAGAAAAACTCTTTGTCATAGTTTAGTTACAAATAAAAATGTATAACGTATTGTGGCATCTTTAATTATCATTTCTCTGTGTTTCTCACAGCTTATCTAGGAATTGTCTGACTCTTGGGCCAAAATCTCCAACTTATCCTCTCATTATTGAGATATATATATCAATAATGTAACTCATTGGTCTACATTTGCACATTTTTTAAAATGGATATGTAGACCAGTGTCTTGTACAATGGCATGAAATCACGAAAAAATCGAACCAAATCATTTCTCCTAGTTTTGGATGACATAAATGAGCCTGTAATAATTGGGAAAGAAATCTCTGATATTGTTTAGGTACAGTTAATAATAAAATTTGCATTGTGGCATCTCTAATTGTTGTTTCTCTGTAGCTTATGTGTGAGGGATGCCACTCTTAGGCAAAAACCTCCAGCTTTAGCCTTCTACCAATAATATATGGCTGCTGTTGTCTAGCCGGAAGCTTTAGTGAGGGGTCAGAGGTCATTTTCAGAGAGTGTAAAAATCAAACCCTTGCTCTTCTGTCTAGACGCCCTAATCTGAAAGGATGCTGCCATACGGAGACATATGAAACATGATCCGACATTTGAAAATTAGCTGCATGTTCAGCATAGTTGGATCTGCAGGAGTGTTATAGGGCATTATGTTTTGAAGTCATCGTGTGATCGGCGCTGTGTCCTGCCTTTTGTGCCCAGCCATGGTCAGGACCGTGGCGTCAGGTCTGTCCTCTCTTATTCTCCAGAGGGTGGGGGAGGAGGCTGCGCCCTCTTTAAACAGTGGCCATGTTGTCTTCATGCTGTGTCAAGGGAAACACTCCCCCTCGGGCTGCGGTGGGGATGGAGAGTGATTGATGGCTGTCATGGAGCCTGTCGGTAGGCAGATTGAAAAGGAGGGAAGAGACAGATGGAACGAGGAGCATGGAAGCGAACTTGGAGCGTAAGGGAGGGATGAGCTGTAGAAAGCTCGACTGTGTTGGATTTGTTTAATTATTTTAGGGCATTTTAGTGACAGTGTTGTTAGGTTGCTGATGGTGGGCTTTAGTCAGGGTGGGACAACCACGGATGTTTTATTTTCCCTGGCTTAACTCATCCATTGGTTATGAGAAATTTTGTTAATACTAAAGCAGCATAAAAATCCCACCCATTTCACTTTTGTATTATGATTTTCTGAGTGGAACAAGACATTCAGCAAGGGGGAAAAGCCGAAAATTGATTTTATTTTGCCCATTGGGAATTGATGGGATTGTGAAAAGTAGGTATTCTATTCCAGAGTTTCCTTTCATTTTGTTGGATTGCTTGCCTTCCGAAACAGGAAATGGCAGCCTTGGTGACATCAGCTGAAATAGAAAAGTCATTTTGGGGCTGGAACAAGTGATTGTAAAGTCAAACGATTATTTTATTATGAATAACATACACTGCAGTGTTATTTTATTCATGTTTGTATGTTATTGTAGCACTTATATTTAGCATTAATGTTCATTTTTAAATTTTTCAGATTTTAATTTTATGTGCTTTTTATATTTCTATTTACTAGTAAATTTAATAGGTTTAGGTAACTATAACAGCACTGATGAGCTGTGAATGATGTCTAGAAATATGCATTAGGAGTGTGAATTTTTAATTTCATGTGGATTTTAAAAATAAAAAGTCTTCTTGGCCCTTGGACTTTAATAGTCTGAATGGAAAACGTAGCTGCTGCACTGTTACGGATCAGTCTCGGTCTAACTCTTCCCATTGGCCTGTTCTGATTTGTGTTGCTCCATTAGGGTCAGCTGCTTTTTTTTTTTCTTTCTATCTCCTTCCTGTGGTATTTCACAGCGCACTCTGAAAAGCCTTGCTCGGTTAACTCGGCTGAAGTGTGACAGGCAGCAGACCACACTGCTTTTTCCACCACGCCATTATATGCATCATCAAATCCCTGTTGTGCTCTAAAACCCAGTTCTTTCCTCTTGGTTTTGTGGATTTTACACCAGTCAGTTGTGGCTGTGCTGTTGGTTTTATAGTTTGCCGGTAGAGCACAGATTTATGAGTGCTAGAATGCATTAATCTTAAGATTTATACTTAAGATTAATCTAGAAAAAAAATCAGTGCTTAAGATGTACAGGTGTGCCCTCCCCCCCATCTAATGTGTCCTAATCTGTTTTTTCTTCGTGTCCACAGAGTGCCGCAGCAGCCCCTAGTCCTGTTCTTGGGAACATGCCACCAGGAGATGGCATGCCAGGTGGACCCATGCCCCCTGGATTCTTCCAGGTTAGATCATCACCCTCTGTGTAAACCTCATCTCCTTTTTGAGTTGTTTTGGGTTTTTTTTCTTATTCTAACCTTAGATAGACTACCAGTCAAAGGTTTGGACACAGTAAATTAATGTTTCTCATGATGTTGTATTTATGCCGATGTACGCAAAAATGGGCTAAAATGGCTAATCACTAAACTTTTAATTGTCTTAACCACAAATTATTGGTCTGGATATTAGCAAAATTTAAGCAAATGCACTACTTAAAAAGCCATTGCTGTCTCAGGAAAAACATCAAAGACAGAATGAAGTTTTTGGCAAAATATGGGAAGCTGAGTGAATCACAATGAAACACAAGTTGCATGGTGATGCTCCAGAGTGCTGCCTTTGAAAGTCTGGTGAGAAATATAATAAAAAAAGCACAATGAAGCATGAAGAGGTGTCATTGTGTGGGGAGCCTTTTTAGCTGCTTATATTGGTGAGCTACTTTACTGTGAAAAGTCATTTAATACTTTGGAGTACAGGAGAATGTTTCAGAATGGCTTGCTTCCCACAATTGAAAAGTAGTTATCTAAAGAGGAATGATCAGATGTTATTTTTTAACAAGACAATGCTCCTGCCCAAATTGCAAAGTCAACCAAGAAATGGCTTGAGAGCAAGTCCATCAGGCTCATGTTTTGGCCTTCTTCAGAGTCCAGATTTGAACCCCATAGTGAATATTGGTCTCACATTAAACTCAAATGAACTGGGAGACATTTTTCAACTACTCATGAACTGTTTGCAACATTACCGTTGAGTGGAACAACGCTGACTCTTGCTGTCTGTAAGTTTAACTGTATCTACAGGATATGTGCAATTCTTGGTAATTTCCTAACCAGTGATTTGTGATTTAAAATGGTTAAGACCATTAAAATACCACTAAATATTTTGCCATTTTTGGCTTGGCCCTTTTGTGTGTGTGTGTGTATTTGTATATGAGTGTGTTTGTATTTTTTTCCCACCAAAATAACAATTTTTATGTTTTATGATATAAAATGATATATTTTGTGTGTTTTTATTATAATATATTATTTAGGTATTCAGGAAAATGAAAATTCTGGGCTGAAACTGAACATTCTGGATGCACTTGGCCAAAAAACGCAACGGAAAATGCTTTTTAAAAATTCTTTTTAATTTTTAAATTGGCTTTTTTGTGTACTTGTATTAATATGAGACTTTTTAATTAAATTCGTTAATTTTAATGATACTAAATGAAAAAACAAGCCAATAAAATGACCAGAGTAACACACTGAAATTGATCAGAAAATATATTAAAATTAAAAATCAATATATTTTTCTTTATTCAGTTCTAAGCAGCAATCAGATTTAACAGATTTATTTTTGACCAATTATCCAAATAATGTGTAGTTCTACAAAGCTGTTATTATCAGAGCTTGTGAGTGTAGAGGGGAGAGGATCAGTGAATGAGAGGGTAGGGTAATTTTACCAGCGTTGCCCAACATGGCTATACCACACCATGTTACAGCACAATAGGGCAAACAGAAACACTTATACTACTACATCGAAAATTAATGTCTGAGCGTTATTTGAACGGACTAAACATGTCTTCGCTTTTCTGATGAGCATGAATGGAGCATTCGCATGGGCCTTGAGCAACTGAGTGGAGCACACGTGCATAGAGCGGAATATTGAGTGGAGTGTCACGCCGTGCAGTGATAGCGGCTATATATTTTTGGCCGTTTTTCTCTTTCAGCCAAAAACCGAGAATGTCATTATCAGCCAATAAATTTCAACTGACAAAATTTCAGTACATAACTATAATGATTATAAAAATAATTAATAATTATATAAGATACTGAGGGGGGAAAGCAGCCAACAAGTTTCCAGTATTCAAGGGAAGTAGTGAATACAAGTGTTTTCAATTGAGTAGCTTTGTGCAAAAAAAAAAAAAAAGAGTAAATAATGGCACAGCAGTCATGGAGTCCAGTGTTGGTGCTTCCTATTGTATTCTTCATAAATGTTAACTTGTGCTCTTACTTGTTCACTCGTTTCATTTGTTTGAACTGATCTGTAATGCTTTGCTCTTTGTGTGAGTTTAGCTGTTCAGCCACCAGTCACTTGGTTAGAATCCAGAATACAGGATTCTCAGTGTGTTCTGTTGTGTTGTTCTCTTTCCAGCCCTTTAAATAGTCTAATGAATCCCTTTCTCTCTCTCTCTGTCTCTCTCTCTATCTCTCTCATATATATAATCTGTTTTTCCCCCAATGCCCTTTATTACTTGCTACATTTCCTTGCTTGGTCTCTCTCGCTCCTGCTGTCCTCTCCTGTGGTCTCTTCACTTTCTTAGGGCCCTCCCGGCTCCCAGGCCTCCCCTCACGCTCCTCCTCCCCCTAACAGCATGATGGGACCCCACGGCCAGGTAGCGGCTCCTGTCTATTCACGGACTTTTTTCATTTGACCAGTTCTGCCCTCTGTGTTGTTTCTCTCGTTGTTTTGCTGTTAACCTGCTCTGCTGAGCTGTGAATACCCCATGTTCTCACAGGAATAATTTTTGGCGCAACTTAACTGGATTCAGACTATGTCAGTGTTACTGTTTTTTTGACGAGCTGATTTGTTTTGCAGCCTTTCATGTCACCTCGCTTTGGTGGGGGTCCAAGACCCCCCATCAGAATGGGCAACCAGGTGAGTTCATCAACATGAACTTGATGTCAGTTATTGTAGCTTAAATGTTAAAATTAAATTTGTATCTAAACATTTCCAGCCCCCCGGTGGAGTTCCAACTGCTCAGCCAATGCTCCCAAACATGGATCCCAGACTACAGGGTGAGCTTTCATCGCTTATGACATCTAAGGTCTTTTAAAAGCGACAAGACGGCATTAATTTATTTGACTTCTCCTTTTCCCATCTAAAGGCCCGATGCAGAGGATGAGTGTCCCTAGAGGAATGGGACCCATGGGCCCCGGCCCCCAGAGTTTTGGAGGAGGGATGAGACCACCGCATAACTCAATGGGCCCTGGCATGCCAGGAGTGAACATGTAAGAGCTTTTGTGAAAACATACAAAAATTCAGTAAGATTAAAAAAAAAATATATTTTAAAGGACACCATTAAAAGTGACATAGATATTTATAATGTTACAAAAGAATTCTGTTCTTTTAAACCTTCTATTCACCGAAGAATCCTGAAAAAAGTATGAATGTTTCCACAAAATATTAAGCAGCACAACTGTGTTCAACTTTGCTAATAATAATGCAAATGATTTCGGAAGGATGGCTGCTGAAAATTCAGCATTGCCATCACAGGAATAAATTAATTTTTAAAATGTATTAAAATAGAGAACTGTTTTACATTTAACATTAAAATCTTACCAACACCAGACTTCTAAAGGATTAAATCGAGACTAAATTCTAATGCTCTATTTTATTTCAGGGGGCCTGGAAATGGCAGACCACCGTGGCCAAATCCAAATGCCAACAATGTGAGTCAAATTTGTTTCTGTATTACAGTCTAACTAATATTATTTTAATATAATTGTTATTGCTTTAATGGAATGCTCCATGTCTGTTTTGTTTTAGATGCCATATTCATCACCATCTCCTGGTGCATATGGGGTAAGAGAAGAGTATCTCATCTACTGTACATTTTATTATAATTACCATAATAATACATTAAGACTTTGAAGTATGACTCTGTAATCCATTTGTTTCTCCAGGGTCCACAAGGAGGGGGGCCTCCAGGAACACCTGGAATTGTCCCTAGTCCAGCAGGTCTGTTTGTAGCTGAGAGCCTTTCATAACCTTCTTTATTGGATTTAGTTAATCTCTGATTTCCACAGATGTAAAATTTACCACAGGGTTTGTTTAAAGCAGAAATATCGATCATAATCGATCATGCAGAAATCTCTATCCTATTAATGAAAGATTTCTCACCCTCAGACTCCAACAATTCCAGTGAAAACCTGTACACCATGATAAACTCAGGAGGTGGAGGGCGCAACAGTGTAAGAGACAGACCTGCTGACTCATTTCTCAGAGGCACACTGCTCAGTAATTGCTTAGTGTAGTACATTAATGCAGCAGAAGTGCCTTTGGCTGTGTTCATGTTACCCTTTTTCATCTTTACTGTCTGATGACAGAACGTCTGTTTTTTTCATTTCCACTGGTTTTGTCCAGTTTCCCATAGGCCCAGGCTCTGAGGGACCCCTAGGGGCCATGGCAGGAATGGACCCGATGCATATGAATGGAGGTAAAGCTACTGTAAATGCACATCTATATTTAAAAGAAGAAGAAAAAAAGTTATCCATTTGCAAATTTATGCTTTTTTCTGTGTTTGTAGGTTCAGGAGACCTGGATGGACTTCCAAAGGTGATTATAATCTTTATAATTGTATTTGGGTCACAGTGACATATTTCAAAACTCGCTGTGAAAGACTATTTTATAGAGTGCTGTAAGAATGGGTCCTAAAACCTGGAAACAAGTTAGCATTTTTGCACTTCCATCGCAGTTTTTAAAAAGGTTTTTGGTTAAATGCCTGAAATAAGGTCTGTGGTTAACACAAGCTTAGAATATTATCACATTTTAATCTAGAGATTATCAGTAATACCCCATTAGTGATTTTTGTTTTACTTAATTTTATTTTTTTCAAGATAACTGGAACTACGTAGGTTGTCGGGTATTATTTTACACTGATTTTACAGCTCATTGTGTTTATAATGGGGATGTCAAGCGATTAATCACCACGTGTAATTAAAAAAAAAATTATGTAATTAATTATCAATATTTTTTCCCATACCTAATTGATTAACGCATTAAATCGTCAGCCCTAGTTTATACTCCTGTTCTTGCAAACTGTTCTAACTCAAACTAAAATATTAAGAGTTTTTGAAGGCCTAGAGGTGATGACGTTGAACTTTAAGTCATGCTACTGTGGTGAAGTTCGCTTTTAGTCTAACTTTAGGCTTTTCCTTCTGCTGATTGTATTTGGGCTTCAAAATTCATAAAGATTGTGTTAATTTGTGCAGATTATCTTAATGAACAAAACGTGTAAGAATCTTGAACTGTGATTGGTCACAGAGCTTATTTTTTTTTTACAAGAATCAAAAGCCAATGTAAAAGTCTTATTGGCTTTTTTGCAAAGGGAACCAGGGTAATGCTGTCTTCCAGATTTTCCTACAAAAATACATCATCCCTGCAGCCATTCACTGCTTATTTAACTTGCCAACTACTGTACATCTCTTCATCAGAATTCTCCTAACAATATGAGTGGCATGAGCAATCCACCCGGGACCCCTAGAGATGAAGATGTTGGAGGCAGCTACCTTCACTCCTTCCAGAATGAGAATGTAAGGTTCATTAACTTATAAATTCCTTTACATTATATATACTATATTATGGTTTGTAAAGTACTAGCAATACATTTCCTCTTATGTCATCAAATGAAAGTGGTATGCTGGCACAATGCAATACAACTTTCAAATCGGAACATGAGTCAAGCTAGCAGGATTTTAGACCAATGAGATCACGGAGTGGGGCTTCCCAGGTTGGCACAAAGGACAAATTGTTGTACAAAAACAAGCGTTGCCAACTTGTCGCTAGATTTAGCAACTTTTCAGACCCACTCAAAAAAGTGCCTTGCGACAAATGTAACGATTTTTTTTACTGGGGTCCCCCAGTAAAAATCACATTCCGGGGGTTTTTAATCTGCGTCTTTGGTGGGGTTCCCCTCGTAAAATTCGCATTTCAGGAGCTAAATATCATGTTATTTCAGGTCACTTCATCCTGCGGACATGAAACACTGAGTCACACCTCTCTCTGTGTCTACTCTGTTTAGTGAGCGGCTGAGGAGAGCAGCACTGACTGATATTGTTGTGAATTATTGTTTTTTAACTTTCTCTCCGAGTTATCGTTTTACATGTAAATATCGCTGAAATCACAGCACAGCCACTGTCTTTAACGTACATGTGTACTTATTTTGGCAGAGGACATCGGAATTTTAGCAATGCAGTGGAAATAACTGCTGATTACAAAGATACTACATCATACTTTCCATTGTCTGACAGAAAATATGTAAATGAGAACAGGACGTTAGGAGAGAAAACAGATGTGGAGTCTGGACATAAGGCTAGACATTTTGCGACTTTTAGAGCAGGCTTTAGCTACTTTCCATTTCCATTGAAAATAGTTGGCAACACTAATGACAACTTGCTTTATCATTTTGCACCTAGTTAGGACACAGTGTGAAGTGTATACATGGAGTGATTGTTTTTCTGTAATGTTTTGCTTCTTTTTTGACCTTTTTGGGTTTTTTTTTGTATTTACAGCAGTACTCTCCTTCCATGACCATGAGCGTCTGATGCCAGTCTGTTTGCTCCGTTTTGGAAACTCGCAGTTGGCCACCGATGACATAGACAGAGTACATGTACAGGAAATGGAATTGGGTGGGGACTGCCCTGCATCCTCACAAGTGGTCTCATGCAATATCAAAATAATTTTTGTTGTTCCTTTTTTCTTTTTTTTCTTTTTTTTAAATGGCTAGCAAATCTTTTCTCCTCTTTAAGATTAAAACATCTAAATGTGACTCAATACTCCTGGATTTTTTTTGTTCTCGCTCCCCTCTGAGGCCATCTTTCATTAAGAAGCAAATTATGGTTACTGCTGACATATTCGCTGGATGTGTATACATTTTGTGCCGAAGAGGAATAATCTCAGTTCGCTCTCTCTCGAAATCCGACATCCACATCCAACTTCAGCATGGTTTACACGTACGAAACTTCCTCCGACTTTTTTGACACTGAACTCTCATACGTGGCCTTGAATTCTGTGAATATTTTATTGCCTTTCGATGACCTGTTTTTTATTTTTCTCCAGTGAAACACATCAAGTGGTGAGAAAATTCTGTCTTTTCTGAACGAGGAAAGACTCGAAGTTGTATATTACTCGTACACTGTCATTTTTGTCTTCAAGCATTATAAGCAGCTGCTTTTAAGGAATAACTGCATTGATGGGTCCCATCCTGAAGATAACTTTTTATTTGTTTTCTGCACTGATTTCATGTTCTCTTATTTTTCTGAAATGTAACTGCTGTCTCAATCTTTGGTCAAAGACTGAATGATGCGTTGATCCTCTCAGATGCTGACCCTGACAAACATACTACCTATGAGACCTTCTCAGAGCTTCTCAGGCTGGGTGACTGGAATTTGCGCCTGGATGCGTCTCCCTGCAAAAATGTTCGGCCGTCGTTGCGCTTGATTGTCATGATGAATTTGTGATGGTTAAAGAGACCCATTTCAGGTTTTTTTTTTTTGTTTTTTTTTAATATATGTAACACCCTGCCATGTGCCTCTTGTTTTAGCTCTGAAATGGTTTCATCCCAAAAGGATGTGGCTCTTGTAAGCCTGACTGTAGTGTGTTTGGATTTTTGTATTAGGTTTCATTTGAGCGACATCAGACAAAGTCATAATACAGTTAGAATGGTAACTTATTCTATTTATACAGGCATTTGGTCATTGTTTTACATTTTAGTAGTTGTATTGCACGGCTTTTGTTAGCTTGTGCATCATACTTTTAACTGTGGGCTGAATAGGCTTTTTTGTGTATTGACTACTAAATTATTTGGCTCCTTTCTGGGGATTTTTGTCTTATGTTTTTCAGTCATTCATACTAATGCAAAACGAAAAGCAGCGTTTCTCCCTTACCTTCAGTTTCCAGCTAGTCACTTTTTAAGAGAAAAGGGAAAGCTCAATGTGAAATGATTTTAACTTTGGAAAATGTAAAGCTGTTGATGTTCCCCGACTTCTTTTAGGGTAGCATCTCTTCAGAGGGCCAAGATCCAGCCATTTGATTTCCATGTAAATCATTCTCTTTGAATCAGTGAACCAGTTTCAATGTAAGATAAAGTTGTTCCCAAATTGTCTTAAGCCTCTGTCTGTCTTCACTCATTGTACTGCGTATATAATGTTTAACGATTTATGAAGCTCCTCGCTCACTTCTTCTGCAAAATATTTTGCAGGACCATAGTGGACAATGCTCAAACAGGCTGCAAGTAGGCAGAAGTGCTTCATAAGAGCTCTAAAGTTTTTGGCCAATTTTTGCACTTAGAGACTGAGTGACGTCTGTGTAAATGAACAGACTCAGCAAACCAATGATCATCCTTAAGAGTCTTCAGTTTTTCTTTCTCAGTGATTCTCAAACGGTATTAGGAACCTTTCCCACAGAACATGTTTTTGTGCTGCTTTTCCATTGTTTTTCAAGGTAAACATGCAGTAGATCAGTGGTTCTCAACCTTTTTGTCTCCAAGGTCCCCCTATGGACCCCAACAATATTTTAGCCTCTACCCCCCCATGTAGGCTAATAGGTACATCTTTTGTAATGAGGTGTATCAAAACTATTAATTTATAGAAATTAGAAGTGTTCAAAATTTTACAAAAATAATTTGAATTAAAATAAAGTTCAGAATTTCAGAAGTTTTAAGAGCTGGATGTTTTTCATGGATCCCACTCTTTTTAACCAATAATGAATTTCCCCACAACTTCTCCAGTCAATTCTAAATGATAAAAATATTTTAGAGCATATGCAGAAATAATTATGTTCTTTATAAATAACCATGGTGTTTTAAGATTTTAATTTATGACTTCTCCAGGTCTAAGAAGCATTTTTAAAATTTAGGCTACCTAAATATACCAGGGTTTCCCAGATTGTAGGAACACTGGTTCTTCAAAGGGTGAATAAAAATATCTTTTTTAATTGTTTTAGCTCATTTTAATGCTTGTTTTGTATTAGTTTAAATTTTAAGTCTTCTCAAGGCCCCGTGGGAAATTTGCTGAGGCTAGTCTAGTGGACCCCAACCACCCTGGTTGAGAACCACTTCATTAGATGGATGTCTTTGACTGACACCTTGGATCTTTTGTAGTACCTTTTTCCACTGCCCTGCAACTTGTGTTTATATAAACATACTGGAGAGGCAGTGAGGAACCACAACAGGATCCAGACTGCCAAATACAACATGTGACATGAGTCCAAAGTACAAATGCAGTCATAAGTTTAAGGTCATTGAGGCTAACAGTGTTTTACAGTGTTTATCATTCATGAATATCTAGTTTAATTCCTGAAGTCTGTATTACAGTTTACAGCCCATAAATAATGAAAGTCAACTTAGGACACTAAAGAAACCTTTCTACTGACTGTAAAACAGCAAGTAGAAGATGCCCAGGGTCCCTGCTCTCCTTTGTGAACATGTCATAGTCCTGCTGCAGGGAGGCATACAGACTGCAGATGTAAAGAAAGCAATAGTGCTACAGGAGGACAGAAAGGGCAGCTGATCGTCCTTGCAGTGCCAAATGACAAATATCTATAGGTCTCAAATGTGTTTGAGAACTTGGTGGAACAGTGGAATAACATCTCACAGCAACAACTGGAAAATCTGGTGCAGTCAATGAGGATGAGATGTACTGTAGAACTTAAAGCAGCTGGACACACACCACCACATACTGACTGCTACTTTTGATATTGACCCCCTCCCCTTTGTTCAGGGACTCATTATTCCATTTCTGTTTGGTCAAATCATTAAATGTCTGTGAAATTTGTTAAGTTTATATATCTTATGTTCATATAAATACAAGAAATTTGCTGGGGAAAAAAGCAGTTGATAGTGGGAGGACTTTTTTGGCAGAGTATATATATATATATACACACAAATACAATAACGTGTGTGTGTGTACGCAAAAACACAAAAAAGCATTTGTGATGTATTATGTAAGCGTAGTAGTAGAGCGTAGTAGACGGCATCAGATTTTATATTTACATGTAGTGTAGATTTGCAGTGTCCAAATGTAGACTAGGATTATTGTTGTTAGCTGTCATTTGAATAGCAGGCCAATAATAGATTTATCTGTGATCAGTTTGATGAAGGATGAAAAGTTACTGAAGCTACCAAGTGTATACCGTAGCTACCATTTTTGTGAGGCTGTTCTGTCTTTAATAGGTTCAGTGGCTGCAGTGTGTGAAACATGTTCATACATGCCTTAAAATGCAAACTATCCTTTCATGACTTGTTACTGTGCAGCTTAAATGAGCAGTACAAGAAATGCTTTTCACTGAAGGACAAGCAGTCAACACTGATATGAAATTAAGTAGTCATGCATTATATAATGGTATACAGACACACTGACTCTTATATATGACTTTTCATTTGAATAGTTGTTGAAAACTCTGTGCTCCTTAATCATGTTTAGAACAAATGACTGAATTATCAGTTTACAGTTCACACTGTTTTACCCTGTAAGCATCATTTACAGTCACAAGTTCAGAAATGTTTTTTTTTTTTTTAGAAAAGCACAGATACCTTTTACAATCTCTGCTGACAGACAATTATATGGTATTTGAATACAACGCCGGTTTGATAAGCAAGTATTTCCAATAAAGAAGAAAAAAAATATATGTTTAACAAAATATTTTGGTATACAGTCCATAAAAAAATATGCGTTAATGATACGGCCTCTTACATTTTACACCCCCCTGTGTTATAAACATCAAGTTACAGAGACCAACTGGTTTATTCTGTATCTGTCACAACTAAACACAGGGACTCAGAAAATGAGTTGAGGCACTAGAATTTCAGAATTTCCAATATGTAAATGCAGTCGCGGATATAACTCTTTTTTTTCCCCTTTAATTAATTTTCTCCAGAACTTTTCGAACCTCTTCAGGGTTGTACCCCCAAGGTCCGATGCCACCCTGTTAGGAAGAAAGAAAATGTGTGTGAAAATCCTTCCATACTGTGGACTTCCTGTAAAATATATTTAAAAACTGGCACTCAAAAATGCAACAAAAGCAAAAGTACAGACCAAAGCGACTATAAAACCCTTTGCCCCATGCCGTTCAACTCATTCCAAACCTTTCACCTCTATAAACTCGTGAAATCTCTTACTGCAAGAGGAAGAGTGTGTGTAAAAGCCTCTGGCCAAGGTTAAAATGTTCTAAAGGTTTCACTCACAACTCTCGTGAGAGCAGTAATGAAACTTTGGAGGTATTTCCTGTACTGTGTGCAGTTTCAAGTTTTTCTGCATTGCAAAACGCTCACCTGATAGATAACTTTCCCTCTCTGAATGACATAGAGCCTCTCAGGCAGGGCTCCATATTTGCTGGCAGTGATATTGGTCATATCGTCCACGACCACGGGGCAGAGGGGGTCTTCTTTGACCAGGGTCTGAGCTGCAGCCAGTCTCTCCTCCAAATTTTTGTGCACGCTAATGTCGACGTTGTTTACAAAGGCCCAGCCATCTATTAAAAAAAAAAAAAATTATATATATTAGAAGCATTTTGAATAACATCTCTCTCTCTCAATTCTCTACACGTGAATGCCTCTACAGTGCATTTTCAACCCATGTTGTTATTGTCAAATCAGATTTATTGAAATATCATTGTCATTACCAGTTGCATGCGCCTCAGCAAGGTAAACAACGAGGAAATCTGCCACATTACTAAAGTCCTTGACAAGCTGTTTAAACTCATCAAGTTTGTAGAGAAACGGGGGTCAAGTGCAACTTCCAAAACTCAGAACCAGTGGCCGGTTACCTGTGAAGAATCCAAATGAACAGACTGCATCAGTACTAAGGCTCTATTCCAATAATAATTCATACATAAATATGAATAATATTGGAACACAACCTCAGGACTGAGCAGTTAGATTAATTTTTTTCGATAATAATAATTTAATTTAATTAATTAAATTAATATTACTGTACCAACCTTAAGAATAGAACCTTACTCCAATAATAATAATAATAATAATAATTTATAAAAATGTATTTACTGTACCTTTAAGAAAACGATGAATGTTGGTTTTCTGTCCGTCCAGGGTGAATAACGCTGTGTCTGGCGCGGCGTACCCCTCAAACGCTTCCAGACCCAGCGAGCACCAGTTAAATGAGAACACGGTTTTAATGAACACCAGAGAAAAGAAAGACGGACCCCAGTCTTCATATTTGAATTTGGGATTTTGAGTCATCGTAGACTTCTCTCCCATTTTCAGCTGGATTTTCTTCATCAGCCCCGGGGAAAAGATTGACAGGAGTTTCAATAGCGATATGTGCACGAGCGCAAACAATATCATTCCCACAGCTGAAACATAAACACAAACTTTTCTCAGCGCGTATCCCACAGTGGTCCCCATCGTGAGAGTGAGTTATTTCAACACTACATGAACGACAAACTTTGTTTGGGTAACAAAAGCGTACCACCCACACGACAGAATTCAATATCTATCCTACTAGGCCGAAGGCTTCGCTCATGAATATCAATTAGGACAAGCTAGCGGTGCTTTGTGACCTTCCTCTAACATAATATTAATTTATATTATTCATAACCCCGCCCCACAGCAGGATTGGTTGTTTCGCCAGTCCACTAATTACCAACAAACCCTACAACAAATCAGTTGGCTCCACTGGACAAACGTCACGCTACGTAATTAATATTAATGAGCCACCTTCGCCATAGTGTCATTTTTAACGTCACTTAGCTCTTAGTATTGATCATGTACATGTCAACAAACGCTTCTGTTGTAGTAGGATCATATTTTCGTTAAAAAACCCGCCATAAATACCACCATTTTATACATAGCCTAGCCTATATATTTATAAATAGCTTACCTGTATAAAAAACCCTCAAATATTATCGGCTATTCTAAAAATGTCCATAAGATGTCACTGTTGACATGTTTGATGACAACCTTTTTTCCTCTTATTTTTGGCGTTTTGCCTTATCCTTTAAACAGAAAGTCGTAAAAATTAAATCTATGATTTTTCTTTCGTTACTGCCACATCGTCCTCCAGGTAATTCGCCAATGAATTATTGATTATTGATCTGCCTATTCTTAATCTTGTTTTGTCTACAACACAATCCTGTGTGGTGACGAATCTAATCGATGTCATAGCATGTTATAAGTTATAAAGGTCTGTTTTAGTTGTGTAAATGCAAATTATTATTCCCAGCTTGGTTGCTCAAGATCAATTTCACCATTCACATCGCATGCATCCAGTTTGTTTCTGATTGGTCCCTCCCCTTTCAAACAGTGTGCATTCATTGGAACTTCGAGCTGTCAATCAAAGCATAGACGCATGTTTTGGTTTTCAGAATTGATGCTATAGAAAACTCATAAAATTGCAGCTGAAACGGGAGAGAGGATGCGGTCGGTACGAACACATTTAACAGCCTGTTGGACGCAGAAGTTGAGAGTCAATATTCAATCAAACTATCCTCTCTTTCTTGCTTTGGACGGTTTAAATAGGTATGTTTTACAATCTACTTCAACATATGAAAACATTTAATTTTTCATTGTGTTTTACCGTGTCATAGCTAAAGGTTTATTGGCTCTGTGTTTATTATGTGTGTTTGTTCCTTCCAGTCAAGTTCAAGTCCATGGTGTGATCTTTCATCCCTCAGGTAAAAGAAACGATAACGGACTATTATTGTACGTGGACTGACATGCACACTTGGAAGTCAGAGGTCCAGATGCAGAAACCTGCAGCGCTCTTTGGGATGGTCAGCCATCAAACAGATTTCACCGAGCTGACGTTCTCCATGTTCAGCAGTAAAACAGACATCTGCCCGAAACGCGTCTCTTCTGACGGCGGTGGCTCGAATCCCGCCTCGATCCAGATGCGCTGCGGATCTGAAGATCTCAAACTCCACGCGCATCACACATCCAAACTTCACTGTTTCACCATGTCACCTGGAGATGGTATGTGAGCGTATTTAATCGACTTATATATATATATATATATATATATATATATTAAATTGGGAATGTGCAGTTTCAATCTGCATGGATTAAAATCAAATAAATCAAATCAGCCGTGTCTGACCATAATTTATAATGCAAATATAAAATGGCAATAAAAATAATTAACATTGAAATAAATTGAGCTTCTGTAACTTCTAGGCTAATTAAACACAGATGCCAAAATGTCAATCTGCACGAGAGCCAAAAACCGTTAGTTTTTGAAACATTTGACGGTTTTAAAATAGCATATATATATAAATTATATTATAATAGCATATATATCTAAATTATATTATATCCTATTAAATAGATTAGAAATTAATTATATAGGCTAATATACAATTTGTATGGATGTATTCATTTATTTTCTTGCATAGCAATCAGATAGCCTATAAAGTGAAAATCAGACATGTTTTCCCCCTTTACCTGACCTTACCTGTTTCAAACCGACATCGATAAATGGTCATATATTAGAGTGCGTAATAATATGTGGGCGTAATTTACAATATAAAAGCTATAAATCTAAGCGCAACCGTAAAACTGCATAGAACATCGTCTCCTCGCGATGTGGCCATTTTGACACATTTTGAGACAATTCCTAATAGCTAGAGGTTATCGTGTCTTGAAGTGTGTTAAATGTGACGCGGACAGCAATGCGACCTTTCAAACAACTATTAAATATGAAAAAAAAAGTCATTTTCAGATTGTCGAAGATATTTTAAACTCGCACGCGCAATCTTCTTTTTCATTTGACAAAATACTTGACCGCGCAATTCATTAGCCTGCTTTATTATTAGGCTACGCACTTAAAGAGAAAGTTCACCCACAAAGTGAAATGTTGTCATCATTCTCATCCTCATGTTGTTCCAAACTTAACTTTCCTACTTCTGTGGAACACAAAAGGAGACGTTAGAGATTTACAGTTCAGTCACCATTCACTGTCGTTGCATCTTTTTTTCCATACAATAAAAGTGAATGGTGACTGACGCTATCATTCTGCCTAACATCTCCTTCTGCATTCTGTGGATGAAAGAAAGTTATACGGGTTTATACACACTACATGAGGGTGAGTAAATGACAACAGAATTTACATTTTTGGGTGCATTATGTAAATAACATCACTGTATACAGAGCAATTTAGTAACCTCATTAATTTAGTCATAAAAGCATCTTAATACTTGGAACTTAAAATTCTGTTGATGATGCTCTTCAGTGTATGCATGCATAACTGTATGTGTTCATGTGCAAATGTGTGTTTAGATTTGTGTGACACTGTTATCGTAAGTAATGTTGAGCCATGCATCCCTCAGAAACAGGGCTCCCTGGTACTGGACTAGGGTGGTCAGCCTGTTTAGATGATGCTACAATGGCGTGGGATTGCGGGGGCTGAGACCGTTAACCGCTAACTTCAGCTTATGATTATACAAATTTGACTTATATTAGTAATCATACCTTGTCACAAAAGAGCCTCAGAGGGTTTGATTATGATGTTTGCCTGACAAATTCAAACCAAATGTTTCTCGAATGTGTCTCAGCATTTATGAGACTTTGTTCCACAGCTCTCCCCCGTCCAAAGTGAATCATTTCAATGTCTATCTGATGCATTTGACACAAGGGAACACTGATGTTTTAGATGTGCCTATTTGAGGAATGGAATGAGGCTTTTGTGAAATGTTTCGAAGCAAGCATGCATTGTGTCGCGTGATCTTGTTGACGTTTCAGAGAACATGTGTGAGATATTATCTTACTCATTTCACATATGAAATGATTTTATTTTTAATGTTAGACTATTGGTTTTTAGGATTGATTATATGATTCTGCTTTCAACTGTGATAGTCTGTTGTGAGCACAGGCTGTAACTTGAAGACAATTTCATGCGTTAAAAAAAATAAATTGTTGATCAGGTGCTCATTTAATTTCAGCTGCAGTGGCAGAATGTGCTTGATTGTATAGAAAATTCAAAAATTTTAACCCTATCTTCTCGCACATTTTTTTTTTAGAAGGAAAATAGTGCTAAAGTTAATTTTCAGGGCTCAATTATAATATTTTTTTTCTGTAGGCCATTCGGATTAATTATTATATATAATTCTCTTTACAGATAGCAGATCATGTATCAGGATTCTAATTTACAGTTGTATCTAAAAAAAATATGCCATTTTTGCACCATATGTATTTACTTTCTAGTAAAAGACATAAGCCTTACAAATTTGTGATCAAGCACATAAAAGTTGATTGGCTAACTTACTGATTTTTGCTCAAACCCATATGTGGTTTATAACCCTTTTAAGTTTATGCTTCCAAGACACTTATTTAAATTAACTGCTTTGTAGTAGCTTGCCATTTCAACAAAACCGTGTGTAGATATGTTATCAAGCAAGATAAAGTTACCTGCGTCATGCCTTTATTACGGCAGCATTCATGCTGTACAATTAGTTATAGTTACAAAAGTCGTGGTCATGTAACGAGTGAGTCGGCAAGGTTTCACACATGTACACGGTGAACATCCTAAGAACGCAGCGCTAGTCAGATGGAACAGAATCTCTCTAACATGGCTAATTAACTTGTTCTTTGGCTTTTTGTCTCTTGGATAAGTCAGTTACTGATTTGTGGTGCATTGGTAAATATAATCAAATAATTTTTCACATTTCTACTCTCTGAGCCGGAGTGCTGTTAGTCTAATACTTTGGTATGTGGAATACATATTCTATTGACTATGAATTTTGCCTGAATAAACTCTTAATTTAGTTGTAGCGATTGAGTTTAGGTGTGGTGTAGGATTTAGGGATGTAGAATATGGTTATGCAGAATAAGGCATTAATTACTAATAAACAGCCAATATGAAAGCTAAGAAGCAACTAGTTAAAAGTGAGAATTGTTCCTCATACTAAAGTGTTACCATCACAATGAATGTGAATGAATGGTAATAAATCGAGCACTCCGAAGTCTTTGTTACTTAAAATCTTCAAGGTCATTTTTCAGCATATGAGATTATCATTATAAGAGTTGCTGTGATTGTCTCTGCTTGTGTTTTTGAACACAAGGTAATACTTAGTATTCACAGACAAACTCCCACGTCGAAGTGTTGATTCAGCTCATGAAAAAATGAGTAATTGACTCTAAAGGGAGTCATTGCTATAGTGTTTCGGGTTTCTATGGTAATGTCTACTCCCACACACATATACAAACTCAGCACCGTTTGGTCACTCTAAAATGTGGCATTTGCACTCATAAATTGAATTCCTATAGCTTGATGAAGTTTCCTGTGCTTGCTAGGCTGATATTCTGTATGTCTCAGGATGTGTGGTGCTGCCATTGTTAATTATTAGAAATTATTATAAACCCCCAGATTGAATCAGAAGTTCTTGTTCAGGTGATTCATAGGTGGATGCTTTATATACAACATTGGTTTCTGTAAACATGTGTTGTCCACAAGATTGCTTTGTTTTAGTTGCTGTGGCTGACTGCACTCGAGTTTTAAAAAAATGTTGACGTCAGCGGTTGCATCACTGCTAAACTGCTGTGGACTTTTTGTACTGCACAATTACCTGCTCTCCCTTCAGCATTTTCCATTCGTTTCTCTTGTCTTTTGGCTTTCTCTTTCACACTTACACACTTGATCTCTGTGCAGTTGTGCTCTCACTCCCACACATCCTACTCGACTGCGGCCCATGTCTTTTGGGGAACTCCTATGACATCAGAATGAGGCATGGATAAATTGGTTGTGTGGAGAAACTGTAATGTTTGCAGCTTGTTCCATTGATTCACAAAGTCCTCATGATCAATGTGCTGTGCTATTTCACCCTGGTCGATGACATCACCGAGCAAACGTTTAACAAGTGAACATTTTTCAGCGTCAGTCACCAAGAGTTTAGGAGCCAGCTTGCTGTAATGGAAGTCATTGAATCATTTCTCACAAACAGGTCTCTTGAGGACCTTCTCGTGTGTTGATTCAGCTTCATTCGGCTGAGGGAAAGATGCGGTTGGTGAGGCATAATCTGAGGGAAGTCATGAAAAACATTTTATAATCTAATCGAGTAGCATTTGATGAAAGATACTCTTGTGGTTTTAGAAGATTACAGCATCTGACACTCGATCATTATGGTTTGGGATCATTCCATTGGACTTTTTTTTAAATAATCTGTAAAACCTCAACGTACTTAATCAATCCTGAGGTAAAACATTCAGACGTCGGCGACCTTTATTACCGGTTGGATTATGACTACAATTTAGGCTTTTCATGGCACCTGTGATGTCATAGCTGATGTCCAGTTTTGTTTTATTTATGCTTGTGGGATGCGTAATACTAAGCCGAAGAAACTGCCTGAATCATCCTTCATTTCAAGGGCACCCTCGCCCTGCCAATACAACCCTCAAACCAATAATTCTGTTAAAAAAATATTATCTGGTTTGAATAAGTGTCGAAATATCGCTGGAATACCAGAGGAAATGTGCTCTGGACCTGGGCTTAAACGGAGGAAAAACAAAATTGGCTCCGATGTGTCATCATAAAGTGTATTTTTAGCTTGGACCATGTCTTGAGAATCACTCATAAATATGCACCCACACTCTCCAACCTTTTTTCCCTCTTGCTTTTTGATATAGGGGTCGAATTCCTGCCTCATGTGAAATGGATCTGATTGTTTTGCCTGCTCGCTCTGTCTCCCTGACTCCGTACTGAGATGAAGGGGCTACTCGCTCTCGGCCTGTGCCAGGGGGACATGCCACAGCTAACCGCACATCTACATGGGCCGAATTACTCATGCATTTTTAGACGGCAGCAACTGCGTCTCCAGACTTCTCAGCGCGTGTGACCGAGCACACGGGTGGTTTTTTGATTTACATTTCGACAGTGGCACTTGCTGTTCTTGGCCCCGTGCTTGTTTGCTTCATCAAAGAAAAATCCGCTCCGTGGCTGCGCTGATCTCAGTGCTTAAAGCGGACGCGCGGGCCCCGGCTTCCCGTGGCGGGACGCTGCAAGACGGCTAGGTGGCCGTGACCCTTTGGATCCACTGTTGATTTAGTGTTAAAGGTGACGGATGGCAATCGACACCCCACTGGGTTTTGTACCAATACAGCTGTTTTTCTGCTCCGCCCAGTTCACTTGCCTGTTTAATAGAACATAAATATGGATCCCGAAAGCAGTGCCAAGTTCCCTGGTGGGTCTTTTATTAGAAGAAGTATTATTCTTTTATATCGAGAAATACCACAAAGATTACAGCAGATTCTCGGTACAAACTAAATCTCTAATTTATACAGAGGACGTAGTGAATGTAGACAGATTCATAAGACGTTTTCTGCCAGACATTAGACCCTCATTTTTACAAGTCTGGGCACGTCAGCCGGCCAATCGAGTACTGGCTTCGTTCGAATGGTCAAAAACAAACGCACAAACATTTATTCCTTCATTAGCGGAGAGCAGAAATCATTCCAGTAGGCACGGTTATATCCTCTCTGTTGTTTTGCAGTTTCATCGTGCCAGGAAGCTGCCATGGGGCAGTGCCCATTCAGTCTGTGATCTGATTGGTTGGAATGACCCTTGAGGACTATGAAATACATTATAAAGTCTAATAGTGCAGTTTATATACTTTATTGCTGGTTGTTAATAAAGCGCAGGGTTCTGGAAGAATTAGTTACTCTCTCGTCCTCTAGTGATCCAGCACCAACTGAGTGTAATATTACATTACGCTCAGGGATTTCTGAAGGCTAATAACCTGACATGGGCCCTGAATGCAGATTGTTTAGAATGAAAACACTTCACTTTTACGAACAGATCTGGATTATGTGATGGAAGCCATTCATCTTTACTATCGTTGATGGCTGTAAAGTTTATATGTTTGTGCTGTTTGTGTGTAACGATGGTTGAGAAGGGAATGTTAGTAAGATGAAAAACCTTTGTGTATTTATTATTTTTCACTTCTTCTAGGTTCAGCCACAGTAACTTGCAGAAATAACATTTCCCAGCTGAGCATGTGTCAAGTAAACTTGACCTTTTGCAGTTCAAAGGCCAAAAAAAGGAACTGACAGACATTAATAAATATTCTGAAACAGACAGCTCGCTGTGAGCACACAAAATACCACTAAAATATCATTTATGTCCTCGTTTTCTACGACAAAGCTAATATTTTTGTGAATACCAGACATAATAGACTTCATGAAGTAGAACTAATAATCTTGTCCTGTTACTTATTGTATTTTTGTCATGTCCAGTGACGGTCCAATCAGATTTCTTCTGACCTTAAGGGCTGAAAGTTTTTTTTACAGGCATTTCGGAACAGTCTGCAGTCATGAATCGGTAAGCTTTGAGCATTCCTACTTCCTGTTTCCGTCAAGCTGTTGTTGGATTACTCAGATGGGAGACATGCTCAGAGCAAGGTTAAAAGAACACCGAACATTATTAAACTTTTCTCTGTCAGACAATTTTGTCGTCTCATCTCCACACAGTGCTCTGGGGTGTTTACTCAGACTTAAAGCATAAATTGAAATCAGCAGTTTGGCAGGTTAATATTTGCAGAAAAAGATGCCGGCAAACGATAAGAGGACACAATTTCCCACGACACAGACCGTCCGATCTGTTTTTTTCCTGATCCTTCACTTCATTTTCATGTTATGGGAAAAATTTAATGCGAAAAACAAGAACTTTTGACCAGTAATTGGTGCGTGTCTTGTAAAAATTTAGGCCAGACTGCGTCTGCAGGGCACGAGTGTCACAGCAATGGCAGACCTGCATAGTGCTTTCACACTGACAGCATTGGAGTTGCGTCTCTATACAGAAAATAAAGTGAGTTTATAAAATTGTTATAAAAATGAGTATTTGTTTTATTAATGGCCATAAAAGAAAGCTGTTATTTGGAAGGGAGCCGTTTAGAATTACTATAAACTTATTGTCACCAAGTCAAATTTAGTTCCTATTCAGAACAGAGTTTATTTTGCGTTAGCACCGTTTATTCAACTGCGCTGCAACAGAACGCACTGCACGAAATATAGATTTCGTACACAATACTATTGTGTTCTGCGCTCAGAGAGAAATGCTTAAAGAAGAAGTTTAAAAATAAAAATTCAATTGAATTCTTTAAGCCAGATGTTGGGAAGCTCACACAGTCTTGTTCCCGAACATACAGTGTGCAACCAATATAGTTCGATGTGCTAACGAATGACATGACTGAATCAAATAAGATGGTTCTTGATGTAATGCATTTTGTCAGTAGTATTTTAAATTTTAATAAACAAAAGGCAGAAACAATACAGTAAAATGCAGTCAAAACCCCAACTCAACTTATCCTTCTACCCATCAGACAAAGAGAAACAAGAAAGAGGAAGAAAGAAAGAAAACACATGAATATATTGAACATATGTTGAATATTGGACTTTATTCCCTACTTGAGTTTTTCAACAAATAACAGAAAGGGTTGCCAGATTGCATAGAATCTCTGGGTAGACTATTGACGGGAGTATCTCTTTTTTTTTTTTCAAAAAAAAGATATTGCATGACGTCCTTAATCCAGTGAAAAAAAGTGGAGGGAAGAGGTTCTTTCCATTTAAATAATATTAATCTTCTGGCAAGTAATGTGGAAAAAGCCAACATTTTACAATTATAGCTGCTTAGGCGCATGTTCTGTGCTGTGACACCAAATATAGCAATAAAAGGAGATGGGTCTATTGGCAAATTCTATTAAAAATTCTTTTTTATTAAAAAGTTATACAAAGTTGTGCATGTACAGAACAGATGTAGAAGGCTTGCAGGAGCCTGCCTACACCTGTCAGAAATGGGGTCTAGCTCTGGTCTGAATTTAGGTCACCTAACCTTTGACCAGTGTAGCCGGTGTACCACCTTGAGTTGTACAACCACATGACATTGATATATAGATGATGAATAAATCTGTTTAATAATTTTCTGCCAAGTTGTCTCTGAAACTTGTTCATTCAAATCTTTCTCCCATTCATTTTTCAAGTAATCTAAATTTGCCAAGCTATACTTATGGCTGTCGGAGCTATCACTGTCATATTAGCCGCCCAGTAATGAAGCATAAAATTTGCAAGTGCCATGGGTGTGGGGCTTTTGTAATACACTTTTCAGAACCTGAACCTCTCTTGTCATTTGGAAATTGCATTTTTCCCAGTTATTAGTATTCATAATGGAGCATTAAATTCTTTACAATTCCATCTCTGTCTGTCACTGCATGTAGAACTTGCGTCATCTTTTTTTCAGATAATGGATGATTAGTTCACTCCGTTATTTTTTGTTGCTTCATAGAAGCCTTTATTGCAAAAAGATTGTGATTGATAGCTTTACGGAGCGTTTTCAGTGAGTTCCACAGAGTCTTTGCTCTGAAACTATACTCTCAGTGCTGGAGCACCGCGCTGTGTGCAGTGTGAGTGCAGTTAATATGGATGCCTATGAAATACTGTAAATACGCAATTCAGACGTGGGATGTGTGACAGGCTTTACAGTTTAACGTATAAAGAGAACCAAATTCCCTAATAAAGCATTTGAGATATGGCAGCAATAGCTCATGAGAAAGCAGAGCATGAGAGGAGAGAGACTAATGCGTCCCGGCCCTTTAACAGGATAAGAGGAATTTGAGGAATGAATGTTGACTTCAGCTTTTTACAATTTGCACTGAGTTTGCTGACTTATCACCTACCACAAATATTTCCCCCACTATTTCACCCTTTAAGTCCTGACCGCAATCTCAGATGAGTTTTCCAGGGCTCAGCCTGTGCCAAACTTTCCATTGGAGTCACCCCTTTATGTGCATGTGTGTGTATGAGAACATACTCATCATGCTGTAGCAAATGTACCATAAAAGTTAAGATACTTCTCTAGTGTTGACATAGCATTAATTCCACTGTCAAACGTTCCATTAATATGAGAAATAAGACATCCCATTATGGCAGACTGCTCAATTTTTCTTTCAATCGGCCGTGCACTTCTAGAATGCACGAGAAACCCTTTCTTAGTGCATTTGGGTAAAAATGAGTTTGACTGTACATCACGTTAGAAACTTAAAGTTGGCATGAAATGGAAGTTGCTATAGCCTTTTTTCACTATTGTGATGTAAATCCCCATGAAACGGCTTCTCAAACAAGAACAAATGTTGGGTAGGACTTGATTTTGTCAGTTGGGAATTGATTGGATTTTTGTGATTTGTGATTTTCTATTGGTCGATCTCATGTGAGTGACAGGTTGTCCCGCCCTCGCGATTTTAATGTTGTTTATAAGTCTATGTGGTGTTTTTAATACGCTTTAAGACAAAGCATGTGCAAACAAAAGTCAGGCTTAAAAACGTGATTTGAAATCGCTCTTGTTCTCTACGTCACAAATATGTTGTAACCAATCCCGTCAATGTGCATATCAATTTAACATATCATTAACTATGCTGCGAAGCAGGGAGTTCTCAAAGGAAGCCACGTTATCCCGGTATATTTTTCGGTTGAAATGAAAAATCGGGTACATTTAGAAATATAGCAGGTGAATTATGTATACGTTATATAATACAATGTTATGATAAACCGCCTTTCTCCACTGACGTTCTAAGTTGTTCAAAGCATTTCTAGGGATACGGATATTTAGAAGGCTGACTGAGATGGCGAACGGGAACATGGATTGTATAACATTAGCAACACATTATATAGCTGTGTCCGACGTTGTAGAGAGCAATACATAAAACGCATTACGATTCTGATGCATTGACTTGTGTACGAGCCTGCATAATTCAGTCTTCCATTTCTGAATCAGTTTCTGGTTCAAACACAAAGTAAAGTTGACTGAGTGGACGAGGTATTCTGAGCTCATGCGAGTGAATGGAGGCGGAGCTCATTTGCATATTCCTGAATCTGCGTGTACTAAATGAAGCAAGGCTTTAGAGTTATATTCAAGCTATTTTAAGGCATTTTTTTCACCAGGAAAAACATTTAAATATGTTATTTTGATGGTCAAAGATGAGTTTTAAGGGGTAAAATGATTGATTACAGAGGGACTTTAAGATTACGAGAGCACATGAATAAAAAAATATGGATAAATCACGTATCATAAATACTGCAGTATTTCATAATAAATAAGAATTATCCGTTTTTATTTCATGGTGACTATAAAGATATCTGAAGGACGCTACCGTTGGCAGTCAAAGGTAGGAACGTAACCAGTACTGATTCGAAAATCGGGAAATACTCTTGGTGAGCTCCAGGTCACATTTGTAAGTGACGGAGCGAGGAATGCTTGTTGAGCGCATCTGTCACACGTAACCTTCATGTCTCATGCACGTGTGTTTCTTATTGAAGTAACACATGTGAGGGAGGTTATACATGGTTGGATCTTATGGAAATGTAAGCGATGAGTGTGTGTATGTGTGCTCAATATCTCCGTGGAGAAAGTGGAAATGAAAACAATCTCAGCCTAATCAGAACCAGGTCACTCTGTTGTCCAGGCCGCGCTTGACATTTATGGCCTTCCCTTGGCTCCACGTTCGCGCTTTACAGCAGGGCCGGTCCACGAAGCTATGCTTCACCATATAACTGATTTGCTAGTGTTCCTAAACCTACACATAAAGCAACGCCCGACTTCACAAGGTTCCTATTTAAAGAAAAAAGATGACACAGGCAACAGGAAACAGTTGTTATATATCACTTGCAGTTTCTGACAAGAATATTCAGAGGAGAAATAGAGAGAAATTCTGGCTGGAGCCTCGGTATGTGTTCCGAGACTCTCTCTCTCTCTCTCGTTTTGTCCTTTTTTTGCTGTTTACTTGATTCTTGCCCTAAAAAAGTAAAATGTTGACTAACAGTGAAAAAAAGGTGCTTGTGTTGTGAATGACCTAACAGCTTTGCTTTTTAAAAACTGAAATGAAGTAAGGCCGTTTGAAAGCTCTGACAGCCAGGTGCTGTGGACTTGGCCAGCGATTTTAGTTCTCAGGCCAGCTGGAAAATGAGTCCCAGAATTTATCTGCACCCTTTTCCCTTGACAAATTATTTTATTGTTCTCGCACAGTTGGTTTGCATTTATTCTTTTGGCTAATGATAGGTTAAGGCAGAGTGATCTGCTTTCGCTGTGTTACACGGCGAACGCACCCCAACTGGGCCTGTTCCCGCAATGACAAAGCATATTTGCTCTCCATGCTGACAGAAAGATCGATTGGGAGTTTAATGTTCAGGAACTTGCGGCAGAAAAATTCATCAAAAAGGATTTTCTGATCCGCGACACAAAGAAATTGCATTACGATGCAGAAATCTTGCCTCGGGATACCTGGAACATAACCTTCATGCCTAAAGGTCACATCTTTTGCGGGGCTTAATTGGATTACAGGGCCGTTCATGTTGTAAGAATGTTTCTGCCTGCAGATGGAGAGATATCAGCATTATAACTGTCTGCTTACTGCACTCTACCTGACCCGAGCACAGTAGACGAGAGCTAGCCCGCTAATCTTTTACAAATGCTGCTAGTCTCCAAGACCAGGCTTTCTCAAAGATGACCGAGTCAAAACAGACCCTGTTTCTCAATGAGCCTCCATTGAAAATATGTCTGAATCAAACAGTGACTAACACATACCTTCTGTCTGCAGGGTTACTTTGCGAATGAGAGCGAGCCTTACCGGAGACGTTCGCGCTCATCTGGAGGCTCTGGTTTCCCTTTAGAATCGGCACACTTATTTTCAAGGATGTTACAGAGTGGAGACAGTGGACTGCCTAGAGGATTGTATTGTCATAACAAGTCTGCAAGCCTTTACAATGATTGACGTTTCAGCCAAGTTAATGCATGACGTCAAGTGAATTTGCTGGAGAAAGTTATACGTTAACATTTCCATTCATCGTGGTTAATGGATGGGAATTTGAATTTTGTACATTTAAATTCTTGTCATGTGACATTTTTTGCGCCTTATTTCATAGTTTTAAAATAAAAATTTATAAATTTGAATTGTAAAAATGTGGCATTTAACAAAATTCAACTGTTGTGTGGATTTGTATTTTTTGTTCTGAAGTTTTTTTTTTTTAAATTATCTGTAAATATTCAGATGAAATACATAACTTAAAATTCAAAATATAAAATTCATAAGAAAAGTTCAGATCATACAAAAACTAGGCCAAAGGTCAAGTTGAACTAAGCATTTTAGTCAATCACAGAGCAAGTAAAATTCTCTGGCTCAGTGAAACAACCTCATATTTACAAAATTTCAATGAAAAACTATAAAATATGCCACAATTTTGTTTTTAATTAAAAAAAAAAAAATTAAAAGATTTTGTCATTTTTCAAGCTCTAAATGGCATGTCGAAGGATTTAAAAAATATACGATACGCTACTTTTTTCTGCCACTAAATAAAAAAACACAAAATGTAATTCTGACTCTCTTTTTTTTTTCAGAATTGGTAGATATAAACTTGTAACAGTCCAACTCTTGAGAAAAAATCTCAGCTCACGATTCTGATATTTTCTCTTGCAATTGCGAGTTTATATCTTGCAATTCTGAGAAAAAAATCTGAATTTTTTATATCTCGTAAAATTTACATCTTGAAATTCTGAGAATTCTCAGAATTGTGACTTTATTTAGCAGAATTGTGAGTTTATATCTCTTGTAATCTCTTATAATAACTTGTTATTGTGAGTTTAGATCTCCCAATTCTGAGAAATAAAAATATTGAGATGTAAGCTCGCAATTTTGAGAATGAAACAAAAGTCGCGATTACCTTTTTATTTTTTGGCAGAAACAAGCTTCCATAACTTTTGAATATATGTCAATGAAGAAAGGTGCTTGTTTAGAACCAGATGGTGTAGTTACAGCCGCTACCAGCAGGGGCTGACATACTAACCAACCAGATCTTGACAACTTGTATCCATATGGATCTCGACATTTACTTAGTATTTATGCCAAATCAGTCATTAAACGAGCAATCCTGTTTTGTTACAGCATGTTTTGACAAACATCTTATCAGTGAAGCATATGGGGAGAAATGACGTTAGACACGCAGCTTAATTTCGAAGGACTTTAGGTTCTCCCACGCCCTCCCCTTTTGTGAATGCCTCTTCGATTGGAAGCACGGAGCTTTCTAAACATGTTTCTCATTCCAATTCACCAGATCGCTGCCAACCACACATCTTGAAGAGGACTTTGAGTTGTATTTTCATATGTTCTCTTTGTTTACATGGGGTTAGCCACATCTTCAGATCACTTTGTGCGTAAATTGACTCCATATAGTTTGGATATAGTGACAAATAGAAGGATAGTCTTTGAGGATTACTTGATGGCAGAGAAACGTAAGGAAGCCAGCAAAAAAAAAAAAAAAGACTTGCGTAATAGCTTTCGATGTACATGTTTTCGAAGTTGTACATGCTTTCTCATCATTATCTCAGTGATTTGTTTTGGTTGCTTGTACTTTTTGATAAAACTTACATTATATCAGAACGCTTAATGTTAAAAGCTGTTAAAATGATAAATGAGTGAGTCTTTGAGAGATGGATGTGTGAGTGTTTGCAGGGTACAAGCTGTTAAGTGTGCCAAGTTAATATTTTTAACTTGATGTTTCACTGTGAAATAAGTGCTTTCCTGATTTTACTCTTTAAAAGTTAGTTTTAAAATCAAATTATGCACACAACCCTGACTGAACAAACAACAGCAGTCTGCATAAAGGAAATATATTGCATACTTTTAGACCAAATATAATCACCCCATGGTAAAATGCGGTCAGCTATAGGATGAACAACATTAAAAACTGTAAAATATCATTGCATATGCATGTTATCAAGGCTGATTAGACTTGCTGAAAGACTGGCGATGGCGAACTGAACACCAGATACACGTCAAATCACGTACGGCTTGTAGATGCCAGCTTTCTACAAGCCTCAAGAGTTCGGAAAGCAGGAATCAAGTCCAATAATTGGCTAGCAAATCATTAGGATATGTACACTACTGCTGGCCAAAACTCACTCGTTTAAGCACACAAAAAAGGCTGTAGGAACCCACCATGGACCCATTTTTAACATGTTTGTGTTAGCGATGATGTAAAATGGCAAGAATTCATATTTCGCCTCAAATTTTGCTTTAGAAAAAAACACTTAATTTTTTTTTTCTCGCAAAGGAAACAAATATTTGCATTTCAAAGCTCTTTCAGAGTGAAATGAAAAACAAACTCTTTATGGGTTTGGAGTCTTTTTTGGAAAAGTCTAGGGATGAAATGAATATGATTTATTGTTCATAAACGCAAGGCAAATGCCAGGTTGTGTGAAAATGCCGGTGTTAAGTCATGCTTACAGCCCTGAGAGGGAATAAAGATCTGCAAAACTGTAGCTAACTGACTTTCAGCGATGTTTATGATACATTAGCAAAGCTCTGGATCAGGAATCGAACCGTGAACTTGTTAGTTGAGCCATAACTCAAGGCGTTTTGTCGTAATGACGTTGTTTACCACATGTAGTAAAGAAAAGATGGCTATCAAGCAAGCAGAGAAAACTCCAGGGCCTGTGACCCGAGAATAGTTTTGCTCTTAAACCACACTTATGGTGGGCCTGTCTCCTCCGCTGGAAATGACTCGCTATCTGCATAAGCCCTTTATTTACCGCCTTCCCCTGCAAACCCTATCGCTGGACTAAGATTGAAAGAATTTCCATTAAAATCACCCCATGATGCCCTGCTTTCTTATGCATGCCGCCCCTGCTCTCCATTTGCCTATTTAGGTTCTTACAGCCCTCATTTCTCAAACCAGCAGCCAGCATGTTATTCCTGACCAGGGGCTCCTGTGCTGACGGATGCCCTACCATCTCTTCTCCTCTCTGGGGACGTCTGCATTGTGAGGGCCCCGTTTGATGTGTGATGATGTATATTGTCTGCTGATCTGTCCCCTCTCGGGTTTCCAGGGGCCTGAGTGGGACGGCAGTTGTGGGGAAACTATAAAAGGGGGTCAGTTTAGAATGATCCTGTGGTTTGTGAGGACGATACCCCACAAAACAAAAAGAGTCACATTGTTTTGCCCACTTCCGTTCAGGGATATGTGTGGTTTGAAACTCTATGCTGTTTGAGGGAGATGGAAAATAGGCATCCTTGTGAATATTCTGAGAATATGAAATGTGTGTGTTGGGGCCCCCTGTGGTTATTTATTATTAAACTTTGCAAGTCAGTTATTTTACATATTGAACAGTCAGTTGTTTAATTAAACAAGAAAAATTCCATATTAATATGTCTGTCATGTAAACACCTTCCGAATGTCAACTGTGCAGCATATCGTTCAAAAGTTAGGAGTTTGTTCGATTTTTTGATGTTATTAAAAGACTCACCAAGGCTGCATTTATTTGATCAATTGTGAAATATTATTCCAATTTAATATATATATATATTTTTTTTTAAATCTAGGATATTCCTGTGATGGCAAAGCTGAATTTTCAGCAGCCATTAATCCAGTCTTCAGTGTCATGATCCTTCAGAAATCATTCTAATATGCTGTATACTAATATACTGTATATGATAGCTTTGGGTCAAGAACAGACCAAAATGTAAGTCGTTATTCACTGATAATCTGCAACTTGATCAATTGAATAATTGGATCAACTGATTCATTGAAAACGTCCAATGTTCAAGAATGGTTCATTCAGCAATCAGACAGTGCTATTTCACCCATTAATGTACCAGTGCTACTCAATGACTTCAGAAGCGTCATCTGGACCACTTTCACGATGCCTTTATGGTGCCTTTTCCTTTTTTAAACTTGTTAGCTTTATCGTAATTGAATAGAGAAGGAGAGCGTGGAAAATTGCTTTACAATTTTGTGATCCGTGAGAGAAATTGTCATTTCTTAGATTTAATTTCTTGAATTATTCCTTTGACCAAAATTTTGACGTTAATTGGAAAATTATGCACTTGTAAACATGGTTCTTCATTTTGAGCTCTCTATGATGCAATATTCATATTAGAAAGAATCAAGAGTCAGCATGTGCTCAATTTTGACAGTTCTATTTATTTGTGAAGTCACCTTGGGTTGAATTGCCCTATTGTGTTCTTCAAAGCCCGAAACAGTCTTAATAGTGGCCATGAAGCTTGACTGAGAGAGAGCTTTGAAAACGACTAAGTTAGTGTACCATTGCAGAGTGCAGCCAGCTCAGTCATCTGCTGTGAATTTACAGATAACATTTGTTTGAGGATATCAGAAGGGATTATGTTCTTGTTTCGGCTTGGACTGGTCATCTCCACACACTGTAATAGGAAAGCATGGGGCTTGAAGCGGGAAACATGAAACAAGATGAATAATCAAATAAAAATAAAAGTTTTTCCTGCTCTGCCCCTGTTGTCAAAGCAAATCATGGCTCTTAAAAAAATGTCATGGAGCCAAGTCATTTCTTAATCACCAAGACTACTCAGTGTGTGAGTCTGGTAGTAAGATTTTATTCCGATCCCTGCCAGAGACTTCAAAGCCAAACCAATTATACCGAACGCTTTGAACGTCTAATTCTGAAAGAAAGCTTCCATTATTTTTTTCCTCCACTAAAACAACCATTACAAAAATAGGAAATGAAATATGATTCTCTGTTGTGTTCCTCGTGTAACCATCTGGTTTTCCCATCTAATAACAAAGGATCCCTTAGAGAATTGCAGGCTGGGCTATACTGCATATATAATTATATAATCATTGTCAAACGTTGTTCTGTTTATTTATGACACATTTACAAACACTTCTCTCATAATACTGTTGTCAAGGGGGTTCCTAAACAATTCTTGCCACTCATAATACTCTTCACATTTTATATATATATATATATATATATATATATATACACAGTATATCAAAGTTTGAGATTGATAAGTCTCTTAAAGGTGCAATAGGTGATTCCCAAATCTCAACAGAAACATTTTTTTGTTATACTGGGTGAAAGTCTACTTATATCCTGATAATTTTATAAATATATACCGTCTGTGGATGGCACAGGACCATAAAATGTGGATATTATTATATTCGGTCCGAGTGAAATAATACGATGTCCTAGCTGCCTTGTCAACGTATGTTTTTACATACCCTCGCGCACCCGTTCGCGCAGACATCATACGTCATCAGCGCATTTCATGCTATGTAGAGTTTTTGCAGACAGACCGCAGTCATGGAGCGCCGCAAGAAAACAACAGCCACATTCTACGGTTCCTCGAAAACAACAAGCTTATACTGCGTTCACACCATAACTACGGTAATTGAGAGATGGCAACTTGTGACCTTCTAACTGGAGCTGTTCACATCCTCACACTCGGAATAATGCATTTCCATGTCAACTGTCAACCCAGAAATGAATCTGCAGCAGTCAGGTATAAGCTCTCTAAAGCCAGGGACACACTTAACGATTGTAAGGCCGATTATGAATGTAATTTGACATTTATCACTGATCGGCCAAATGCGCCGAGTCAGCCAGTTGCGTTCAGCAGCTGTTGAGTTCTGTCGTAGAATGTTTTAGCTTGTCGTTAAGTGTGCCCCCGGTTTAAGTTGTTTATATTCATTATTATTGCAATGTTATGTGTTTCAAGACATGAGGTAGTTTAACGCCGTCTCTTTGCTGAGAGCAGCTGTGTGTGTGTGTGTGCGCGTTCATGCGTTTTGGAGGAGGTGTGGCTTTAGACGACGATTTGCAGGGAGAGTGGGATTGGATGCTTTCAAGGCTAGCAGGCTAATGTTAGCATTTCCCAGATAACCTACTGCACCTTTAAGCTCATCAAGGCTGCATTTAATTGATTAAAAATAAAGTAACATCAGTAATATTGTGAAATATTATTACAATTTAAAATATCTGTTTTCTATTTTCATATATTTTAAAATGTAATTTATTCCTGTGATGGCAATGCTACATTTTCAGCATCAATACTTATCATTCAAAAATCATACCTCAGGTAATTACATGTAACAGTAAATTTGAGCTAATTTAGTCGTCAATCTTCTTAGTATTCCTCAATCTATTCACTGTAAACAATATGCATGAAAAAAATGTCTGCTTTTTAATTAATTTTTTGTAAAAAGTGTGTAGTGTCACTAGCAACCTAAAGTATGTAATAGTGTAAGTATTTCTGCGCCGCAATAATTGAATCTCTGACTTAATACGCGCAATTCACCTTAATTCCTCAAGGTGTCGATATCTGATACACGATGATGTGACGTTTCACATCAATATGCAGACATAAAACAAAAGAATACACAAGTATTCTCAGCAAAACTTGAAATGGCTCAGCGATTTACTGCAGAGCAAGCACTGTACACTATCAGATATTAGTGTCACTGTTACTTGATGGTGGATCTGGTGAAGAAGCTGTCAGCGATGGTAAAATGTTGGTAAAAACTAAACATCAAATTGAAGTTTCAAAGAGTAATGAAATATGCTTTATTTTATTCTTTTGTAATTGTTATTAAAATATCAAGAGATTTTTAAGCTATTGTGGCAAAAAAGAGATCCATTCACGATAGATATAGATCTGGGTCGCTAAAGACCCAAATATATAATAATGATTGGCGAATCATTCATGCATGTAAGGGTTAAGAAACTCTAATTATTATCAATGTTAAAAAAAAAAAAAACAGTTGTGCTGCTTAATATTTTTGACCGAGATGATACAAAGTTCAAAAGAACTTTCATTTATTTGAAATTTGAATCTTGTGTTACATTATAAATGTCTTTATTGTCACTTTTGATCAATTTAATGTGTCTTTGCCTAATGGAAGTTTTATTTTCTTTGATTTTTTTTTCTCTTTTTACTGAACCCAAACTTTTGAATGATACAAAATGATGTATGTTTATAGTCTTCTTTAGCTGCAGACAAGTGTTCTAGGATTTGGAAAGAGGATATGTGATGTGTGCTTGTGAGGTTCCTCTCATGTTTTGCGGTCGAATTTGGCCACTGTCATTTGAGTGGAACTTCCTGCCATCTGCATTCAATCGAATTCTCTCACAGTTTCAGGCTTGCTTGTAAATATTGGAAGCAGCCTAAAGTGAACGCCATACTCGGTAATGTGGGCCAATACAGTTGTGTACAGAGCGTGTTTTTGGCTGCAGGCAGCGACAGGACAGCCATCAACTCGGCATTTGTGTGAAGAGAGTGGATAATCTGCCTTTTATTTCTCGTCAACTAAAATTAACTAGGCTAAAAGGTCGGCTGAAAGTGTACAGTAAAACTCCCTTCGTCATGTATTTATTGGAAATGGCATGCTGACCATTAGCTGTCATACCTTAGGAATGTTTCAAATGAAAATATTAGCCTTGACTCATTCAATACAGGAATTTGTACTTAGAATGTTGGATACTGTACAAGACTGCATTTCACTTTTAATTACAAGAGCCGGTTTTCATAATAAGGATTATGCGAGACCTGTATTATTAAGTCAAAACGCTGACAGGCTGATTTAGTGTGAAACGATATTTTGCGAATGGAATTAATTTCACATAATCTTTGCAGGGAATACAAGATAATTAAAATATGACATCAGAGGGCAAACCAAAAGTATTTTGCTCCAGAAGAAAAGCTCTATTTTGGCTCAAACATGGCCTGATTGTTTTGTCTCGAAGCTTAGAATAACTACCTAGATATATAGAAACAAAATAGTTGCATGTGCGCATATTTCTATATGAGTTGGACGCATGCGCGCACACACACACAAAACAGAAACGACATAATGCAACCCATACAGTTCCACTGCGGCAGTATCACAGGGCCTCAGAGGTCCCAAAGTTCTTGTGTTTTTACAGAGCCCCAAAGAGCCGTCAAGATCCCATAAAAGCCAGAACAGCAGCATGTGATGAGGAACTCTGAGTCTTAATGTTAAAGCTGTACGTTTTTACAGCACAAGACACAGGAATGTACCACAGGCGCGTGCTACTGATGCATTTACATTGTAATCACCCCCAGTATTTCACACTCTATAGATTTCAGCGGGCCTGATATAAAATTGTTTCCAGTAACCTCGTCCTGTACGTACGCTACAAAACAAGAGCTCTATTTATGAACCCGTTTCTTACTACTGTTCATTGTAAAACAACTTTCTTGTTCTATTTTTACAGTGCATTATCTTTAAAGGGACATGATTTAGTTTTAAATGGAAATATTGTGAAATAATATTACAATTTAAAATAACTGCTTTCTATTTTAATAAATTTTAACATGTAATTTATTCCTGTGATGCAAAGCTGAATATTCATCATCATTACTCCAGTTTTCAGTGTCACATGATCCTTCAGAAATCATTCTAATATGCTCATTTGGTGCATAAGAAACATTTCTTATTGTTATCAATGTTGAAAACAGTTGTGCCAATTAATATTTTTGAGGAAACGGTGATGACAGAAAGTTTATTTGAAATAGAAATATTTCAGTGTTTATTGTTAATCTTTCACTCTCTTGATTTAAGTGGGCCTGATGTAAAATCGTTTCCAGTAACTTTATCCTGTACGTAGAGTAAAATGAGAATTTATGTTATGATTTAGTTGTAACACAATAGAATAGTAGACGGTGAAGCCATGTCTCATTGGACTCTAAATCTGTTTGACGGGCCATAGCTCTAAAAACAACCTCGCATTTAAAAGTTAACCATCCTTGCTACTTCAGTGAAACGCCATTTTGATGATGATCATGCTCACAATGGCTGAAGATAATGATTATAGTGGCAGCACTGAAGTTGACTTGTTTTTCAGGATCATTGAACATTGAATTTGAAGGATGACCTGAATGCTTGTGGCTTTGGAAAGTTTTAAAAGCTATTTAGATGGCACGAGTTGCATTGTACCTTATTTGAACTGATGAGAGAATACCCATTACAAACTGAAAAACTGGAGCCATGAACCCCATCCCTGGCACAATGGGCACCGCCACAGATCTGCCAGGTTCTCCAGCACCACCCTGACCCAGCCTCACCCGCTGCTTACTGGAAACCGAAGCGATGGTGGTCCAGATCCACCCACGTCAGTCCACAGAGGACAGACTCGCAGGCTCCTCCAGTGACAGCCAGTCACCAGCAGGTGGTGACATGCCCAAGTGGAACCCAGTAATTACAATAAAGGTATGGAAGAACATCAACAATGATCATGATGTCTGGAAGCATGTCATGAAGTTTGTCACTGGCCTGATCACAGACGGGACCGATCATCTTTTCTTTTCTTTTTTGCTAGGTGTGCGTGTAGGTTTGTGCATGGCTGATACAGTTTTAAAATGGCCATGTAATGCTTTAATCACTGTAAGCCTTGATTTATAAGGTTCTCTTGTCTAAGCGTGCGGTTTAGTCATTGGACCGTAGGAGTAGTGCAGGCAGTGTTTTGTGTTTGTTTGTGTTCAGTAGTCTGCGGTCAGTTCGGACTGTTTTAGGAGCCGAGGCGATTACGAAATCAGTGGGCAGCTGCGTCTGTCCCTCTCACGAGCAAACGATTCTTCTTCTTTTGTTTGATGAACTTTTGTGTAAAGTTACAGCAGATCTTTAAGCACATTATTTATATCTTTATTTTGTCTGTGCGACTGAAAGTAAAACCTTTCATGCGGTTGCAAAAGAGAAAATCCTGCACAATGTGCTGTAAATAGTTTCTATAAGGAATAGCTCACCGACATATAAAGATTCTGTTATTATTTACTCAACATCCATATTGTTCCAAACCCATAAGATATGTATATATTTTTTGTCCATGGAATCTACTGTATGCAGCTTTTTTGCATATAACAAAAAATGACAAAAACTAACTACTTTTATGATATTTCATGGTGCATTTATTGCATTTTTTCCACTTGATAGATGTCAACTGAATTGAATTTGTCCTTTTGTTTCCCACAAAAAAAGAGAAATGAGACTGAGTAAATAATGACAGAATATTGATTACCTTAGATTTTTAGATTACATATTTCTACTGAATGTGACTAAGTACTTTTTGCCACTGTTTTTAATAGTTTTACACCTAAAAACAACAATATATATATATATATATATATATATATATATATATATATATATATATATATTTGTGCTTAGTAGTGAAACACAAACCAGAATTTGTCTTCATACAAACTGCCATAACAAACCAATTTCATCCTCATGAAAATCCTGGTCTGGTGATACCAATAATCTAGCAAGAAAAACAGTCATTTCAGTCCCTCATAATTTAATCAAGTTTTTTTTTTTTTTCACTGCTATGCACCTGTTTAAGGGAACCTTTCTCCAGACTTTATTTTTCATTTTCTTGTGCCCTCAGGTTTTCAATCAAACCTTCATTACTAAACAAACAAATAAGTTCCGGGTCTGTGTGGAGACACAAATATAGACATGAGTTATGAGATTTAAAGATGGAAAAGGCTCTTGTCGATAATACACAACATCTGCACAGGACACTGCAGCCGTGTTGAGGAGCGCAAGAGAATACAGTATAATCCCACTGCTCAGGCGTCTGCTGACCTTGTCCCCTAAAGGAAAAAAGAGAAGAGAGGACCATGAAAGGAAAACAAAAAAGTGAGAGAAGCTGAGGAATAAAATATGAAAAAGAAACTAGATTTTTATATATATGCACTATAATGGACTGTTATAGGTGGCTGCTTGCAGTTGTTCTTGGTAGGACTGCAGCAAATTATTGATTAAAACGATTAACAAATTTCTTTATCGATTAGTCTGGCATGCGCACCAGACACGGAGTAACTCAGCAGCATCAATTTACAAAATGCATTTCTATAGAAAATACACATTTGAAAAATGGCGGATGGTCACAGAGCAAGTTTCTGTGGGAAAAGTGCACAAAAATGCCCCTTCTAAGCACTTTTATGTGGGCTCCTGTCAGGTACGTGTGCTGTTAAATGTGCTTGAGATGTCATTTCCCTAGTGTATAGCTTATCTTATATTTGATTGTTATATTCTTCTCTGTAAAATGTTATAAATTCATGCAAATATTTTTATTTTCATAAAAGCAAGTGAATCTCTATTAAATTTCATGCTTAAAGTCTTAATGTGAACAATTCATCCATGCATACTTTTAAGTTTTGTTTTTACCTCATAATGTTTAATCAAAATGTCTTTGTTGTGTGACCGAAAAATGAACTTCTCTCTGATGACATAAGCAGGATTTCTCCAATCATTTGATCTGCTTAAAGTACATCTTCTCCAATTTTAAACCCACTTTGTATTGTTACAATGTCTGTAATATATGTAAATGAACAATGTTTACTCTTTCTCTGTGTTACCTGGACTGAGAAATTCACATTTATTTGTCAGCAAAAATATTTGACAGCTCTAAGGCTTTCGTAAAAATTATAGATTATACTTCTGCATTTTTGTATCCCCCGCACAGACAGTTGAAACAACAGAGGGTTATTAACAGAAGTTATTGTAAGGGTAGGTTTATCACTAAAAATTGTATCATACTATGTCTATTCTTTAAACAGCATTATGGTAAAAATAGTACTATGAAGAAACTGCGGCAGCAGCATTCTTACCTGTACACGACTGTGTTTTGCTTCGGGGGGTTGGGCGAAACTGACAAAACGGCAGTTTCTTTCAGTTTTTCCCTTCCATTTGGCCTAAAACTGTGTTCGTGGTCAACCAGTTTGAAATGTTGGAAACTGAAAGCAACTCACTCTTGCTAAACGTTTATTCTTTGAATTCTTACACCTGGGAACAATACAAGTCGACACCATTATGACTAAAAGTTTGCTAAGAAGTATTTTCTACTAAAGCGGTATTTGACTGCCATCAGACAGTTGGGAGTGGTCTTGGATGGCAAAATGCCCAATGCATTATGGGTGTTTTCCTACCTATTTGGCAAAAGGGAAGATCGCAGCCTTTTTTCTTGGTTTTCTATAGTCAGGCAGCACTGATTTCAAAAATAACTTTCACCTTTCTATTGTATAGGCAGGCAGTTTTTCTTGAAAGATCATTTTGCCAGTAGTGAAGTACCCTTTAAACCCTACCCCTGCAAGCCCATGTTTTTCTGATGAATGCAATGCTTGCATCTTAAAATCCAATCAACAAACAATGCATAAAACCAAGTCCCTGTCAAACATTTTTTTCTTTTTTGATAAACTATTACTACGTTATGATATAGAACAAAAGATGTGTTGCTACTTCAGTCTTATCACGATTTTATTTAAAAAAAACGTACGCATACATGGCAAGGCAGTGCAAAAATGTTGACTAAATATTAGTTGTTTTTATTTGGAGGTTAAATTTTGCTTTTAAATTGACAATATATAATTGAAACAACATATTATGCCTCCCTTCAGCTCAAACAGTAGAGCGTGGCACTAGCAACGCCAAGGTCATGAGTTCCAATCCCAGAGAAAGCATGAACTGATATAAAGTTCTGTAGTATTTTGCTCAACTGTAGAAAAATTGTCAGACCCTTTTGGAAAAACAGAGCTTCTTTTCTCAAAAAGCAGCATGATATGAGGTATCACAGATGTCAACGTTTAATCCCTGACCCAAAGTATAATGCCCACCTTAGCTAGCCCCACTAATGAGTTAATAAGGTAAAAAAGACACAAATATAGGAAGAAGAGTGCATCAGAGAGTTCTGATCATTATTAACTGTTTAAGTGTGCATGCTATGATTTATGGTGCTAAAGTGGCCTGAGTAGAAATGTCACAGTGCATTTCCAGATGCATCTATCTTGTGGTTTGGCAGCTTGTTGTTCTGTGGACTCACATGTTTGACGTGCATTAGAGTTGATACACACATACGTGTGCCAGCACACACATGCATACACGGACCCTTCTCCCATCCCCTCTCTGAAGCCCCCATCTTGTTCTGCAGTATTACTGCATCTTCAAACATCTGCTTTCCATTGCCAGCATCTCTGAAGACTTGAAAACATTAAATGCTGGCACAAGCTCGGTCTCACTCCAGCACTTAATGCTGCACTTAGGTGACTTGAAAGGCAGGAGGCGAGAATTGTAGAAAATGAAGTGTCACCGAAATAAAAAATCGCCTGAGATTACCACCAATTACCCATCTGCTGATCAGATGCAGGGAGTCCTGTGGTCCAGTGGTGGTGGTGGGTGGGGGGGTTGCACTGTTGTCTTCTCCTACTGTATGGTACTGTAAAATAGTGATTCAGAACTGGTTTACTTTATGATTCAAATTTCAAGTTGGGCTCAAACTAGTAATAAACTATTTATTGTACAAAATGTCAACAAAAAAAATCAAACACTGTCTACATGCATAGCATGTTATTTCCTGATAGTAATGACATTCAAGAAAAGCATGTTTACATGAAATTTTAAATCACCACGTTTTGATGTCAGACGTGCAAAAGCCATGCATTTTCAAAAGCAATTGGAAAAGGTATTTAAATACACTACCATTCAAAAGTTTGGGGTTAGTACAATTTTTTAGTGTTTTCAAAATCTCTTCACTTATTTGTTCAGAAATTGATTTGCTGACTGACTGATTCACTGCTTAAGAAACATTTCTTATTATTATCAATGTTGAAAACAGTTGTGGTGCCTAATATTTTTAACATTTAATAATATTGATCACTTTTGCTAAATAAAAGTATTACCTTCTTTAATAAAGTTTTACTGTCTTCATTTTTTTCCCAGTCAGTTATGACCTTATCTTGAACAACACTGTTTAAAGGATTTACATGACCTCACACTTGAATGAAATATATTAATATAACCATGATCTGCATATAGACATAAAATATGCAAAATAATTAACATGACAAATCGACAGTTTTGTAAATTTTATAATTATGTATAATATATATATATATATATATATATATATATAGTATAAATTTAATACTTTCCGTACCCACCGTATATATATATATATACGGTGGGTACGGAAAGTATTAAATTTATCACTCTTAAGTTTTTCACTCTTTGTTATATTGCAGCCATTTGCTAAAATCATTTAAGTTCATTTTACCCCCATTAATGTACACACAGCACCCCATATTGACAGAAATACACAGAATTGTTGACATTTTTGCAGATTTATTAAAAAAGAAAAACTGAAATATCACATGGTCCTAAGTATTCAGACCCTTTGCTGTGACACTCATATATTTAACTCAGGTGCTGTCCATTTCTTCTGATCATCCTTGAGAAGGTTCTGCATCTTCATTTGAGTCCAGCTGTGTTTGATTATACTGATTGGACTTGATTAGGAAAGCCACACACCTGTCTATATAAGACCTTACAGCTCACAGTGCATGTCAGAGCAAATGAGAATCATGAGGTCAAAAGAACTGCCTGAAGAGCTTAGAGACAGAATTGTGGCAAGGCACAGATCTGGCCAAGGTTACAAAAAAATTTCTGCTGCACTTAAGGTGCCTAAGAGCACAGTGGCCTCCATAATCCTTAAATGGAAGACGTTTGGGACGACCAGAACCAGGCACTGCTCATCACCTGTCCAATACAGTCAGAACAGTGAAGCATGGTGGTGGCAGCATCATGCTGTGGGGGTGTTTTTCAGCTGCAGGGACAGGACGACTGGTTGCAATCAAGGGAAAGATGAATGCAGCCAAGGTTTACCTTCCAACAAGACAATGACCCTAAGCAGATAGCTAAAATAACGAAGGAGTGGCTTCACAACAACTCCGTGACTGTTCTTGAATGGCCTAGCCAGAGCCCTGACTTAAACCCAACTGAGCATCTCTGGAGAGACCTAAAATGGCTGTCCACCAACATTTACCATCCAACCTGACAGAACTGGAGAGGATCTGCAAGGAGGAATGGCAGAGGATCCCCAAATCCAGGTGTAAAAAACTTGTTGCATCCTTTCCAAAAAGACTCATGGCTGTATTAGATCAAAAGGGTGCTTCTACTAAATACTGAGCAAAAGGTCTGAATACTCAGGACCATGCGATATTTCAGTTTTTCTTTTTTAATAAATCTGCAAAAATGTCAACAATTCTGTGTTTTCTGTCAATATGGGGTGCTGTCTGTACATTATTGAGGAAAAAAAATGAACTTAAATGATTTTAGCAAATGGCTGCAATATAACAAAGAGTGAAAAATTTAAGGGGGCCTGAATACTTTCCGTACCCACTGTATATATAAGTGAAAAAGTGTAATTTGCCAGTCCAAATGATAGAGGAAGGTGCACCACGTAACTTATTGGAAGCTGAGACTTTGACATCTACAACTAAATATGGGAAGTGTTTTCTCCGACTTTTTAAAAGTTGACAAGTCTGGATAAGATGGATATGTAACATGGGAACGTGTAAAACTATTTGCCATAAAATAGTTGTGTTACTTGTTTAAAGTCCAAAAGCCTTGCTCTTTTGTGTGTGTGAAACAAGAATGACAATGGAAGTGTTTTTCTCTGCTCGATTGCGTTCTGCTCTGTTCTTGTGTTCTTGTGTTCTTGTGTTTTGTGAATGAGGCCTATACCTCAGTCTGGTCTTCATCAAGGAGCTCTGCTTAACCCTCAGGTGTTATTGGCAATGCACAGCAGTGATCTCACACCCAAGATTGTCATTCCTTAATGGCTTCTGAATGCTTGCAAACCTGCTCCCTCCTTTACCCTCTCTTACATTTGGTGAAGGATCAGAGGTCTTCTGAGAGCGCTGGAGAAACATCCTTCTCTGTGTTCTGTCTGTCCTCCAGGTATAGATGAGAGCCAATGTGTTTGAACCATCCTTTTTAGTTATTTTTTTTTTCATGACAAGTAAAGAAGCTCTTTTGAAGGTTTCTTATATATATATCAAGACTTTTTATTTTTAAGTTTCATGTCTGCATCTAGGTAGTTGATGTAGCAGTGTTGTGAAATGCTGTGCTTCATCTAAAACTAATTTCATAGTGTCATGGTGGATGAGAAAAACAAATTTTACAAATGTTGCAGTTGTTGTGTCACAGAATGTGGTTTTATGGGTTTTTGGGCGAGATGTAGTTGTTTAAACTTCAAATATGTGTTTTATTTATGAAGATAGTGCCTATTTGAAAGCTTGCTTTGAAGTTTTCAGGGATGTGAGCTCCTGGGTGTCAACGGCCGATCATCGCCAACAACAGCCTTACCTCAGCCAGTGCTTCTGGAATTTGCCGCTGGTTCTGATGTCTCTGTAGTGGTTAAACATGAGACATTTAATGCTGTATCTGAGCGCTGCCTTTGTACTTTTGACTGAATTGCTTAACAACTTTTATAATGGCTATTGTTGTTTGTTAAATGTATTAAATATTAAAGTATTTAATCGATTCGGTTTTGAGACACGGTCAATGTGTTAGTGACTGTGATTTTGACTTCAGTGCATTATTACGCCTTTAGATGGCGACAAGAGACTGTCTTTATCGGTGAGTCGGTAGCAAAGACTTTAGACTATAGAAAGGGACTGAAACAAGACTGTAAATAAGGATTATTTTTATTCTCAACAACACCACGTAAGAACCAACCAAACTGACCAGCGTTATCACGGGAAATCCCCGTAACCATTGAAAGTATACTACAATAAAGATATCCTAAGCATATTATGAATATGAGATTGACCTGAGGAAAGAATGCTGTATCAGAGGCAGGTAATCACACTCGCTCATTCAGTCTCTCTCTTTACTCTACTATACATACATAATAATTTGACAAAACTTTTATCTTCAAGGAAGCAACTCAGCGTTTCTTCATTACTAGTTCTGAAGTGATGTTTTCGAATAACAGAGGCTTGAGCTCATCTGTTACACTGTCAACTTGAGATTTGAATCATGGCAGAAAGAAGTAGTTGAACTGTGGCCTAATGGTTAGAGAGTCAAACTGGTAACCGAATGGTCTCTCTCTTTCTTTTTTCTCTCTTTGTCCCAGCTTTCACAACGTAAGCTTTCACTGACTTCCACCTTCTGATCAAAACCCAGAGCAATACCCAACAATGAATTACCATTTCAAATTCAATATAACTCCAATCTAACATTCTGTCCAAGTTTCCAAATGTGGAGAAGCTTCTCTTATGCAGGCTTCCCGTGACTAATTATGTTAATGTAAGAAAGCATCATATCTTTAAAGCTCTCCCATAGTTCTGTCCATATAGAGCAAGGTTTTCAGTGTGAACTTGGATCTGACTTGATGTAACTTGGCAGCACATTTTTGGAGTTGGACAATAATACATTAAAAGAAGCTTATGGAGTGTGAAGGATTCTGATGCTGAGCCATTTGCCTCATCTTCTGCAGGTTGGATGTGCAATTTATGTGTTGCACAAGAGTTTCGATTGGGGAGAATCATCTAAACTCCAATCATCACCTTGAGCAAAGGCATTTCATCTGCTGTTCATGACTTATGCATTTAATCAACGGTGCCTCAAAAGTTCACCTGCTATTTTGTGTTTCCAGTTCTTCATGGTTGCTTAAATGGCTATTTTGGGGGGTTAAAGGGTCTCAGCTAAAGGGCTAACAGCAAAATTGTTTTCACAAGCTGCCTCTTGTGGCTAAAATTGCATCCCAGATATGATATTGAGCAATTCTGAAAATCTGTAAAACAGATTTGTGTTGAAAATTCCTGTGGCTTCTGGCTATATTCTCTCTGCACCTCACATCAGCAGTATAGTTTACCTCTGCTTGACTTTGTGGCATTTGAAGGCTTCTTGTGAAACTGATTATCAGTGTCGCACACAGGAATCAAGTCTAAAATATGTTTAAAATGCATAATTTCTATTTAAAATGAGGGCATAGCATAGTAGCTTACAAAGGGATGCAAGAATAGGAGGACATAATTAAAAGTATGTTAGTTTTTGTGTGAAACAAACTCCCAACTGATCCCAACGTCATTGACAAACCTCTCAATCCTCTCCAGATGAAGCAAGAAAGCCCATGGCTTTAGCTCAGCGAGCATTGATGTTATACACAAACACAGTTTGACATTCCAACTGTGGGATTTTGAAGCCAAGAAAAAATGATCCAAGATTTAATAAACAACCATTATTATTCTTTGAATGGATGTGAAAAGTGTGTTTCTTCTGTTTATTGAGTTGAGTGGATCCAGCATGTGCTTTACAGGACCTGCGTGTCTTGTGACCTTCTGCTCCATCATTTCTCTTTCTCTCATTTTTTTTCTCAGCTTCTCAACACTCATTTCTTTGTTTCCCTAACTTTTTTTGTTGCTTTAAGGCAATTACTTGTCACCTTCTCATTTTGTATACTTGGAAACAATATCTTACCGAACCTTCTTTGTCTTTGGTTTGGCTTTATCCTTAAGTTTAGATGCTGGTTTTGATCAGACTCCAATGGGTGATGTATTATTAATATCATCATTGTGAGCAAATGAAATTTCTGAAATTGAGTTAATAAAAAACCTGAAAGATGTGGTCACCCACAATGGAGTCAAAAAGAGTGTCGCCTTTCCTTCTGTGAATATTCCCAAACACTATGAAACAATGTTTTATTTTGATTACGTTAGCTATAGACTCAGTTTCTCCTTGTGCAATGACACTGACTATAATACCAAATAAATAAATGGACATATGTTGATTTGAGATGAAAATATTGGCCAATCAGAATCAGGTATTCCAGAAAGCCATGCAATGGATTTAAAAGTTTGATAAATGGTTTAAAGATCCCCAATTGTTAATATACCTATTGTATTTCCCACCTGTTTCAGTGAATGGAGGATGTATCTCATTCTGTTCAGAGAAGGAGAGCGCTTCTGAATTGACAGCAGAAGAGGGAACCTTGCTGCGCTGTGGGCAGAACCTGCCAGTTCAGTCTGGAGCTCAGTACCACCACAGCAACCACTGTGAGCAGCCTTCACAGAACCTTCACCTGCAGGAGAGCCCCCACCGAGACGCCAGGTGAGACATCCCAGCACATTTGAGCACTTGGACTGGTCAACTAGAGCAGTCACTACATGAGAACTTACTTTTATGACAAAACAGTAATTAAATGTGGTATTTAAAATGTTGTTTAAGTGAATTTTGAAGCATAATGTTAAAAATAATGTCTTTTGAGCTTTCCAATCATCAAAAAACCCTAAAAAAAGATGTATCACGGTTTCCACAAAAAATATTAAATTGCACAATTATTTTTTTTTACATTTATATTAATAATAAGTTTTTCTTGTGCACCAAATCAGAATTTTAGTATGATTTCCTAAGGATCATTTGACACTAAAGACTGAAATCTTTGAAACTGACATCTTTGTCATAACAGGAATGAATTAAATTTTAAAATATATTAAAATAGAAAACAGTTATTCATTTAGAAGCATTAATAGAGCCTTACCAACCGTGAACTTTTGAACGGTAGTGTATTAGCACTCTTTTTTTTTTTTAAACAAAGCTAAGCCAATACGCTGATATAGTTTACAAAAAAAAAGATTTGGTTTTGATTTTTGTCCATGACTATCAGTTCATGTAAGTGATTATAAGACAGAAAAGACCATTAAACACACTGTTCAAAATATTACATTGTATACTAGGTTCTAGTAAATCAAGTATGTAAAGCTTTTAAGATAATCTCTGAAATTTTATAGGGATTCTAATTACATTAAGAATGTAAACATATCTGCAAATCAAGTAATGTAGGTTGTTTTATTAAAGCTTAATGCAGTGTGGAACAAGTCAAACAAGCCCGTCAAACACTGCAGTACTGATGACGCTTCCTGGCTGCGTTTGTTTTCTAAACGGCTAGGAAAAGAGACTGCCGTCGGTTTCTGTTGGCTTCTGTGCAGCCGCAGTACAGTTGAAACCCATCGTTTCGGCGAGGGATGCTATCCAAAGTGCTTTCACTCAAACACGCCGTCCAACTCTCCCAATATTGTCGCTGAATGTCACTGCTCCAGCCAAACAGGAAGTGGTGAGCCTGAATGGACCGAGTCATGACAAACTTGAGGCTTCAGTTCAGCCAGTGCGCTAGCATTAGCGGTTTCCCGCACCAAGTGAAAAGGGGACTTAGACAAAATCCTTCATAGGCTGCTGGGACAGAGGGCCCTTCTCACATCATTCCAGAGCTTTGCACACAAATCCATAATGAGCAAACTGACAGGAATTATTATGTGGAAGATCACAGCGACGCACTGGGAAATTTGACCCCCATTCAAGGGGGGTAAAGATTCCCACTATAATAGGGAGTATTGTAAACACAGAGCATTTAGAGGCCCACTATTATACCTCCAAACCAGGTGACTTCTGTTTAGCCCACATGTAGGCTTCGGTTAACCCCTATTGTGTCATCAAAGCCTGTCATACGCTGAGCATGACAGCCTGCCTGTATTCATCTCTCTCTTTTCTTATTTTTAAATACCCATTCATAACTATAGTTCAGGCCAAATTTCCTGCTTCATTTATTCATGGAATTGCTCCGGAGCATTTGTGGTGGATCTAACTGGTGTTTAAAGTACGCCGCAGTGGAAACCCATCCAATGGCTGTTTCCTGTGACAGAGGGGAACATAAAAAGTAGCTTCTGATCAGCACAAACCAAACATTATAACCTAATAAGAATCTGTAAGAGTTTGCAAAATGAATCTCCAATCGCACCGCTTTTGGTCAAACATTGTCAGTGTTAACAGAGATGTTTGAGAGTGCAGGCTTGCCAGGACCGGAGCACAGAGCTTGTCTGTTTCCGTGGTGTCTGACAGTGCAGAGTTGGCAGCACTTTGAGAAACCCTGGCCTTTATCTTTCAACAGCCCCGGCCGCTAATAGTGTGCATATTCTTCCTGCTCCGTTCTGCCTAAACGCTCCTCATATTCCTCTGGGTGTGTTTCATTCTCCCGCAGGTCTGCTGGCTTTCAGACGGATCTCAGCTCGTCGTCTCTGTCCGGTGGCGTCAATGGGTGTCATGCTTTGCCATCGTACCCCATCAAACAGGAGGGCTACAAGCTGGGATCGGCCCTGAACGACTTTTCAGGAGGGATGGGAGCAGGTCGCAGGGAATTGGACCGTCCGAACAGCAGTAGTGGCGGCGATGACAGTAACTTAGCAACTGTTCTGTCGTTGTCGGCAATGGCGGTGACTGTGTATCCATTTAATAATGAAGATGGCTCCTCCCCACTGGCTTTGTCCCCAAGCTCGCGTCACTCAGCAAGGCCAAACGCCAGCGGACTGAAGAGACGCTGCCTCTTGGTGGCCTCCCAGTCATCCTCAGAGGGAATCGATATTGCCGCCAACATCTGCTCCTCCCAGATGTCCTGCGTTAACGGCCTGCGCACTAATTCGTCGTCGCCAACCGCCACCACATTCTCCCACAAGCCTCTCCCCGCACCCAGCCCTCAGCTGCCATCACCTTCCACCTCGTCCTGCCTCCTACCCCTGTCCTCCTCGTCATCATCCTCCTCAGTGTCGTCAGTGGAGCATTGTGAGGACGTAGCCTCCATGCAGCCGGGGCCCGGCGTGGTTAACGGCAACGGGCTTGGACTTCTCATACAGCCCGGTGCTCTGTTGGACAGCTGTACAGCGACTCTGAAACAGGAACCGGTGGATGATTTCTCTCCAAGTGAGGAGGAGCTCTTTCAGCATCACTATCACCATCTGACGAGCCGTGGAAGCCACTGCATTGGGCATTCCCACCATCACCACCACCACCACCACCACCAAACAGGCCCCCCACGGCCACCCATGCCCCCTCCCTACCACCTGCACCAGTACATGGGCTCCGGCCCAGGAGCTCTACTGCATCTTCAGAGCCAGCAGCAGTCTCCACCCTCAGGCCTGCTGGCACAGCCCAAACCCACAGGCCTGGTCGAACAGCAAGTGAGCGACAGGGAGGACGTGTTTAGCGATAAGCAGGTATGCCGCTGGATTGACTGCAGCGCGGCATACGAGCAGCAGGAGGAACTGGTTAGGCATATCGAGAAGGTCCACATCGACCAGCGAAAGGGCGAGGACTTCACCTGCTTTTGGGCCGGATGTGTCCGTCGCTACAAACCCTTCAACGCCCGCTACAAGTTGCTCATCCATATGAGGGTTCACTCTGGAGAGAAACCTAACAAATGCATGGTGAGTGTCCACAGTTTTTAACTGGCTGTCAAAAGTGCACAATTTTCAGCAGTTCCCCATAATGAAATTCATAGAAGTGATTATAACTGGCAGCTGAAATGGCCTTGAAAAGGCATATGCAGTATTTTGGAAATGAATTGTTTTAGTTGGAATCCTCGTTGACTTTAATTCGAGTGGAAAGTTCATGAAACCGAATGGCGGTATAATTATTTTTAATTTAGAAGGTCAGTTTTAAAATCAGTTTTTAAGTATGTATTATCAACAGAGGACAAATAATTCTTTCATTAAACTTTATTAAATCAAATCTCTTTCTAAAGGAGCCACAAAAGTTTTTCACAAATCCATTTTTTTATTTTATTTAAGTTTTATATGAGAAATAGATTTGAAAGTTCTCTCCAAGCTGCATTTTTTGTAACAGCTTTCAATAGACCACCTATGCCTATTTTCCTCAGCATTTTTTTTCACTGCCATATCACATGACATGAGAAATTATGATTTCAGTGGAAAGCGCAGCTAACTTTTCCACTGACGGGTTTGGGTATTTAATTGGACCTGTAGTTTAGCTGTATAAATAGTGTTGTGGTGAAACCCAAGACATCCAGGTAAAACTCTCAGATTGCACAAGTCAACACAGTAATCAATGTCAAAGTGCCTTTTCTAACATTCTCAGCTCAAGTGGAAAAATGGCTCCAGCCCCACCAATGCGCAAGTCCAAATACACAATTAGTCCACAATTTGTGTAGCGTGAAACTCTGTTTGTTTTCTTAAGATATCTCTCTCTCTCTCTCTCTCTCTCTCTCTGTCTTTTATTTGTAAATGATTGAGATCTTAAAAAGAACCCTACACATCTGTTTAACATAACCAAATAATGCGTGCACTTGATCCCTTTAAATAGGAGGTTTAAACATTTAGCCATCCCACAAGTATTAAGCGAATTGGCTCTTTATCCAAACTAAACACTTGGAAAAATGTAGTAGTCTGTAAGAACGGAGCCGCAAAGGAGATGACCAGCGAAATTCCCCTCTATTGCTCAATCGGAGAATGTTGGATTATTTCTTGTCAGATATATTCTGTTTCATATACAAGACTCTGTCCAAAATGGCTCTTATTTTACAGTTATCTTTAAAGTCGGCCTATTGCTCTGAATCCCAGGATACCTTTTTGTATCCAAATTTTCTGTTTAGCCGTATCAATAGGAGACAGCTGTACACTAATATGTGGAGTATGTTACAAGGGCAACATTTATATTAACTAGCATTAAGTAGTTCCGTTGAGGTTATTAATGACAAGTTTTGTTTATTCCCCAGAGGATGATGGTTTACTCTGAGCTCACAGCAGCTGGACTGACAGATGTAACTAGATCATGTAAATTCCTTCTCAAACGTGCGACTAAATTTTCAGCATTGCTGCTGCCTCTGCGGCCTAAACTTGGTAGTTCAAATCATTTTTGTGACTTTGTTTTTGTATATGCATTATTGTTTTATTCTTTATATCATAATCTAATCTCACTTTTTCTGACTTGCTCATACTTTTACAATAGTGCTGTAGGGGTTCTGTTCTTCCTCTCAAAACTCTGCCCGGAGTATGTGGCAAGACCAGCCCCGGTGTCACAGCCTGTCAGAACAAACAAACACTCATTTTATTTAGATCGATACTAAGCAGATGCTAAGATAGGAACAAACCCATGTATTGTTTTAAAATGGCTGGACATTGTTTCTGGATGAAGTGAGGGCCTCTCCCTGAGTCAACTCTGTCAAAGTTTAGTCTCTATTTTAAAGTAGTCCTGTGGCCTGTCCTAGAATCGCATTAACGTTTCCTGTGCAAATAGGAAAAAAGAGAAATTGAGGCAAGAGTTTATTGAGTGATTCACAACCCACAGTACATGGTGATAAGGTACTTGGAAAGATTTTTGTTTTGTTAAACCTATTAACATTGTTGGGAGTAATGCATTACTAAGTAATTATTTACTGTAATTCAATTACTTTTCACTTGGAGAAAGTAAAGTAAGGGATTGCTTTCTTTGTATTTTATTTACAGTTGCTTCTGATGTAATTACATTAAATACTGTATAGACTATACAACAATTCCATATAAAGCAATAGTGGATTTAACATAAAAATTAAACGTTTGATGTTAAAATGTATGTTTTTAATGTAACCTTCTCCCTTCGAATGCTTTGGTCAGTTCAAGAATAATTAATGCAATTTTAAATTATTTATCTAAAATAATTAAAAGAGCAGTTTCATGTCTATCCTTCTATTGTTCAACCGGTTGAGGTTTTTGGGATTTAGAAAGTAATTAGTAATAAGTAATACAATACCTTTTAGAGAGAGTAATTAGTACAGTAATTACACAGCAATTACACTGTTGGAGATGTAATTAGTAGCTAACTAATTAACTACTTTTTATTACTTGCCCAACACTGCCTATAAAACAGAAATTGCAAGTTGGGGCTGTCAAAAATATTAATCACTGACATATTAATATGTGTTAAAACACATTAAAAATGTGTTATGTGTTCGATTTAACTTGTAGTAGAATTATTATACTGGGTGAGTCTATTTTTCACAGATTTGATTTTGTTTTCTTTAATTTAAAAGTGAATTTAATGATATTTATACTGATGGTAAATTATATAATGTAATTTTGCCATTTTTATGAGAAACTTTTAAATTACAGACTCACACAAACAGCATTCACCTTGTAAACATTGGAGGAAAAAAAATTATTTATTTACACAAATTGCCTATTTCTAATTTTTTCTTCCGAATCGATGCCTTCTACTGACGTCCACAGGAAGCAGCTTTTGTCGGAAACATGTTGCGTTTGTGGCCCTCATGCAATATACAGAGACATTTTGGTATTCTAACTATTTGTGCAGAGGAAACCGATGAGACATTTTGATTTAGAAACAAATGCTTCAGAAAACCCAGCTAATCCCTTTATTATCTTTCCAACTGCAGATTCCTCAGAGAGCGCACGAGGCATGATTCCCCTGCATCCAAACACAACACTCCCTCATTCCTCTCTCTCTCTCTCTCTCTCTCTCTCTCTCTCTTTCTCTTTCTCTCCCTTGCTTTGTCTTCTCTCCCAGCTGTGCTGCATTTGATTTGTATCATGCAGCGCCTTGGCAGGAAAAAGTCATTATCACAAACATAGGACGGGGTTCTGACTCTCTGCTTTGTCACCGTTCATACCTGGACGCGGTTTTATGCCCCGGCACGTAAAAACGCAGCTACATCTGCAAGCACTGAGCTCGGCAGACCTTTTAAAACTGCTCTGCGGAGTTTGAGAGGCTCTTTTCGGTTCACCCTCTCCAATTAAAAAGCACTGCGGGCTGTTTTGTGGTAGTCAGACAGCAGAGGAGAAGGCATCTAAAAGGAAACAACATAATCTCACTGCAATATCCTGTTGTGTTTCATGCCTAATTCAAGTGTTGTTTTAGTTTATTGGTTTTTTGGCCTCCTTGTCTGCATTAATATTAAAAATTTATCCAGCGACTACTGCCCCGACACTGTCCCAGGGCTCTTATACGTCAGCGCTGTACTGGATTCAACTTTGTATTTCAGATCACCTATCCCAGCTCATGAAATTCATGTAAATGTTCATCAAAGCGTGTATTGTTAATACTTCTGTTACTCATGTTGCTTATCAAGTTGATCTTGTTTGATGATCAGATCCATGCTACATCGTTGGACATTGATGATTGTTTCTTTATTGAATTTCCTCTTGAATATTTTGGTTTAATCGTATTACATTAATATCTTGGCTTTGGGTTAGCGTGCTTGCTGTCGACATGAGGTTTTCTTGCCATTTTCTGCAGTTTGTACCTGCTGTGGCAGGTTCTGTTCTGTATTTTATGTGGTTAGTGTAGTTTACTACTGTACTAAACTCACTGAGTTCTCATAGCCATAATAACACTGTATTAATTCATTTGACCTTTTAGATTTTACTACTTTGGCTTTTCCTGTATCACCTGTGCTGACATTTATTCATACATACTTGATGTCTGATGCAAAAATGTCAGTGTATTTTAGAACCGTATTTCTTTCTTGCATTTTTCGTCATCTAGTTTTTATAAATATTAAGTCAAACATTTTCCTTACCAATGATTTTGTTTAATCAGGGGTTGGAAATTTTTTTGAAGTCATGCCGTATTCTTATTTTTAATAACAATATTTGTTTTAATTATTATTTAGAAATGTAATTCAATTATTACTTTATTCCTATTGATATAGTTTGCCCATTATTACCTCGGAGGTTGCCGAGCCCTGTTTTAATATTTCTCATTTGTGAAATATTATAATGAGATCCCATAAGTAGGGTTGCAGGTTTTTGCAATTAATTTTGTATTTGTTACTTAAAGCAGTAAATGTTTCTGAGCAATACACACCCATTTGCTTGCATTTGTCATCTCTGCCGTCGTCACCATCACCAGACAGTTGGTCGTTCAACGTTTGGCTCACAAAAATGTATGTTTTTATTTTTAAAAAACGTAATGTTAACAGATATTAGGATTTACTTCCTAAACCACACCTTTTTGTTACCTCATCAAAATAATTGCGGCACCACCCTTACGATGCATTCGTTTCAAAGTTTGAACACACAGGCCTTTGCTTGAAGGAAAATTGGCTCAAACAACCTGCTGGGAAAAAAAAAAAACATAGATCATGGAATTTCCTTTTCCCCCCTCTTTGCTAGTGTGAAACCGGCAAACGTATATATAAAGATTTATTAGACTGATTTTTGGATGGGTGTTCAGAATTCTGCAACAGCAGACGGCCCAGACCTTTGCCAAAATGGCGTGTTTTGGAGTAAATGGAGGCTTTTGTGAGCAATCAACACAGATGCTGGAGATGAAACGGCTCGCGCCATTAGCTAATTAAAACGCACGGCCTGTGCATGAGCTGACTTTTTCCTCTGAATGCATTGCGAAACCCGAGCCGTCTGGATTTTGCCCCAGCAAAGGCGGCAAGTGGCGTTGATACTAATGTGGATGTACTAGAATGAGCTGCTGACATTTCTGCCCTGTCTATTTAACTTAGCAACTGCCAACTCTCTAAGCTCCATTATGCTAGCAGGTAGCGACAGTTACCTGCACTGAAGCAGCAGGACTCAAGGACTGTTTCCTATCTGTTTCCACTCCATTTGCCAAAGCTTTCCATTCTAGGTGAATTGGTTTTAAACAGTGGCTTGGGGAGGTTATCCTGTTTGGGTCTTTTTAATGGGAAGGTGGAGTGAATGATTCCAGCACAATCATTGTTCATATTAGTTTTCAGAAATGTCATAAATTTCACTTGAATGCAAGTTTCCAGATGGTACTGCAGAAGAATGCACGTGGTCAGAATTGTTTTTGCAATTACAGCTCACAATTTGCAACCTTCAACTCGCTAATGTTTCATCACATGAAAGTTACGGTTGAATTATATCTTTAATTTGAAGATCAACAAATCCGACTCGTTTTTTTTGCCTGCTGTCAGATCCAATCTGAGACTCGATTGTCTTTTTGTCATGCTAACAGCTATGCAACGGAGACCATATGTGATACATATATTAGCTGATGAAACTTCTGGCATAAAATGTGAGATTTGTCAGGAGACTGATGTTTTGGCAATGGAATGAAAGGCCTGGGAATTGATGGATCGTGCTTGTTTTCCTTGTCAAATACGCCAGGCCAAGTTCTTGTCAGGCCGTAAAAGGTTTCCAGTCATTCTGTATAGTAATGCAATCCAGTCGCTACTCCTCTTCTCTCTCTTCCTGTCTTACATTCTGCCACTTAAGTATTCTTGATAGCTACTTAACCCATAATCATTGTCAAATATCTGGTAGCTCTTTTTTTAATGCAAAATACACTTTTTAAGCTGCCATTATGGGATGCATTCACCTCATGGCTGTAAGGCTTTAAATGTGCATGACCAGGTATCAAAGAGTGAAATATCCATACATGTTTTGTGCTAATTACATTTGTCTGGAATGCTATATTTTGAGTGAGTAATTTCCCAACATTTAATTATATACCTGAAATGTGAGACAGAGACTGATGGCTACATTATTTTAGCATTGTGTCATTTCTGTCCCGAATCCAAGTGCTTAATCAGTTTAACCCTGCAAGTGGGGCGTATCGTCTACTAATACACTAAGGGGACCAAATACAGCTAATGGCCAAAATTTCCTCAGGCTTTTTGAGTGCTATACTCTGCTAGACACAGTCCTTATATATGCTACATACATGGCTTAATAGGCTTAATTTAGTCCCATCATCCTAACTACGGAGAAAAAGACTTGTCTTTCTTTAGTTATCTTATAATAGACTTTCCAGCAGATTTGTGAAAGGTAATTTGAAACGGTCTCCATTAAGTTAATATTTGGAGGTAATCCTTGTCAGAATTACTCCCGGGAATATCTCCATAAAAAGGTGAATTGTTGACTGAACTTTAATTTATTATTCCCTGTTTCTAGCTTTGTAAGACATGAGAACATTTATTGCACTTTTTTTGGTTTATTTACTGCACAAAGTTGTGGAAACTCTCAGGTTTTTTTTTATTACTATTGTCCTATTTTCTCTATATATTACTTTTAGCGCCATATTGCTTTTATTATTCGATTTCAGTACTTTTATTAGCCCCATATAACCTCTGTCTTTATTTTCTGTAATTGTTTAATAGCACTGCAGCACAAACGTGCGTAAAATCAGTTGATTTAACATGATCCAGCCAGGTGACATTAAAAAAATCTGGTGGACAGTGTGCCAAGAAAATATTGAGTTGTTGTAAAGTGAAGTGTTGCTTGTTAAAGACAGATATTTGGCACTCAGTAGTAATGTTCCTACACATTTGAGGTTATTTTATCTTTTAACTTGTTCCCCGCCAGCGTTTTCTCTTTTTTTTAATAAAGTTGCCTGCCAATGCCAGCATTTTTGATCATTTTTACAAAGGTTTCATTGCCCCCCAGAATATTTTGTTGTATGAATATCTGAACATGCAGTATATCAAAAGAAAAAAACATAGCCTTTGTTTTTAAACAACAAAAAAAGATCAACACCTAAATGTGGGCAAGTTTCATTTAAAAAAAAAAAGCAACAGTTTGAACAAAAAGCTGAAAAAAATCTAATTTTTTTCAAAGACTACATCTGTGTTGGATTCAAAATGAATACCAAAACCTAGATGGAGAAGATCGAGTTCATCAACATCCCCACATCTCATTATTGTGTGCATAAGAAATGCATCTATCACTTGCTTCTGCTTCTTCGCCTGTGTTTTGATCCTTAGATTCTGTTTTCTTTCAGAAGATTCATAATGGCAGGGAAGCATTGTCATAAATGGTGGAACATTCCGTCAATTGTGGGCAAAAAAGTTAAAGAGCTGCTAGTCATATTTTTTATGCTCCTAGTCATACTGCACATTGTTCAAGTTGATATGCATTGACTGTTTTACATTTTACAAGCTGTGCTCAATCAGACAGACTTTGTGGTATAATGTTTGTTACAACAAGTAATAATTTCAATTTATCCTTTTTAAAAAAATAGTTACAGTGAGACACTTAATGCCAGTATAGGCCCAATTTTCAGAGGTTTTAAAAGGACAAAATTGAAGCTTTTTTTATTTTTATTTTTAATTGAAAATTTTCACAAAGACCTTTACATTATTTATTTTAGTGTATTTTTGAACTGTAAAAAGGTTCTCATGATTTTTACAGTTGTTGTAAGCTTAATGTTATCATGGTGAAAAAGTTTTATTTGTGTTGTATTTTTCCAGACTAAAAATAATGTTAACAGTTAGCATTTTAACATTTTTGAAAAGGAGAGACTAATCCAAATAAATTTTGTGTTAATCAATAATAATAATAATAATAATATACTCATACATATATATATATATATATATATATATATATATATATATATGTATGAGCTTAACTTATATTGGACCCAAAATATTCCTTTAATAAAAAAGGACATTTGTCTCTATAACATTTTGGTCACAAGTAGGGTAATGCATAGGTTTTATGAATTTTCAATGAAATTTAAGTGCTAAAAGTGTTTTCATAGTGATTTTATTTCGCTACATGCACATTAGAAATGTGGTAATAAATTTGAATAATGGTGATTTAATGGCTCAGTGTGGGCCATTTATGGCCTAAATGTACACAGAGCTAGTCATAAATGTGTTTAATTTAGAGTACCTTCCTCATTGTCACTATAGAGAGCTTGTTGACATGGAGCCGATTCCAGGTGCCATCTGCCAAACACTCCTTAGAATAAATAACAGTAGTCAGGGCGCTATTTACATCACACCCAGCCTTTCCGCAAACATTCGCCATAAACCCCATCATGTAAACAGAGCACGGACAGTTTTGAGTTAAGACTGAATATCCCAGTGTTCTTAGAATGGGTTTGTCGAGCTACAGATGGACCATGGGATTTAGCAGAACCAAGAGACAGGTTAGCATCCCAAGTATCTCTCAAAACCAAACCAACCCAGTTAAAAAACAGCCACATAACTGGAGGCTTTATGGTGCCCCTCTAGTCTGAAACCACGTCCCATCTGCGGTCTGAACAGAGCCCAAAACTAAGTGTGGGAGGCTTGTGACAGTTTCTCTCTTACAAACTTATGGACTGTGACAGCGTTCTATCTCATTTATCATCTGCTGTCACTCACATTGCTGTAACCAGAGCAACATCTTCACCAAAAGCCCTTTCCATAAAACCCTTCACCACAGCAACAGTTATGGGTGTGGGGGTGTAGTAAGAATGTGGTGCGCTGGAAAGACGCTGTTTCGGTTCCACATTTCAAGTGGGGTGTTATATAGAGATCTGGCAGGACGTGGTGCGCTTTACTGCTGACTCACAGCTGGATTCAACAGTCCAATTAGAGCTCTCCGGATGAAACTATTCATACCCCGCCAGAAGAGCTGTCCACGCTTTCTCAAAGCACTTGTCTGTTTATATTGTCAAGTCCCTACATTCATTTTAACTTTTGGTATGGAAGTATGGCTCAGAAACCATTTCAACAATTATTGATAATAACAGTAACTTCTACACTTCCTGCCAACATGAACTTCAACCCTGTTCTTTCAGCCAATATTACTTGAATTACACTTTGACTTGTTGAAATAGTTCTTCATTATAGTAAAGTGCATTCTCCAAAAGTTTCTAGTTCAATGACGAATGTAACTTTTTCACATTTTCCCAAGATCATTTATTTTCATCTTTTAATAATGTTAATATTTTTTCCTGCATGTGCCCAGGAAAGTGAGGAAGCCTGTTTCCACTTCAGAGATAATTGTCTTATTAAGTTTAAAATAAGAAATAGTCACATTGTGAAATATAAAGTTGCAGTTGAAGTCACAATAGTGAGTTATAAAGTCATTGTACCGTTTTATTTTGTTTACTCTGAGGCAGAATTCATTACAGAATCCTGAAAAAATATAATGGTTTCCACTAAAATTTTAAGTAGAACAACTGTTTTCAACATTGATAATATTTTGAAATGATTCTTGAGCAGCATTTTAGAATGATTTCTGAAGGATCATGTGACACTGAAGACTGTAGTAATGATGCCGAAAATTCAGCTTTGCCATCATGGGAATAAATAACGTTTTAAAATATATTAAAATAGAAAACAGTTATTTTAAATTGTAATAATATTTCACAATACTGTTTTTACTGTGTTTTTGATTAAATGCAGCTTTGGTGAGGACATAAAAAAATCTTACAGACCACAAACTTTTGATCAATAGTGTGCAATTTGCCAGACAGTATTATCCAAAGCGACTTACATTGCTTTTTTTTTTTTTAAATCAGTTAATTTCCTCGTTTGGACTCAAACTCATGACCTTAGTGTCGCTGTTCCAACAGAAATGTTTCCATACGAAAGTTTTCATCTAGATAACATGCGGTCTGTTATTGTGTGCGGTCCATTGATGTGGATTCCCAAAGATCAGTAGCATGGACATACAACTCTCGTTTTGTTCCTTTCGGTACAAACCGTACAAACCGCCAAAGACTTTTTTCCAAACAATGATTTCATTCCTTCACTAATGGTCTCATGGTGCATTCTGATAAATTCTGCATGACCTCAAAGCCCACGGCTCATCAATTCACCCCTTAAATTTGATTTAAATTGACAGGTTTGTGAAGCTATAAAGGATTCAGTTTCTTAAAGGACTTGAATGTGACCATAAAGAAATGCTCCAAATCTCTGTATAATTTCCAGCCATTGTTTCCACAGTAGTGAAAAATTAAGAAAATAGCACGTTCTATGGCTCCTTGAAGACTCAATATTATCCTCTTCAAAGCTTAAATACAACCAGAACAAGTGACACGGATGAGCCAAATTCATATTTCAGCATAGAAAAGCCAAGACTTAGATTAGGTCATGCACAATTTAATGCAAAGATGGAAAATGGATATTAGCATCGAAAAAACACTGCTTTGTAATACCGTCAGCGTCTCGCTTGCAAATACCAAGAGGGGTGCGAGGGCCAGACCTGGATTCGTATTACTGCTTAGGTAAACAAGTACGTGATGAGAAATTTCAAGTTAAATACTCCATAAATATGAAAACGTTTACTGTGGAATATCACAGGACACTGAGACCTTGTTATTTGGGTCTTTTCTCTCTTTCTCTCTCTCTTGAGTTATTGATTTTCTGAGGTATTTGAATAAAATTTAAGTTCTTAATTAATTTGATCTTTTTTTTATTTAGAATAGTTTATCTTTCTGTTCCACTGCTAAATTTCCATTTAATAAGTATTACATATTATTTATCTTCGGTGCAAAACATTGTGCCTCATATTCCATTGATTCCACATGATTTAATGTGCAGTCATACTGTATGACGTATCATTATTAATTATGTGTTCTGAAATATGACCTGATAAATTGCCCTTGCACTGCACTTTTGAACAGAAAATAACAAAACAAGAAAATACTGAAGGGGAAACGCAACATTTAGGCTCCCAAAAGACAACAATGCAAGCTCTCTCTATTGTAGTTGAATTTCATCACATTTCTGGAGGGCTTAAATGTTCTGCTTCTCAATCCAACTGGGCTAGATGTCAATCGACCTTTCTACGTTGTTAACCAAAACTTAACATACCATCTTGACCTATTGTCCATTTGAATAGTTTTGTTTTGTTCATGAATCTGACAGAGCCTTTGACGCAGAGGTGTTTGACTTGGCAGCCTCAAGGCACTCTGGGATGTGTATTTGTTGTCATGTTGGAGATATAGTAGATACAAAGTAGCTTAGAGAGTGGGCATGAGACAGAGCCAGCTGTGTCAACTCTGAACATTATGCCAACAGGGTGGAGGGTGGAAAGAAAAGGCTAGAAAAAGACCGTAGGTCAGGAAAGTTTATAGTTTACATGTTCCTCACAATGTCATATAACGAGAGATGTTGTGAAATGTGGCCTTTTTTGGTATTCAGCCTAGAGTTTGGAAGACATTTGAACCTTAAGAAGTATGGCATGACCCTGACAGCCAACTTTTTCAAATAAAGAGCTCATATGTGAGAATTATGAGTTTGCGTGATGTCACTTAGAAAGTTCAGCAAGTGTACTCCCCATAAATCGAATGTAAAAGGGGAAACTCAAATTCCAGCTTATTAAAAGCAGCGTGTATCTCATGCCGGCCAGTTAAAGAGGAAGTTTTTGAGCGGCTGCAGTCAAAGTATCTGTTATGTTACCCCATGTCTTGTGCCAGCGCCGCTGGGAACCGAACGCTAGCAGGTGTCAGTGAGTAGATGGGGACTGACGGTTAATGGACGCTGAGATCTTTCTGTGTGTCAAATGCTGGATTTGCCCCTTCACAGGCATGAACACACTGCACATATCATGTTGAGGAGTTTCATTGCATCTCACTGTGTCCTGGTTCATGTTGCACGAAACGGGGAGATAATTGATGGCTCGGTGGTATTGTAAAGGCACCGGGGTGAGTGTAATACTCTCTAATTAGCTATTAGAGATGCTTAGTACGGAGAGAGTGAGAGGCCGGTTACTGGAGTGACAGATTGTGCTTGGTGTCCATCAGCGCTTTGAAGGCTTTCACAGTGCGGCCAGAGAAACCGAGAATGCTTTTTGGTTCCTTTGGTGTTCGGTTTAACAAAGAAAACATGGATTAAATGAATTTGACACTAATTTAATGGTGCCAGGTGTTTATGTCTGTAATATGTAGGGTAAAATGAGGGAAGATGGCCCACTGTCTGCATTTACTAGTAGTGATGTATTGAGTATGTGCAGGATGCATCATCCAATATATTATTAAGCAAAAAAAAATGAGTAGAAAGGTGAACAGAAAGTTAAAATTTATAATATTTATTTTATATAGAAATCTTTTGTAACATTGTAAATGTCTTTACTTTTTTTTTCAAATTATTGTGTCCTTGCTGAATAAAATAATTTTTTATAACTTTATTTCAAGAAAAAAAAAAAAGATAGTGATCCCAAAGTTTTTGGTGAACAAATTTTTTTAGTGATCCCAAACTTTTGCATGGTAGTAAATGGTTCTGAATTACAATTCTGTGAGTAATGTACAATCCTGTATTCTTAAATGAATGGCAACAGACTATGAATTCAGGCTGAATGATCTGAGACGGGTATAGCTGAAGCTTGGAGATCTCCAAATGGGGAGATAGGTCCAAAACAGGGCAGGGCTTCCTTCCATTGACATACAGACACATCGTGACACGTATGCATGATTTTTTTCACCAAACTAGCACAAACTCTGCCCCGCAGCCGATTCCAAAGATTTCATTGGTCATGTCAATGCTAATTTCCTACACAAATGCTACAACAAATACTAACCCATAACCACACCCTACACTTAACCAAAGAAATTGGCTGCATGGATTTTCACAGTAAAATGACAAGTTCATGAGGTAAGCAGTCAAGAAGATAATGTGATATGAGGTCGACAAGCCGTGGTATTGCCCGTCCATAACTCCCTGGACATTTTTAGTTGCACCCAAGACCACTGCCCCTCTCTTTGGCATTTCATTTACCAACTTTTATATAGAAATGTAAGTCCGGGACATTTGGCAAAAGTGAAAGTCTTTGAGTGTGGAGACTTTGGAGTTCCCACTTTTGGAGTTCCATTTTGGAGATCTCCAGTCTGCAGCTATATCTACTTGAATGAATCAATTTGGCCTGTAGGTTATGATGTTTGAAATCATCTGATTCATGTAATCAAAGAATAGTAGCTTTAAATTATTAAAAAATATTCTGAGCGTGGCACCTTACCTCAACTTTTTAAGGATCTTAATTTGAGATAAGATGTAGTGACATATTGTGACAAGGAAAAGTGAAGGTAGGAGAGATGTCTTACCCTGTTTTTGGGATTCAGGTTCCCTCTAGAGAAGATCCAGTATCCCAAGCTCATATTATATAGCCTGAATCTTCACATTGATTCAATAGAATCTAGAATTTTAAAAGAAAAAAATATATTCCATACAATGCCAACCACTATTTTAAAATCAGAATGTATTATGTATGTAGCCTGAACATGGCTATGCATTTCATAAGAGTGCTTACATGTGTATTAAATTACTTTTACTACACTAATCTGTTTTCAGGATGTATCAATGAGCACACCATCCAGTCATATATAAAAACTAATGCAGCAGGTGAGGGACGCCAGAGAAAGTTCATACTGGAGTTACAGGTTAAAGGCTTTTAGGAAGGAAGAGAACATGTTGAAGCAACAGTTGACCTGGAAGAGGACCTTCAGTCGTTTGTCCCTCTGTAAATCTGAATCTATTCTTTGGTCAAAAAGAAGATCACAGGCAGTTTTGGAAGACACTGTGTCTTTTGGCTGGTAACACTTTGACGGTGCACCCCAGAACGACTCTGGGTTAAGTGCTCCCATAAAGACCCATATGTTTCTTGCATGTTCTCGTTCAGGATTCCCACATGTAGCATAAGTTGCTAATGTTTGACTTCCATAGAGGCGAGGTCAGAATCCATAATACACCTTCAATTCAATTTCCTTCAAAAACGTTGCTCAGAGTGGGGTGGGGTGGGGGGTGTAATGACTATGCGAGAGGCCCAATTTAGTCATCATAGGTTGCTTCCTGTGAAGGTCCCATCTACAATCTACATGGGTTTCAATCTGGTTTAACCAGTGTTGCATGAGAACAAAAAAGGCTGTTCGGAGCAATTTTGCTAGTCATTTACATGACTACTTCCTCCACCGGTTTATCAGCCAAGCCTTCGATCCCATCTGGACAACATTTGTCAGCTGAGGATTTATGTATGCATCACATTAGGTATGAATCAAATGTTTCGAAAATTGAAAGTAACGGACGAAAGAGCAACAAAGCAAAATCAAAGATTCTTGAGAATAATCGAATGTGAATTCACTTCAGCGCCGTTCCAAAAAAAAAGAGAGAGAGAGAGCGAGAGAAGGAGAAATTAACTAGATCTTTGATTCATATTAGGCCTCCTATTAGCAACAGATGAAGTTGGCTGCTAAAACGAGTGGCGTTTGGATGTGGAAATGATATGTGTAAACTATGTAATGTGAATGTTTTAGCTAAGCTGTGTTTAATTTTGTACCCTGATGAAGTGCATGAGAAACCTGTCTCCCCTTAGCTGTCTCATTGAATCATATGGATATAATTTCATCCATTTACGTTTTTCTGCTCTTTGCTGTGGTTGCCAGGGGGCATTTGGAAACAGGCAGATTAAAGGCACATGTTTGCTTTCGCCTGTAGTTTTTAGCCACTCCGTCTGAGCTCCGCTGTTCTCCGTGCCGAAAGACGTGTCGGCGGTTTCTCTTTTACAGGTCACAGTTACTCCAGGCGCTCAGCGGTAAACCTCGTAACACCTCTCGTTCTCCAACAGGAACCAGAATCGATTTCGTACAAGTGCTGATCACAGAACATCACCGTAACCCGCAGACAGACCCTGTAATGCATATCTGAAAGCGTTGAGGCAATTTGGATGTCACAACGAATTACAGAAAATGTGTCGGGCTGTAAGAAAAGAAGTCATGGTGCTCATTAAAATTTGCTTTTTAGCCCACTAATTATGAGTAATAATGTATTTAATGCTTGTTACTTGCTAAAGGTTTTAATGTCTGAATAAACGCATGCCTGAGGGAAGGTGAGATTGGTAGTTACAGTATAATGGGGAAATATGTTTTATGTTTCAGAGCACCACTGAATGTTAACGGGAACAGGAGTGGACCTTTGACTCCTTGGGAAAGAATGTGGCCTGAATGCAATTCCCATAATAAGCACATTTTCTCTTCCTCTCAATTCAGGTCACTCCATCAGAGCTCTGTGTGACGTTATTAAGCGACACGACGCAGCCTTTTTTTGCGCAAAAAAGTGCCATAATGGCTGGCTTGTGTTCCTCAGGTATTTAAGGGTATTAATGAACTGTTTTTTCTTCCGAGTGCTTGTGTACACTACGGGCTTTTAGTTGCCCGATGCCTCGTTGGATATTTTCTGCCGCAATCACGTTTCATTTCCCATATAGTCATCAGGTTGGGGTTGAGCGGCCTCCGCCAGCTTCTGCGGCCCGCAATCATCCGTGATTGGCTCTGCGCCCCTGACACAAATGTCAGCCCGATCTGTCACTCTGTGTGTGTACAGCAGATCCTGAGGCCCACTTCGGAAAGATGGCGTCAGATGACTTACCACAATCCACTTTCGACGGTTATCACTCTGTGTACCCTCACACAGGCCTTCAGAGGGGAAAGCTAAACACGTTTAAGCCAATTAATGTGATTAGTGTGCTAAACTGTTTTTGCAAATAAAATCAAAGTGTAGTTGAGACTTAGCAGCGATCATGGTTGGTTTATAGCGGTTTAAAAATTCAACATATATTTAGTGTTTTTTGAGTCTCACTTTTCGCTCTGATTTCTATGATAAACGTCTGTTTGTATCTCAGAAAATTCACATTCCTCGGTTTGCATTTGGGGATGTTTTGATAGATGTTGACGTCAGTTGTAAAACTGGTTGCATTAGAATTATTCGGAAAATACTGTTCTGTACTTGGCAAATACAGGTGCATTTTTGTGCTATTACATAAAAGAGAATGTTATGTTCTTATAAAGTAGAAAAATAAAATGCCAGAGACATTAAAAAAAAAGTTGAGAGACAATGAGAGACATTAAGAGAGAAAAAGAAATTCCTCCCAGTCAAATGGATTAAACTCTGGCAGATTGCTGTGTTTGTATGGCATCCCAGAATGCTTTGCTGTGTTTGTTAGGTATCCCAGCATGCTCCGTACCTCGCTCCATTGGCAGCTGATCCTCACGCTAATGGCGGGCTTTACACGATTAGTAGGCTTCTCTCCACGGACCTATAAATTCAATTTAGCCTGAAATTTGTATTACGTTAAAGAAAGCAGTGAAAGAATGATTATTTCCCCTATACATAAATACACACATTTTGGGACATACATAATCGCAGTGTTTGTTTTGAAAACTCAAGTTTTCGAGACATATTTTAGGAGTCTACACGGGGTATATGTCTCTGGTGTGATATGTGAGTATGGCTTGCCTGGTTTTCGGAGACTTTAAGTTTTGTGTTGTGGGTATATTCAGAGATGTTTTTATGCCGTTGAGTAATGCAGGCACAAATTGACATTGTGGGGTCTGAATATTTAAAAGCCCCAAGCAATTGTGACTGACCCACTGAGCCATTCCGTTGTGTGAGCTGATGATATGAATGTGTAAAAGTTTGTGGCCAGTTACAGTTTGAATTGATATTCCTCAGATATTCTGGTTAGAGTTTGTTCTAAACCCCAAACGCTAAATATAAAACCTCTGCAATTAATTCTGTTTGAACTAAAAGAACTGAACTGAAGACTGGAGTAATGGCTGCTGAAAATGTCTTGGTGAACATTTCAAAAAATCTTACCGACCCCAACATTTTGAATGGTAGTGTACATACATCACAGGAGAATTCTACAAACATTTACATACTCTTTGCATAATTAGACAGAATTAATTATGAAGTACTGTACAGTACTAATCTTTGAAAAAAAATTTCTTGAGCAAAAAGTCATAACCTTTTAAAAATCGATATAATTTGTTTTCCCACAATAAATATTTTAAATATTTGCAATTTCACTCTTTATTTAGATTGTGTTTATGATCAATTTTATTTATTTTTTTTAAACATTTTTAATATCGAAACAAAATGTCTCTGATGTGGCAGTTTGTTAATGAAGAACAAATTTACCTTGGCTCCACTTGTTTTTATTATTTCCAGTTTATGTAAATGTGTGTGAAAGGGAATCTGTAATGTACCTGACTGGTGTTTTTGCTTGTTTCCACATTCTTTTAATGTGCCGTGTAAGAATTCTGCGAGCAGAGATACACACACTGTATAATCCAGGTCACTCAATATATCCTGACCGTGGCAGTCTAAGGTTTCGCCCCGTATTAAATGGCCTGGCCTCAATAGCAAGCCTTTTGCGAGTGATTGAAGGAGGCCAGAGCCCGCATGATGTTCTGAGGGCCCATTAGAAGAATGGAAGGCTCTTTCCTTCAGTGAAACTTTAGCTGCGATAGAAGCGGGGGCCTCAGTTAGAGGTCATTGGACAAAAGAGAGCAAAGCTGCCATGTCAGGTTTCACTCTCTCTGACACCTCCATAAGCTGCCGCTCTGTCCCATCCGAGGCTCCTTATTGGTGGGCTGTTGATGTTTTGGGGCGGAGCTAAGAGACTGTATAGGATGTATGAGTCAACATGTACTATTAGTGTGTCCAATGCCTCATTACACAGATTCCTTACAGATATATTGCAGAGGAACATCCTGTGATGATTTTAGAAGTAGGTGAAAAGGAAGGGGTGTGGTTTAGTAGTCAGCCATCTATGTTCTGTAATTTTGAAGAATTCTGATTGGCCAGACCATGGAACTGAGCTAATGAATCCGACATGCTTCTCTGATTCAAATGTTTATTTGAATGCATTGTTCACACTCATGCACATAAGCAAGGCAAGGCCTTATAAATCATCATCCTCCAAGAAACATGGCATTTCTAAAAAAAAAACACTAGATGAAGTTTACTGTTGTTGTCTTTCTCTCTCAGTTTGAAGGGTGCAACAAAGCCTTCTCGCGGCTGGAGAATCTGAAGATTCACCTGCGGAGTCACACAGGAGAGAAGCCGTACCTGTGTCAGCACCCAGGCTGTCAGAAAGCATTCAGCAATTCCAGCGACAGGGCAAAGCACCAGCGCACACACCTGGACACTGTGAGTACACGAATACACCCAACCCTACACTGTATGTCATAGCTGAAACCAGAAAGACAAAACTCAAACTTACTTACTGACACCATCCTGAATATAGAAATAAGCAGTGTTAGAGAAATACATACCAGTAGTAAGGCTACTGACTTCATTTAAATAAATTAAGTTACAAGAAATGCGAGAGTAGTTTTCAGTTTTTAGTGAATTGGTTCATCACCATCATATGTAGCTTTTTTTTTTTTTTAAAGATTTTTTTTTTTTGCCATTTTTGCCTTTATTATGCTAGGAATGTAAGTAGACACCAAGCGATGTGGGAGAGAGAGTGGGAGAGGGGGATGGGAATCGGGAAAGGTCCGCGATCTGGGACTCAAAGTACAACGCCGCTATATGTTGGCTATATGGTACTGCTGCCCACAAGGCTACCGGCACCAACCCTCATATGTAGCTTTGAAAAGTCCAGTTCATTCTAAACACTCCCCCCTCTCGTGTAGTGTTGGAAGTCTGATTTATTCTAATGAATCAGTTATGTATAAATTATTTTTTCTCTATATTCTTTTTCATATGCTGAGTTGGAAAGTTATTCTAATCAAAAGTTTATTCTAGTTATTAGGTTCTTCTAAATGGTTCTATAGCATCGAAAACTCTGATTCATTCTAGTATATCGGTTCATTTAAACAGTCCTCACTTTCATGTGAAGAATTGGTAAGTTAAATTTATTCTAGTGATTCGGTTCATCCTAAATAGTTCACTTATGTATATCATTGGACACTCTGATTCATTTTAGTGAATCATTAATTTGGACAAATTCATGTTAATTAACATATTCATGAAACAATTTGAGTCTGTGCATAGCATCTTTTTTTTTAGCTAGATATTTTATTACATGCTACTGTTCTTTACACTTTTTTATTATAGTTTGTGTTGTTTAAAAACCTTCATTGTATAGTATAGCATAATTGGACATTTATATACAGTATTTAAAAACATTGCTCTCTTACGTAGGTGATGTGATGCTCCCTATGTGTTTATCTGCTTTTGTAGCTTGTAGTGCTAATTATTTTTCAAAAGATTATTCAGACTGTATAACTTTTTTAGCTTCTCCTAGACTAAACTAAAGGGAGATCCATGGGTGAAGGACCTTTAAGTTCAGAGAAAAATTCCCAACCACTTCAGTTCCCAATCAAATGGACCTTTCATACAAACCCGTAAATGTGCTGTTTGCTGCCTTTCTTTGACCCAAATGTTAATTTTGCATGCACAAAACATACGTATGGTTATGTCTCTATGGGTTGATGAGGGGTAACACGTTATATCATACGCCGTTTAACACCATGCTCCGTTTGTGATAGCAATGACACATAGCAGAGAGAAGCACGTACGCCTCACATCCCACTCCAATAATGTGAGGAAAAATAAAAGTCAGTTAATTTCTCCGTAACTGGTAGAACGATGTGCTGTATCACATCGCAGTACAGCTCCTGCGCTGCGCTACCGCCACCGCCACACTGCCATGACCAATTAGACCCTCGACCCCAGATGCCCAGTGGTACACATTAACTCGCCTATACGCCCTGTCACAGCCTTCCCACACGCCTCATATACAGTGAAAAAATCACTTCGACTGTAATGATATTTATTCTTGACGGCCTTTTTTCTTTTTTCCATTCCTAAGCTTTCTCGTTTTCTGTTTTTGGTGCGTTTAGACGGCAGGGGGATTATATGGCATTGCACAGTGAAAACAAATAAATGCGCAGAGACGAGCTGCCCTGCGAGCGGCTTGTAAAAACAGTGTTATTTAGAGAACGAGGGAAGGTAGGAAAGGAGAGCTAATAAAGGAAGCCTATCCACTTTCACTTTAATGACTGCCTCTTTTTTTTAGAAAAAAGAGCAGTGTAAAATGCATGGGAGAAAATCACCTCTGCATGTTTTGGACCGTGAGAGTGTGTTTCAGTAAAGTTTACCAGTGAGAAATATATGTACACTGATATAGATATATATATATATATATATATATATATATATATATTAAAATGTACGTTTAAACACTTCAACACTGATTAAAATAACTTAAAAAAGGTTCAGTAGTGTGTTAACTGTAAACCAGTAAATGAGTGTTTCTACAGCACTGTATACCTGCATATTTACCGATCAATCTGTATTCTTCTTTCCTCTTCCTGTGTCCTCTCAGCTAAAAGGTAGGATACTGTCTTTCCTCTTGAACTTTGACTATTTATAAACTCTCAAAATAAACTTGTTATTGCACTAGTGTTTGTCCATTTACACTCAATTTGAAAGTGTAAACATTAAGGCTGAGTACAGAAAACAAAAAATGCTGTGGGTTTCAAAGTCCACTTGTAAAAATGCTCAATTTTATTTTATTTTGTCTTATTTAATGTAAAACTTTTAAATAAAGAACAATATTTGCAACCTAGAAATAGTTCAGAATATTACATATTTTTATTCATTTGCATAAAATCTGTTCTGTTTTCAGTTTTCCAAAAAACGTGAAACTTTGAAAAACTTTTCTAAAGTTTTAAATGTGGATATTGAATCACACATTTGTTTTATATTTAGCAACTTAATACAGAATTAGTATTGAAGGTTGTTTCTGCCATGAAAGAAAAAATAAAAAAGGTAATTGTGACTTTTTATCTCACAATTCTGACTTTTTTTCTCAGAAATTGTGAGATATAAAGTCAGAATTGCATGATATAAAGACAGAATTGCGTGATATAAAATCAGAATTACGAGTCATAATTTCAGAATTGTGTGATATAAAGTTATAATTGGGTGATATAAAATCAGAATTGCAAGTTATAAAATCAGAATTGCATGATATAAACTTGCAATTGCTTCTTTTAAAGTCAGAATTTTGAGATATAAACTTTTTTTCTCAGAATTGCGAGTTTATATCTCACAATTCTTACTTTATAACTCGCAATTGCCTGTTAGAAAGTCAAAATTGCGAGATAAAGTCACAATATCTCGCAATTCTGACTTTCTAAGAAGCAATTGCGAGTTTATATCACACAATTCTGACTTTATATCATGCAATTTTTACTTTATATCACACAATTCTGACTTTAGAACTCGCAATTGTGAGTTTATGTCTTGCAATTCTGAGAAAACAAGTCAGAATTGTGAAATGTAAAGTCAGAATTGCGTGATAAAAACTTGCAATTACAAGAAAAAAGTCAGAATAGTGTATCTCGCACTTCTGACTTAACATGTAATTCTGACTTTTCTGACATAACTTGCAATTACGAGTTGCAATTCTGAGAAATTGTGAGATAAAAACAAGCTTCAAGCTTAAATTAGTGCCTATATAGACTTTCAATTTTCAAACCTGAACATTTATTTTGGGAGTTCAAAATAGTTGCTTGTCTACATTGTCATGTATTTTTAGTTTCCATGTCTGTTCATAAATGTTCTTCAATGTTTTTAATGTCTCTTATAAACTATTATTATAGCTACTCAATTATGAATGCTGACATACTGTAATGATTAATGTCTTTGTGTCCATAGCAGTGTGTTTCCATGTCCTCTTTGCGGCTGAACTGTGTATAATTATGACTCTCAGACTCATTGTGCATTTCCTGTTTCAGAAACCATATGCGTGTCAGATCCCAGGCTGCACTAAACGCTACACAGACCCCAGTTCCCTCCGCAAACATGTGAAGATCCACTCTGCCAAAGAGCAGCAGGTGCGTAGGAAGGTAAGGATAAAAACAATCTCAATTTTTTTCTAAACTTCCTCTGTACAATTTATCTCATCAGCACATCAGAGTACAATTAGCTCTTTTGCTCTTGCCACCGGCCTTGAGAAACATTTCTAGAAGATATTTTTCATGGTCAATTGTGTCTTTTTCACGGCTTGGTGCAGTTGGTTCTACTTAGGATTGTCTTTTGAAAATCATTTCCCCAACAATAGATCAACTCTGACCACATTTCAGCATCTACATGGTGAAGAGTGCATTCCTTATTAAAGTGGGTAATTATAAGCAGAATGGCCTCATTGTTGCACTGGTCTAAACGACAGCTGACTGATGCGTTCTTCTTGCTTGCCGTTGTAAGCGGAAACACATGTGAGCATGTACCATTGTTAATAAGCTGCGCAGCTCTATACCCCAGTGGCCAGATGTTGTGGGCTGATGTCAAACAAACACTCCCACTCCATCTATCGCGAGCGACGCCTATTATAGCAAGCTGCGGCAAAGCACTGAAGCTCCATTAAGTTTGACGAATGACTGGGAGTTCTGCACAAAGATCTCAACTGGAAAACGTGTGGTTTGCGCTCTTTTGTAATATTTGAGAACTACAGCCCATTTGCGTGTAGTTAAAAACTGTTTGTTTTATTTCTAATTTGCAAGTTTGTGAGCTTTTATTATGAAAATCTTAATTGCAGTGGAATTAAAATGGCATAACACTTTCAAGTTGCATGTCACGGCTCATTTCGGCTGTTGTTTATTGCGATGTATCGTCTCCAGATTCAGTCCACTCATCACGAATTCATGTGACCGAAGATAATTTTCCAGTTAAACATAATTCCATGCTACAATCCTAGCTTTCAAAGTCAGTCCAATAGTCCTAACAAATGTCACATGTAACGCATGATTACTCCCAGAACTTTGATTGTGTTCCCATATGAAGAGAAAAATGTGAGTCTCACCAGCAAAAAAGACCTCTTTACCTCTCTGCAGCAAATAAAGTAGCGTCCTAACCTGTACTCTGGACGATGGATGTGGGATGGGGTATGTCCTTCCCCTCATCCCCTCATGTTTCCAATCAAAGGTTCCTGTTAACGGTGAAAAATTGTTTCTCTCTAAGCTTTTCATTTCCTATGCTGGCCAATGGGGCATGTCACTACAGAGTGATGTGTTTGTTTGTTTTTTAAAATCAAAGACTTTTGCTTCACACAGGTTTTTAATGGGATTCCTTCTTTTCAACATAGAGAGCATCATGCTTTTATATTTATATTGCTAAACTTGGACTTATATCTTTTTGATTGACAGCTAAGGGCCTGCCCCCATTTAGAATCAGATGCTCTGAGTGAATGTCTGTCAATCCAGCATCTGCATGGCCCCGCCCCTTCACAGCATTCCCACTGCCCTACCAACTCTCAGCACTCTCTGAATGGAAAAGAAGGCCGTTCCCCAGCACTCGGGCAGGAAATATACACAGGTACGGCTTACTTTATCCTTTATAACAGTGGTTATCAACCAGGTGGCCAGGGCCCACTTTGGGCCCTCAACAAACTTCCATGGGGTCCTCAAGAGGATTTAAATTATTCAAGACAAAACAACTATTAAAATAAGCTAAAACAACTAAAAAGCAAGATATTTCCTTATATTTATAGTGTTTGCTTTTATACAGTACATCTTTCTAGTTATTAAGGTCTAAAATATTTGGTAACACTTTAGAGCAAAGGTCCATCATTAATAGGTAGCTATGCAGGAAGTAATACAGGACAAATGTGTAGTACTACATTAACACTTCAGCTACTATTAACTAGTACAGAAACAAGCTTAAAGAGTTAGTTCGTCCGAAAATGAAAATTTTATGATTAATTACTCACCCTCATGTCGTTCCAAACCTGTAAGAACACAAATTAAGATATTTTTGATTAAATCTGAGAGCTTTCTGACCTCCGATAGACTGTGATGTTATTATCACTTTCACGGCCCAGAAATGTAGTAAAGACAACATTAAAACAGTCCATGTGACTAGAGAGGATCAACCTTAATCTCATGAAGTGATGAGAAAACTTTTTGTACGCAAAAAACAAACAAAAACTGTATACTTTATTCAAAAATTTCTTCTCTTCCCTATCAGTCTCCTACGCTGTTGACGTAGTAAACAGTGTAGTGCTTCTAGGTGCTACATCAGAACGCCGACTCTGGCTGGCTTCTGCGTCAGCACTGAACGCATGCGTTGTGGTGCTCACGTGAACAGCATCGGCAAATATTGAGCTGGCGTTCTGACGTAGAACCCGGAATCGCTGCACTGTGTTTTACGCACAAAAATTATATTTTTTTTACCCTAAACATGATCATAAAATGCATAATAATTACCTAGTCACTCTGCAGGAATTACTAGTCATCTGAACCATTATTTTAAAGTGAAATGAGGGTGGGGGGTGGGGGGAGAAATCGGGTGTAACGGAGGATTGGATATTTTGTTTCAATCGTGGATTATAATTGTAAATAGTGGCGCTTGATAAAACAATCATCGCTATTATTTTTGCTCATACCATGAGTATTAAACTTGGGCGCAGGCTCTGTTTATACTAACAACCACAATGATAGCTCAAGTCAAGTGGCTTGTTACTATTCCAAGTGATCAATTTTCGCCTGCTGACAATCAGGTGAAAAATATCTCCCAGATATGGATGTCAGACTTTTGACTGTGGCTTAAAAGAAACCACTCGCAAACCACCCAGAACACCCTAGCGACCACATAGCACACCCTAGCATTTGATAGTGAGTTTTAGACAGTCACCACTAATATTTTCTTCAGAATCTAGTTCTAGTTCCAAATATGTTTAAATAATCCTAATAATAATATTTTTAAAGTAATCTGAAATGTGCTTAAATAATTATACAAATGATTTTAAAGATTATGTTGATTGTAATTTTAGACTTTATCTAGGGAGATTAATTGGTGCTTTCCAAACCTTGAGAGAAATGATTGTATATCTTGGTCTATAGAATCCATTACTGCTTGTTTTTGTAGGAGCATATGTGCTGTCTAATTTATGTATCCTGGGATGTTTTGTAGAGATGGGTAGAGGACTGTTCCCTCCACCCTAGAATATACCAAAACCCAGATGTGTTTAAGTGTACGTTCACTTTCAGAACCATTTATGTGATCCAAAACCAATAAGCTACGATTTAACAGCTCAAATGGACATGACAGTATAAAGGGGATTGTAATGTTATGAAGACCATATGCTATGATAATATTGCAAACAGCTGCAATGCACGATCTACGTTAGATGTGAATTTTCCCATGCTACTTCCAGTGTTATGCAATTCACGTTAAATCAGAGCTAGAGGACACTTACCTTAAAATACCCAGCTATAATTCATGACTCTTTGATTTAGAGAGGGAGGTCAGAGGTGAAGGTTTTGCATGTTTTGTTTTGTGTTTGTTTTGAATTAGTTAAACCACAGTAGTTATAGTCCTCCCTGTAAGTAATTTTTCTTGTTCTTTGGCTTGTTCTTGTCAAAATGCTGAACATGCTGTGGTGCAATAGTTAGCAGAGGAGTTTTCATGAAAAAGCAATACCTGGAATACTAAAGGGATAGTGAGAATTCTGTTATCAATTACAAACCTTTGCCATCCCAAACTTTTTTTTTCTTTCGTGGAACACAAAAGAACACTTTCTGAAGTTTGTTGCTCTCTTTCGTCCATGCAATTGCAATGAATGGGGACTGAATATTTGAGTTATAACTACCTTCAAACAAGCACAGCATAATTGGAGGGCTTTTAAATATCAAGTTTTAATTGGGCATTTTTATTAGAAAAATCGTAATTCGATTTTTTCCCGAATAACAATTTATTCGAACTTCATTCGAATGCTGTCACTAGCACGAGGGGCTACATTTGTAAATGAAAACAGACTCTCATTAATTGTCTCAGACTGCTGTAGCCTAAGCCTATAGAAGTACAGTCATAAAGTCAAAATTTGATTGGCATGAATGGGCATTTACAGTATAGCCATAGCCTACTTTAGTAGGCCAGTACGTTAATTAGGTAAAGACGTACATGAAATAAAGGGGGAAATAAAGCAAATAAATAACACTGAATAAAAAATATTACCAATAACAATATTAAAGATGTTTAATAAAAAAAGAAGCGATCAGTGAATGGATTTAATGACTGTTGGTTTGGATGGATAAAAATGTTTTCTAAGGCATATTATTTTATGTTCTTACGCATTCTTTTAACATTTATTGATAACAACAAATTTCATTAGAATGCAGTCAATAGGCAACATCACTTGGAATGTAATGGCTAACATAATAGTAGGACTATAATATAGATTAATATAGCAACTTATATACTTTTGTCATTCTTAATTCCAAATAAATTATTGTTATAATATTACCAAATTCTGATCAATACAGGTTGCTATGGTCATGCAGGTTAGTTTACTCATTAAATTCACGGCCACGAGAAATAGATGTCATTCCCTCAACGTCGGATCTTGAGGCCATGACTTCACATCCTATGGTCACCAAACACAAGGATGTCATTACCTTGACAAAATGATCTTGTGGCCACAACATATTATCACGTTCCAACAAGTTCATATGTCGTAGCCAAGACAAAGCTGAACTGAACATGTCCCCTCCTGGTCACCGTATATGAGAGTAATTGGTGATAGATTTTTTTGCAGTGATTCAGAGAAATGTAGAACAGACCCTAAATGTCTGTGTGAGAGTAATTTGAAGGACAATTGGAGAGCTCTCCTTCATTAAAACATCCTTGTAAAAAACACACTTTGCACTGCAACAGCTTAAATCGGCCCCAACGTGTGCCAGGGAAAAATAAATGTCCTGGCTTACACCGTCTCTAATTCGCTCAGTTCAAAGGGGATAAGTTGTTGCCTCAATGTGCAAATGTCTTTAGCCTGAAGGACCTGTTATGTTACTGTGGCTGTTTGTTCTTGTTTAGAGGAGAAGTTGTGGTTGGGTCTGGCCAAGATGACTGCATTTAATGTTCCTGATGTTTCTGCCTCTCCCTATGCTTTGTTCCGCAGCCAGTAGAAAAAGCAAAGCAAAGTGGAGAGCGGGTACCTCTGTCATTTTGTAATTTGCACGTATAAAGTGTGCTCTCGTCCTGTGTGTGTCTTTGTGTAGGTTTGCATCTGGCTGTTCCATACAGTTTTGTGCATTCTCTGTGGCTGCTTGAACATTTTGTAATCATGTCTTAATTGTATATTGTGATAAGGTTGGTTATGGATTCTTCAAGGCTAACATTACTAATTTCTCTTAATTTATATACACATATGTGCATTTTTGCATGTATACATTCTGTTAAAATGATTTTATATTAATATAACACATATTTGATATATTTTTGCATTTCATTTTATATATAAATATCTCACTTATGTATGTATATGTAACAAGATATATTAGTGCGGTCAATCGATTAAAAAATTAACTAATCAATCTGACATTTTTTCTGTTATTAATCACAATTAATCTAACTTAACATTACAGTTTTTAATATTTTTTAAAATTGTAATAATTTAATCTCCAAATTAATGTATAAACAATATAAAGACAGTGTATTTTAAATATTTGATCTAACAGGTAGGAAATGTGAATGCGGCCGGCACGCTGTCTGAAGTGGTTTTCTGTGGTCAAGTCATGTGTGTGTCACACAGACAGGAGATTCATAGACAGCTTGCTAGTACAGAATTAAGTTCTTTTTTCCATCTTATCATGCTTGATTAATAGCACTTGAATGAAGGAATCATATAATGTAATGCTAGCTAAAGGATGATGGAACTTTTGACAGCACTTTATATATGTATATATATATATATATATATATATATATATATAAATTCACGATTATTCTCAGCCATTAGAGTCTGATTCTGCCTCCTGGTGGACTCCCCCTCCTCTCTCTCCAGCAGATAGCAACTAAAGCAATCATGGCCATTACTTGTTGAATGCTTCCCAGCCTGGTAGCAGATGTTAGGGCTAAAGGGGAAAGCATTTAAGGACTTTGATTGATGATTTTGGGTAATGAATCAAGTTTGTAACCAGTTCAGAAAACTGTCAGATAGGCCCCGATTCCACTGTAAAGCAGTTAGAGAGGAACACAAAGAGAAGGGGTGCTGGGACGAGCCACTGAGGACTGTCAATGCACAGTCGTGCCCCCAGAGGGCTTCTGCGAAAACAATTACTGGGCAAATTCAGAGGAACACATTAACAGCCGGAGCAACCGGGATCAGTGTCCGCCTGTCAGTCTCTCAGGCTGCACAAGAAGCCCGGGGATGGAAGAAGCCCCTTTACGGAACAAGCAACTATCATTTTCATCTGGCCTGGTTTGCATACAGTAGTATAATCTATGGTGGGATGACATTTGGACCAGTTGGATATCTGATCTATGTCTGTTATTTCCATTATAAACTGTGATGGAGTTGATGTATCTTCTGGTTTTTTGCTTCAAGGTTATGTGTCCTTGGCTAAAGATCCAGCCCACCTGTTCCATTCATTTCAATGCAAGTAGCTTATGTAGATCTGTCTCTGCTTATTATTTCTTCCGTTCCATTCATTTATCCGATCTGTCAAAGATATGTTCAAAATAGCAACAGTCAATCAAATCCATTCTGCACGGCAACATAAATCATGTACAGTAAATTGCTAACAGCACAGAACATTTAATTTCATCCAAAGGGCCTTGCTGAGTTTTTGTTGTCATAACAAGCGCTTGTTGCCATTAAGGGCTGTTTTGTGCAGATTTAATTTGGTCAATGTGCCGTTCTTGAGGGCTCCTTGAGGTTTATCAGGCATGTTTTGCGCATTAGTTTTGTTTGTCTTCCAGGCCTGTACGCCGGCTCCAGCACGACACACAATGGTGCCCCACTTGAGTTGCTCTCTTCTGGACCTGACCTGCCCCCCAGGCAGTCACGCATGGACCGCGACATTGGGAGCCCCCACCATCTCTCCCCGCTTTCTGGCCTCGAGAACACCCGGGAAGGGTGAGTACCTATCCCACCAAGCATCACGTTTACTCCCAGTTGCTCATGTATGCACGTAGGTTGGATGAGATCAATGGAGATGATGTCAGAGTGGCTAAAAGTTGTCATCACAGTTACAGATATCACTGTAGTCATAGTTACACAAAGTGTCTCTATTCCAGTGACAAAAAGACTGCTTTGAACTCTTTTGACTAAATTCTAAGTCAGCATTGAATGGATCCTTTGAGGAATAGGCAATCCCACATTGCTATATGCTCTGAAAGCAATCCATCCAGGATATCTGACAAGTGAGAAAAATGTTGACTATACTTTAAATTTATTAAAAAATTACTATATAATGATTCACTTAGTAGTCACTTGTTTCAGTAATCAGTGTTTTTGAATGAATCAGTGGAGGGAATGATTCATTGACTTTCTCAGAAAGACAGTTACTTGTTTCTTTTCTGGAATTAATCATTGGCATGGCTGAATTCAGAATAATTAGCATATTGCTCTTCCTGTTTTTTCCATAAGATATAGTACAGATACTAAGTAGTATGCTGTTTTTGGTTGAGTGAGTGATTCAGTGATTCACTCATAAAGATTGTCACTTATTTAATTCCTGAATCATTTGAGTTGTGTCATTGAATCACTCAAAAAGACAGGGTCACTTGTTTATTTCTGGAATGAATCAGTGGCAATGAATTCAGAACAGCATACTAGTTTCTATTCTAGCAATGTAAATTACACAAAAAGTAAGTAGTATGCTAGTGTGTTATTGAGTATTCAGACACTGTTTTCGATTCATTCTTGAATGAATCAGGGTTTTTGAATGAATCATTGAGTAAGTGATTAATTGACTCACTCATAAAGACACTCACTTAAGTTGTTCCGGGATAAATCATTCTGTGACCCAATTTTGTGACCTATTTATACCACGCCCAAAAAGAATACGGTTTTCCTGAAGAAAAAGTAAATATTGTGCTATAGCTAGCAACGCCACTTTTGTGGGTTCGATACCCAGGCAAAACAAAAACATGTGTACTTTGATTCAATTTTCTGGCAGAAAAAAAGATTTACAGTGTTTTTTTAACGAATTTGTTTAGTTGATTCGCTTACTCACTTTAAGACAGTCATTTGTCGCCACCTACTGGTGTAACAATGTAAAAAGAGTCTCTAAAAAGTCTTCGCCAATAATGCACAGACTGACTGTCTGTCTGGAACACTGACAATAATTTGCAAATGAATAATGATGAGTTTTTATTTTTAAGACCATCTTATTGCTTTGGAGTAGCTAGTTCAGTCTGGGATCGTGTTAATATTGCAATGCCTTGAGGTTTTTTCTCACAACAGGAGATTATCTTTGGTAATGTGTCCCATCTAATGTGTTTTTCACTGTGTGTAAGAACCATATTGATTTAGGGGCCTGGATTTATTTACTATCCAAAGCACCGCCGGCAGATTTTTCCCTTGTCCATTCGGATCGTTTGTTTTCATTGTAACACTCTCCCAAAGCACACACCCTACGACGCATTTAATGCTCTTCCTTTGCTCTGACTTCAGTGTGTATTTATCCAGCAAATCTTGGTTGAACCAGTGTCACCTTAACACAACATAAACCAGTTAGGAGGTGTCAGTGTAATTAAAGCAGGACCGTGTTCCCAAAAAGATTTTCCTCCTGCTCCTCTCTGTCCTCATGCTGTGTTTAGTGTTCTGGAATGCTCAGAAAAGAATACAAAGCCTAATATGTCCCCAACAGGACCGAGGCCTGTTTCCCATTAAAAAACACAGATTTCCCCCTGGACCAGTTAAGTAGAGCTGCAAATCCAATGTGTCATCAAGATGCACTATGTGTATAGTGACAAACAGAGATGCTGGAAATGAGAAAGAGGAGAGAAAATACATCTGTTCTTTTTAAGCATCAGATTTAAATGAGATTTTTCTGTTCTTTATCAGTTAAATGAAAGCAAAAGTGTTAAGTAAATAAACTAATTTCAGCCACATCTGAGAAAAGAATCTTAGAGCTTGTAAACAACATGACTCTATTGAAACAACAACTTGTTATCATTCTCCTGTTCTTTTTCTCTTCCTGTTTGCTCAACTGGTAGAGCATTGCGTTAAAATGCCAAGGTTGTGGGTTCTAAACCCAGGCAAAACAAAAACATGATTACTTTGGTTCAATTTTCTGGCCAAAAAGAAAGAAAGAAAGAAAGAAAAAAAGATTTACACACATTAACAGTGCATTCAGAGTGACGAATCCCATCGGATACATTGACTTCTAGCTAAAATACTCGAGCACCCATTGTATGTGCTCTGGCAGCATTGAGATGTCATGTTCTTTAAAATCCCTCTGGAAGGTGATCTGTTTTTCCAGGTCGCAGAAAGAGCGCAGAAAAAAGCTCAAGAAAATTAGCGAGCCATTTTAAAGCTCCACAAACAATTACTGCTACTTGGAGAGGAATGAGAGCTGAATGAAACTGGCTCAGGGGATACTCATGTAACACTATACGCTATTGCATTGTAGATCACGATGACATATTCAAGGCTCTGCCTTTCACTGATGCTGAAGGTCAAAGTCTGTGAAAACGTAAGATTATACACACCCTTCACACAAAGCATGAGATGAAGGTGGACGTGAACTTTGTTTTGGAAGTAATGAGTATATGTGGGACTTGAAACGTAATAGTATTTTATCCACCTTAGTAAGTCATGTGTCAGCTGTAATATAAGAGCTTCCTCATACAGGCGCGCTGACAACGCAGCATTAAGAAAATGGCCGCCGTCTTGTTTGCGGAAGTCATTAGAGTTGGGGTTCCTGATCAAAAATGTGTACGCACATATAGCACGCTTTATGCCGTCCATCTAACGCAACATCTCTGCCAGGACCTACAACTAACAAGGTATGAAACGTCTACTTACATTTGAAGATGGAGCATTTTGATTTACATGTTTAAAGCCTAGAGTATACACTCGGCTGCCAAAGTCAACAGCAGCTGCCGCTCTTGTTTTTCCCAAATGGTTTAGCAGGACGTTAAACATTTTGACAAAATTATCTAACTTGCTTGACTCCACTGCTGCAGCCTCTGACCTCATTGCTAAATGTGTTTACCCTGGCTGAAATGGCCCATTTAGACTCCTTTTACTTTGCAAATACTAGTGTCATTTTCTGAGGCTAATATTAAAAAATATGCCAGTGAAAATACATCTAGCGGTCTCCGTTGTGTGGAGTTTGAGATGGAGGGAGGCAGAAGTGTTCGTAGCTGTGGAACGTGCTCACCAGCCTGGAGGGCCGAGGGGCTTAATGGGTGGCATCGGCATCTCAACGGCTTCATTTACATGTTTTGTAGGTGACAGTTTTACAGTAAAATTACAAGTAGCTGATCCTGGTGTTCCTTAATGGTAATGAGAAACAGGTTTGTATTAATGAGAGCATATAAAAGATTCTTTATTTTGTATGAGAGTATGACTTACGTACACTATCGTTAAAAACTTTGGAGTTGGAAAGATTTTAAATTTTTTTAAAAGAACTTTTATGCTGACCAAAGCTGTGTTTATTTCTGTCAAAAAATACAGTACGAACTGTGAAGTAGTATTACGATTTAAAAGAATTTTCTTTTTTTAATATATTTTAAATTACTCCAGTCTTCAGTGTCACATGATCCTTCAGAAATCATTCAAATATGCTGATTTGGTGCTCAAAACATATTTCTTCTCATTTTTAATGTTCAATGCTGCTTAATATATATATATTTTTGGAAACCTTGTTACACTGAAAGGTTTTGAGTAAGTAAGACAGTAAAGGCATTTATATGACAATAAAATAAATAATACATTTTTCTATTTCAATTCAATTGTGGTCTTTTGAACTTTATATTCAAAGAATCCTAAAAAAAAAAAGGATTAAGGTTTTCACAAAAATATCAAGCAGCAAAAACGTTTTCAGCATAATAAAGTCCATTACTAATAATTGAGCAACAATAATAATTGAGCACCGAATCAGTATATTAGAATGACTTTGCCATCACACGAATGAATTACATTTTAAAAAAAATTAAAACAGTGTTTTTAACTGTATTTCTGATCGAAAAATATTAAATGTTAAATGAACACTGAAAAGCTGATACCTGGTGTTAACAAGCAGAATCACCAAAGGAGAAAATCACAATTTTGAAGTCACCATTGTGGAGTTCAGCGTTTGCTTTAGTTGGGCTCTTGACCCTGAATTTTACAATATTAGATTTTGTTTGACTGTTATAACTGAGTTATAACAACCAGACAAGTGAAGGAAAAAGAAGATGATCAGGTGGTGTTGGTTACGTTGTCACTTATTCAAGACCTGAATCACCAAACTCATTTAAAACCCAATTTCTGAGTTAGATTTTGGTTTTTTCGCTCTAGAGAGTGCTCCATACGTTACCTTTTGAGCTAGCCACATTGTACCAGAGTTCCTCTTGTTCCTTAAATGGTGAAGAGTCTGATTTGTGCTTTATTTTTTTGATTATTTTCGATGGCATTTCGATCCTTAGCTACCTCAGAAAGTTAGTGAAATGAATTTAACTTGTATAGACAAAAAGACGGACAATGTACAGGATTTTAAGTGTTTCACATAATGCCAGTAGCTCACAAAAGGACGTGCACTCAGCTTGGAGTCATAACCACGCTCCCTCTGAGTTAGATTTACCTTACTGATAACCACAGCATAAGATCCAGCATTTTCAATATAATCCAAAGGGTTTGTTAAAAGTTGTTCTGATGATGATGATGAAGACAAAAACACTTTCTTTGAGGCATCAAGAATCAGCCTGTGAATCTCAACAGTGTGAGCATAAAAAAGCATGTTGCAGTGCATTCTGGGTGCCACCAATCAAAATTCTTCTATGGATCCCATCATGCATTGCTGCATGAATTAATTATGAGCGTAATTGTTTTAGTAATTTCATTCATTTTCACTATTTTATTTTGCTATTTTCATGTGACTTTTTAGTAGCTTGTTTTCTAATGTTCAGAGCTGATCTGATAAATTTATCAGAATATGCAGCTTGTTGATATTCCTACACTGATTCTTGATGTTTGGGTTTGTGTGCCTAAAAGGAACAACACTTAAGACCTTTAATCCTTATATATGCTGTAAATGCTGGATTTTAAGATGTTGTAATCAATAAGTTAAATTTAACTCAGAAATAGACCTAGATGTATTTGGTGATTCAGGTCAAATAATTATTATGTCAAAATGTCAAATAATTATGTCAAAATTACTTTTAAAAAAACTTTTTCTTTGCTTGTCTAGCTGTTACAACTCAGTTACAGCAGCCAAACAAACGCTAGTATTAAAAAAATCAAGGGTCAAGAGACCAACTAAAGCAAACACTGATCTCTACAATGGTGACTTAAAAATTGTGATTTTCCAGAGAGCCACACTCTACACCTACTGACCTAATGCCTAAACATTATGGAAAGCGCGCTAGCCAGACTGGATTTAAATTTTGTCAGCGGAAGACCCCAAGTTTGGTTTGAAGGCAAAAAACGTACCAAGCACAATGATCTCTCATCATTCCTGATGTTCGGAAACGTGTTCGCCGTAGTCTTGTGGCTATCAGAGTTGAAACAAAAGCTTCTGCTCTCCGTATGTTTTCTGTCATCTCTGTGTGCGTTCATATGTAAGTTGCACGAGCTTATTTTGTCCAATAGATTGAAAGATCTGAAAAAACCCATACATTTCCCCACCCATAGACTCTCCCCTCGAAGAAATCAGGACAGAAGTGGTTGAAATTGGAGAAAAGCCAAATTTCATGTGTGATTTATTTGATTAATTTTTCGCCAAATTGGGTAATTGATTAAAATATATATATATATATAGTGGTTAGTCTCACAAGTTAAGTCAAAGTATAGTCATAAAGAAAATCTAATTCCTTGAAGTTGAGTCCATTTTCAGTATCACTCTGTGATCTAAACAGTAGCTACACTGACACAATGTATCTTAAGCTAATTTCCCCGCCTGAATGCATGTTGAGCATTTGAGCACTTTAGCTTTTGAGTGTTTAGAAACAAGCTGGAGGCTCGGATCAGTAAGGGCCTGATCTCTCACGAGTGGCTTTAGTTTACTAACCAGAACCAGAAAGGTTCCCACCGACCCGTGCCAAGCCAGCGGCCAGTTCGTTCTTCAATCAGAAGAGCTTACCGTGAGGCAACAGGGATATCCATGCTTGCTCATACACGCCGTCTCCCAGAGGAGCACAACCTGACAGGTGAGACGAGACAAACTGGGAACAGAGCACTCATTTTCATGAATCTTCATTCAAAAAGGATGTGGGGGAAAAAAAACTCCCATCTTGATCTATTTTGTCTCCAGCCAACTCCAGGAGGATTTGTGTCTGTTTGAGCATAAGGATTGCCTCACCTCTGAAACCAGCACCTCTGTTGCACGATTTGTAAGGTCTCTGACCCCTCTAACTGGTATTAAACTGGAACGTGACACTACGGGGTTAGCAAACAAGTCAACGACAGAGCTTTTCATGAAACTCGCAGCCTGTATTTAATAACAGTATTATTCCATCATCCAAAATGTAACTTTTCAGTGTGTGTTGGCAGTGTAAACTTAGCTTCAAACCCCCAGTGCTGGTTTGTTCACGTCAATCTGTGATTTTTTTTTGTGTGCATGTGGTCAAAGCTGCTATGTCCCACTTGGACCGCTTTTCTTTGATCCTTTTGGTGGTTACTTTCTGAGCCAGATGTAAAGTAACTGTGTTCTTTAAAATGGATCACGTCCAGTGAATCATATTCATGAAGAGTCACGTTCACTGAATCGCGTCTGCTGTGCTGAGTAAGGACTTACTCATGTCAATTGAGTGAAGCTCTGGGATATTAACAGAAGTTCCCAAGGAGTCACATTCTCTGAATCACAGTCAGCGTTAAACACTTTGCCTTTATTACTCAATCTTCTGCTTTGAAGAAATACCATTTGTAAACACTTTGTTCACTAGCAAACTATTAAGGATTTGGTCATTTTGCTTTGAAGTCCATGTTAAGTCGACTCATTGCTTTTTCTAGATCTTGGACCAAAGTTTCCTATATCCCATCACTCTTAACTCAAAACACCCCATTCACAATTTTACATTACGCAATTCCCCAAAATGTAAACATCTCATTTTCATTTATTTATTTTAAAACTCAATTGCATGGAAAGTGCTGAAAATAATGATTATTTAAATATGCCTATTGTATACCACTAAACCAGTGCATAAAAACAGATTGAATTTTATTGCGAGTAGTTTTTGCAATACAAACAAATATATATTAGAATATAAAATAACTGTTTTTTATATATATTAATATGTTTTAAAATGTCATATATTCATATGATGGCAAAGCTGAATTTTCAGCATCATTACTCCAGTCTTCAGTGTCACATGATCCTTCAGAAATCATTCGAATATGCTGATTTTTCAGGATTCTTTGATGAATTGAAAATTCAAGCATTTATTTGAAATAAAAATCTTTTATAACAATGTAAAAGTCTTCCAGCATCAGTCCTCCGTCTCTTTAGATCCATGGTCGACTAAAAGTGTCATACTTGAGCAAGCCAAATGCTTTTCTATCACTTTTGAAGATTAGGTGAACATGAACTTTTGGATGATCCATAGGTCAGTGGCCATGTAAAGCTCTTATGACGTGAGAGACGGGCGGTATAGTCACAAAAACAGCCAACAAAGGTGAAAGCAGATGATCGGTGAAGGTAAATACCGAAGGGAGAGATCAATCCTGCATATGAAAGATTCCCCTCATTCCTGTAGCCTTAGCGAGCTGCAGCTGGCAGTGATTATAGTATGATTCACTTTAGCTGCACATAGAGGCTGCTTGTAAAAATATGAACAGTATAACTGTTTCCTGAGCTTGTGCTGACAGCAGCTCCCATGGGAACGCTGCCGCCGTGCTCTCGCAGAAACACATGGCCACACGTCAGATCACAACCAGCGACTAGATCGGAACGCGCAGCTTTCCTGCATTCAAACACAAGCTAGCCTGCTAACGCTAATTCCTGAACGTATATTTTCGGCGTGTTTTGTATGTTAGCGCAGACTTTGAGGCTGTGTGAGGAGAGCCCCGTGACTCATGGGGTTACATCCGAGCACAGTTAAAGCAATTTGTGGATTATTAATTTTTTTAATGCACTTATGATGAAACCGAGTCTTTGGAATGTGAATTTGGCTAACGGTTAAAAACGACATAATGGTCTAACAGATGTAACAGCCAAGGAAGTCCTTATCAGATTCTGGGCAAATGAACAATGAGAAATATCACTCCCACATGAGGCCTGGAGCATAAATAAAAACGAATTATCATGTCATTGGAGTCCAAATTCTATATTAGCGCTTTGCTAGGTCTTAAATCTGTACAAAAGACAATTTAAATGCTATTTATTATGTGTCTGTTTAAATGCTTTACATGCATCAAAGGTGCACTCAGTAAATTTCCTTTCTTTTACTTGCTTTATTATAGTAGTCTTAAAAAAAAAATTAAAATCACTTACATGAGATTGAAGACTCCCGTCATATCATTGGCTTAATAAACATAGATTTATTTATATAGTTATTTTGTAATGTGGATGGGGCATACTGAAAGGCCTGTGCCTTTTCTTTTTAAAATAACACCTAGTTAACGTCAAAGCAATGAAGATAATTTGTTGCTTGCTAGTCAGTTGCACATGGTATTTGGGAAGGAGGTTCTGATTATAGAGAGCATTTTATTGGACAAAAATCTGTGTAGTGCAGGATGAGTCATCAGGTTCATTTTCCTAGATGAGAAAGATTGTAAATATTATTGTGTACAATACTGTTCAAATGTTTGGGGTGGGGGACATTTTTTTAATCTTAATAAGTCTCTTGTGCTCACCAAGACAGCATTTATTTGATCAAAAATGCAGTAAAACAGTAATATTGTGAACTATTATTTCAATTTCAAGTAATCTTCTAAAAGTGAATTTTTATCAGTGTTTAAGAGTAGACTAGCATATACAGTAGATGTTTTTTTTTTAAGCTTCAAAGGATTAGTTCACCCAAAGATGAAAATTATCCCATAATTTATCCTATAATCAGAAGGCATTTTGATTACTTTTATTATGGATAGATGTGCTTTTTGGAGCTTCAAAAACTCTGACACTCTTCAATGCTGTTACTAAGCTGGGTATATTTTTAATATAACTTTGAAAAAATGTATTTTGATGGCTGCAACACACTCAAAAAAAGTTTTGACAGAGGCATGTTTACGACTGTGTCACATCACCTTTCCTTTTACACTTTTTAATCATTAATTTCCTCCGGTAATGGAAGATATTAATTGTTGCAGTTTTGCAAGTGGAATTTTTGCCCCATTTCGTCTGATACAAGACAGCTGCTCAACAGTCTATGGTCATCGTTGTCTGATTCTCCTTTTCATGTTGGGCCATAAATTTTCAATAAGAGACAGATCTGGACTGCAGACAAGCCAAGCACAGTATAGTGTTAATGAAACCACTATGATGAAGCATGCACAGAATGAGGCCTGGTCTTGTCTTGCTTCCCAGGAAAGATGTCATCTTGATGGCAGTATAAGTCTCTGCATGCATCATCCCAATATATGCCTTCACGTCAATGGTGCCTTCACACGTTTACAAGTCACCCATTCCGTTTGAACTGATGCACACCCATACCGTTTGCGTTTGCACCTGTCACTGATGAAAGTCTGGATGGTCCCTTTCTTGTTTCTGACTGAGAACTCGACATCCACATTTCCCAAAAACATGCTGAAACATGGACTTGTCTTACCACAGCACACATTTCCACTGTCTTTTGGACCATCTGAGATGAGATTTTTTTTTTTACTCTATTCGATCATTTGTAAGTGTGAACTTATGAAAACTGCCACAGTATTTTTTTATTACTATTAAAGATTTAATTTTGGCGTTTTACCGTGGATTCAAATCTATAAATCAAAATATTTATTGCATTTATGAAGAAAAGGTTCAGCACCCAGGGCTCTATCACTATGGCCTCATAGTGTACAGTGTCTTTGGGTGGATTTCTGAGGCGGATTGTTTGTGATTTGGTCAAGTGACTTAGGAGTCCTCTTGACTACTTCTAACGTTTCACAGATTTGGGAGCTAGTTTTAGCACTTAAATGCTTTGTGAAATACTCATAGAGCGAAAATTTAGGAGTCCTAAAATTAGGACTGACATGCCCATTATTTTTAAGAGTTTCTCCTAAATTTGCAAGTTAGGAGCTATTTTTAGCCTTAAGATGTTTTGTGAATGTGGTCCTTGATGTATAGCTTTCTCCTCGTGTACAGAGATTCAAGTTGCATTTCTTGATGCAGCAGCAGATTGTTAAGTGACAACGGTTTTCCAATCGAGGCCATGTGGCTATATTTAACGCAGTAGCATGTTGGTTTCTCATGGATTTCTCATGGATTAATAATACTAATGTGATAAATAATGTGATTTTTTAATTGTTTGACAATCCTCTCGTGAAATTTGGCACAAAGTGGTGTGGTATGACCCATCTTTGCTTGCAAAGACTGTGCCTTCGGTGGATGTTCTTTTATGCCCAAACACGTGGACTGTTTCAAAACAGTTCAATCTTTTCAGTTTCATTTTCCCTTCACTTTTTTGGAGTGTTGCAGCCATCAAAATCAAAATTTGTTCATATTTACGAAATACAATTAATATGACCGTTGAAAATATTATTTTTTTTTTCTTTGTACTTTTGTCAATTAAATAAAGATTGTACTTCTCTGGAATTGGAGTTGTATTTATAAATACGTTGTCATATATCGTTAGCGAGACCTAACGGGCAGTAATTAATTTTTTTTATTTCTTCTGTTCCTCCAGGTCCTACATTACAGCTGCGTATGTCCTCATAATATCTCTCCATGACGAGCATCTGTTTGTCATACTTCTGTTTAAACAGGCTATTCTTTGAGTTTGTTTTTGTTCTCTGCTCATTTCTGAAATTCTGAATTTGACTCTTTGATGTGTGCACTAAAGGCAAAGGGTCTTGACGTAGGGGGGCAGGAACGACTTCACAGGACCATTGGTTGGCACTCAATGTCTCGCTGAAACTCGGTTTTGCATATTTGAAGACTTGCTTGTGACAGCTGCATCTAATGGCACTAACAAAGCCTTTATTTGTTCCATTGTGTGCAAGCATGAACAAGCTATCATAACTTCCCCAGAGCCATCACAGTGTACAGTAAGACAGGGGCATGTTATGGAGAAGTGGCATCTGGAGTGAAGAACAGGCTTGTACTCGATCAAAACCAGGCTCACGACTTTCCATTAGAACAAGAATTGGAATAGGATGAAGCATGTTAGAGTAAATAAAAAATAAATGAATAAAATAAATAAATAATGTTTCACTTGAGGCAATGTGACTCTTTTTCTGAGGTAATCCTTTCAGATCTTTCTCAGGGTTAAAGGTAAGATGGGGTGAGGCTCTAAAGTTACTTTTAATAACATTCAGAAGACTCTTGTAATAAAAGTTGTATACTGCATATTAAATTTTATGGTATATTTTTTGGCCTGCTTAGCTTCCACCATTAATCTTAATAGTTAGCCTTCACTCTCTGTCTTCCAGGTTATCTGGAGCTTTGCTGTCTCCAGGGATCAGTCTGCTGAAGGCCGCTACATCTCCTCCACCGACACTAGAGAAGCAACAGAACTCCTCTTCCAACCAGCAACACCTCCACGCTCATCATAAACCCTATGCCGCTTTCCACAACCTGCCTTCAAGTGAGGGTATGAGACCTTCTGTGTCATCTTCAGAGATTGTTTGATCTGATTTTACTGGCTGGTAGTCTTCTTCAACATTTCAGACCATTAATCATGTTAAAAGTCCAGCACAAAATCTAAAAAGAAATTTGCTTATTCGTTTTTTGTTTAGTATCATATTTGATACATCAGGCTGTTATATGATGTCTGTATAATATGATATAGACTGCAGAATGTAGAGCTCTTATTAAAGGAGGAAAAAAACTATATATGCAAAGTGGTGCAGTTTTTAATATGTCCAAATGTTAATCAGTGAGATATTAATAACAGTATAGCAGGCAACTTACATAAAACGCATATAAAAGTCAGTTGTCACTCTATCATGTAAGATGATATTTAATTGCTAGTTTTATGATCAAAGCTCTATAGTTTTTATTGTGGGTACAAAACATATAATGCAATGCAATACAGTTATGATTGGGAGATTCATTCATTCCTCAAAAGCCTGATGTATCATATTTGATGCATTTTAACATGATTTTTCAAAAAAACAAAACAAAAGACGATTAATGTCCTTAAAGATTTTATTGCAAAAAAGACACGTGTTTCACAACCTGAAGGGGAATTATACTAAAAGGCCTTTTACTTACTTAAAACTTGTAAACTATCAATCATATTACAGAACAAGTTTGTAGAAGAAGACACTTATTTCAATAGTTCACTTTAGACATTCTCCCAACTATAAGTTAACGACTTTATTTTATGCTCCCCAACAGACATTCTACTGAATATAAGTAACTTTGCAACTACATCAACTTATTCTACTAACCCGAACCCTAACACGTAACCTAAACCTTAAACTAACACTCTACTAATACTAATACTAGAGAGTTAATGAACCATTGAAATAAAGTGCAACCGAAGAGTGTGTAAAAAAATGTTTTGATCTTGGTGATAATTTCGATGCTTTAGAAATTTGCATATCTTGTATGATATAGTAGACTTTAAATAATTAACCACTCACAGCGCCCATCCCCTGCCTTTACTCCTGATCTATTGGAATATACCTGTTTAAAATATCAGCGCATGAGTATTTCATGTCAGGGAGAGCCACATCAGTATGAGAACTGGCATAGTCTCTGCAGTGTATTGGCCAGAACATGTGGGCTGAAAGAGATGCCTAGAACCACAAGAGGAAGCTTTTCGCTCTAAAACCAAAACAGCTAAGCTGTCTGTCAAAAGAACTACTCTGAAGGAGAAATGCTCCTGTCCCTGTCAGGACACAGATGTTCATGTGTGTACCACCTCAAATCCAAGACCCCCATCTGAGCGAGAAAGATGGAAAAGTCCAATACCAACAGGAATACAGGCTATCTGTGGCTTTTGCTATATTGTTGTAGAGTTATTTTAAGTTTTGCCACAAAAAAAGCCTCTAAAGCTACAATTGAATGACATTTCATTCTGATGTTTATATATTGGGTGTTTGTGCACAGATTACCGCGGCAACTTCCAGAGCTGTTTCCATTTTGGCGACAGCTACAGAATGGACCAGTCCATCAGCGGCGGTCATCAACCTGCAGAGTCTCACAACTTCAACACAAACCCACACAATGGCTTCCACATGAGCTGTTCCACCAGCACCTCTTCCACAGGTATTTTGGTTAAATATCTTGGGCAAAAAAAGGCCCATTTTTTTTGTTCAACAGTGTAGATGCATAATGCACAGATCACAAAGAATTCCCTTTCAGTGATCTGGGCAGCGTTTCTCAAAAGCATCGTGAGCTGGTGGCAGTGGCTCTACTTAAGCTTACAGTGCTTGTGAGAAATGCAATCTTTTATTGTTATTCTTTTCCATGTTACTCAGTTGTTTATCTCGTTTCACTAGCCTAAAATGATTCTTTATAGTAAACCAGAGTATTTAAAATGTGCAAAAATTGGGCAGTACCCTACTTTCCCTCTTAAAAATGCTCTTTATTGGCATTGATGGTTCCATGAAGATCTTTTAACATCCATTGCATTCCACAAAACATTCTTTATAGTGGAAAAAAGTTCTTTAGATTATTAAAATGTTCTTCACACTAAGGAGAAAAGAACTGTTCATTGAAAGGGAACCTAAAATCTTCTCTTCCAAGTTCTTCTGTGGCATCACTACAAAAAAACCCTTTTAGAAACTTTATTTTTAACAGAATACCCTTCAAGGGTGTATATTAGTTGCATAATTAGTACCTATAGGTACTTACTATGTTTGAAGTACTAATACGTAATAGTTTAAGGAGTAGATTTAGTGATTATCTAATAAGACAATTTGTGCACGTTTTCTGAGACTGTTTAATGAAAGTTTTTCCATAATGTTCCCTTTCTCGTAATGCAAAGGTTTCAGCTTGGTGCCGGACATCATCGGGTCGGGTTGCCAGTTCTCTCCGGGCACAGAGGAAAATGTTTTCTTTCAGGTGGGCGGCTTCGATCGCGGCTTGAGCCAAATGTCTTCAGTGTACACAGAGACGTAGAATCAGGTCATCCTTTTGGCCAGCAACACAAATGTCTTCTTTCAGACCAAACAGTCTTTTTTATTCTTTTCTTCCATCAACACACTTTCAACCTGTCAGAGATTCCGTTTTTCTCCGAATTCAGCTTTTTTTTTTTTTTTAAAAATGCATTGTTGAATCACCTCAATGGACTGAAATATTATCTGCTTCCTCGACAACCCCAAAAGCTGCTATTCCATTACAATGAAGGTTAAATAATGAGGGCTCTGTGTTGTTGAGCGTGTTTATTTGTGGGATGTTATGAAATTGTGCTTTTTTTCCCCACGTGTTTTGAAAGATATGTTCAAAGCCTCATGAGACACTCCCTTGTCGTCATCACGGCATCACCAGTCTTAATAAATCCAGCTGGTCAGCTCTGATCCAATTGTGACTTTGGAACGGTTTGATAGAAACTTCAGAACCACCACAGCTCATCAGTGATGAGTTCCATATTTCCCTCTCAGAGCTCTTTTTCTGATTTGTTGGCTGTTGTGTTGGAAACAATTATTTAGTGTTGCTGTGTTTTGTCAGTGAATGTTTGCAAATGTTTGTATTGCTTTGTCATTTGGTTGTCATCATCCAAGATAAACAGAGTTCTTTATTTTGTATTGGTTGATGACTTTAATATCTACCACACTTTAAACGAATGTATAAAATGTACAGTTTGTTTAATATTAATAATGATGTCAATCTCTCAATCTCAGAAAAATAAATGACTCTTGAATATTGCAGTCTATTGCTAATCATTTTATGTTTTCAGTGTGGTAATTATGTTGAGAGTCTGATTAATCAAACATGGTGTTCCATTGAATATCATTAAATACTATAAAATATACAGGGGACTCAAATAGCAAGACATTTTGCAAATGATGTGCAAATGCTTGAAAGCATATGATGGACTGAGCGGGGGACTTTTGCAGACTATTGTTAGGGGAAGTCTGCCCCCTTTTGGAGAGGATGAGGATCATCTCAGAAAATCTGTTACTATGTACTTAAATTGCAAATATTTAATAGAAAATAAAGCACCATAAAAGCCTGAGATGGTACATTTTATTGTTTTATGTAATCAGGGCTCTACTCTTGTGCCCTTAAGATTCACATTCAAAATTGAATCACTTTATTATACATGTACAAGATTTATTTCATATCGAAATTGAACTTTCAAAAGATGGGCGTGACAGTTAAAATAAATATTGAAAATGAAGGAAAAACAATAAATAGTAGTTAGTAATAATAAAAAGTGACATGACGGATACAGTGGCCGTACTTGTGTGCGTGAAAGTGCAATACATTTTATTTAGTGCAAAATACACTATTTCAGCCAATTTTGTTAGCCGTTTAGGAAGTAATCATTCACACCGGTGACCCGAATAATTTTTCACATTCATAGTCATTTTCACCCTTAAATGCTCGTACTGTAGAGCCCTGGCTATATTGCTTGAGTCTATTTGCCTTTCTTGGCTTTGATCTTCCGGAGGTAGAACTCCAGCTCTTTCCCTTCCAAGATGTATCCGTCTGCTCTGCCACACTGGCCAGGCCTGGACGCAATACAGGCTGAGGAAGCAGACCATTAAAAAGCAAACTTAGACAGAAGCACTGTGACTCTTTTAATAATTAAACAAAGATTTGGCTTCGCCGGAGACCAGTCTGACTTGTTTTGTACAACATGAAAAATGATGCCAAATCAGCATGAGAGAGCATAAATGCTGATAGCTTGAGTTTCTTGGTCTTGTTTTTTGTTCTAATGACACATGCCTCAAATGATTAATGATAAAAATGAGAACATCCTGTGACATTACTAAATCAGTCTGTGAGGACACATACTGCTATGTTTATTTGCTTTGGAATATGGATTGAATGGACTGGTGTGGATGTGTGCTGTTGAAAAAAACAACTCAAAGGATTCATGATGGGAAAAGTGGTAAACTCACCGAGAAGCTTTCCCTGCAGGAACTGATCCTCCAGCAAACTGCTAATCTTGCTCTTCTTCCTGCGGCCATCAATCTTCTTCTGAACCTTCTTTGACCGTTTCTTGTTCAAGATCTCTTCTTCTTCTGGAGTCTGAGGGATGAAGATGCATATGTACATTTACAAAGGCGACTCATCCGGATACTCAGTCATCTCCCATTTGTTTATGCGGTTAAAAGATTCAAGAAGGTTCAATTGGTATGCACATGTGCATAAAGTTGAACTCTTCTCAACTCTGTTGCATTGCCAGTGATCTCTTTTGCTTATGTCAACATAAAACACCAATGCAATTACAAGCTTCTCGTTTGCTTGGAGCAACCATGTAAATATAATATTGGATACTTGTAATTTTTATGTGCAATATGCACTGAAGACGGTCCATGAACATTCTGAGGCTGAGATGCCTGAAACTCTTATAATAGATATGCTCATCTATTCATAATGGGAGCTATGAAATGAAAGCCTACCAGCTTCGCCCCTTTCTTGCGGCCCAGAGGAATGATGTAGTGAGCTTCATACCACTGCCTGTACGGTGTGCTGTCCACCAGGACAATGCAGTTCTTCACCAGAGTCTTGGTTCTCACAAGCTCATTGTTGGAGGCATTGTACACAACGTCAATGATTCTGGTTTTGCGAGTACAACCTGCAAGTTAGAGTGACAAACTTAGTACTATGAGGCAAAAAAAGCCAGAAAACCTCCAGAGTAAGATTTTGCCAATGTCATTTTGTTTAGATTTTGCCACACAAAAAAATAATTCACATGGCATGATGAATGCCATATGTAAAAACTGAAAAATGTCCATGCAACCCAAGAGACATTTAAGAACAGGTCAATTCAACAGTTTTCCCTGCTCAAGAAAATTGTTTTGTTAAACAGAAATGTGCTACATCAGAGACTTCACACTAAATTTATGAGAAAATTTCCAGGCACCACTTCCATGATCTCAGTCTAAAGGCATCTCATGGTTTTAATACTTATAAATGCACTGATAGATAGATAGATAGATAGATAGATAGATAGATAGATAGATAGATAGATAGACTGATTAATAGATAGATAGATGATAGATAGATAGATAGATAGATAGATAGATAGATAGATAGATAGATAGATAGATGGATGCATAGATAGATAGATAGACTGATTGATTGATTGATGGATAGACTGACTGATTGATTGATTGATGATGATTGAGATGTGCACTCACACTCAGATCCCCAGGAAAAGTTCCCGCTGTCCAGCCTCAGCGCGCGGTATTTCTTATTGCCTCCCCGCACGCGCACTGTGTGAATGCGGCGCGGACCGATCTAAAATGTTTCCAAAGAATCATTACAATTATTTATACTGTTGTTAACAACATATTAAATAAGACCACGTTGTAATGTAGGCTGCGTATCTACAGCCCGCAAAACAAATCCATGAAATGACGCTAAAAAAAAAGGACAAGAACTAAAAAGCGGCTAAAAATGTTTTAGTCTTTGATGAGCGTCAACTAAAGTCTCGCACCTTCGTGTTTGCGGCAGGGCGACCCAGTTCATACTTTCTTTTCTTATGGTAGGGCTTCCTTTTCCCTCCGGTTTTGCGGCGCTTGTGCCAGTGATCCCTGGAGATCCCTGAGGAGAGCAGACATGAAAAACACAAACCAATGCATTTACAATTATAAATATCATTACTTCTAATGCCTAAAATACACCGTTCTTGCTGTAATTGCTGGAAATAGCGAACTGAAATAACTAACTGCGCACGAAAAGTAATAGCAAATCACCTGTCGCAGCTTGATTTGAATATATTTTTGTGCGTTCAGTAACCTACTATTGGGATTTTGGCCGTTGTGTTTGTGGTGCAAAAGCAATACTGAACGAGCTACAGGTTCTTACAGAAGATTATTAGTCATGAGCAGCAAGTTCCGCCGCCATCATGCCAGTCCTGACTGTTTATTCACATTTCAAACACTTAATATATTCATATGTCCATACTGTGATTGTAAAATGTATAGATCATACAGTGCTGACGAGGCTAATGAAGGACCCGAGTAATTCAGCGGATTCACTCCTTATAAATACTTACCCATTCCTGGGATCCTTATCTGCGTGTATCGCGAGAATTCGCGCGAGATTCTACGCAGTCAAGTGACGTACAAACAGGAGTGCCATCTAGTGCACTTCTCCATAGACAGAATAAAATACATGTCTGTGCACTTCACTGTTGTATTGTTAATAGAGATATGACAGTACGACGCTATTTTTAGCATCTGACGCAAAACACCATTAATCATAGAGTCTCGAGTCATAGAGTGATGTAAAATGAGATTACACTTTTACATTCAAGTTATATTTTATTTGATGGCAAAGCGGGATATTTCACTGCACCAAAATACACACACATAAAAAGACAAGACATGTCACATCTCTTCTAGACAAATTATATTTACAACACAAAATAGATATGAGATATCCTTTTAGTTCTGATGAGTTGATCGCTGACACATGATTTTCATGAGAACAGTGATGGAAAAATAGCCTGGGTGACTCCTCTCCTCAGCATGTGGACCAACTTTTAAGACTTCTTGCTCTTCCTGGTTATGTAGCTCTGGTAGTAAAAGTTGCTGAAAAGTATAATGAGGCTGACGCAGTATGCAAACACAACTGCATTCATGGAATCAGGGAAATCACACTCGGTGAAGAGGTTGTATCCAGTGTGAAGAGTCAGCAAGACAAACTGGACCTGTAATGAGAGGTTGTTCAACAGCCCTGCTGATGTGCTATGAACGTTTATTTATGTATCAACTGTTCATCTACTAACAGGAAATGTCTATGATTATTTTATGCAAAACAAAACGGGTTTAACAAAAGGCTCTGACCGTCTCAAAATCTCTTTTCAAATGACCAGATTAGCAATGTGTGTGTTTATGTGTTTTTACCAGCTGCAGTGAGGTGAGGTAGCGCTTCCACCACAGATATTTCTGCATGTGAGGTCCCAGGGCGGCCAGGCCATAGTATGAGTACATCACAGTATGAACAAAAGTGTTCAGGAGCCCAATAAAAAATGCTGAATAAATAGGCAAAAAGGTCAAATTCATAAAATACAAGGTATTCTGTTAAAAAAATATATGCATAACATAATTGTTACATTTAATGGATCTAAAATATCAAAACCCTCTCTTTTATTAGTTCACTGTTTTTGCATGTGTTTGTATCACTAATATTCATATAATTTGAAAAAAGTTCTGGCACAAAGTTTTGACTTACATTGACCTCCCGCCACAAATTTAACTCCTGCCCACCAGTTGAAGATCATAGTTCCATGATGATACACATGTAGAAATGTGAGTTGGCTATTCTTTTTTCTTAGGATGAAAAAGACCTGAATGTGGAAATTGAGAGAGAAAGTATATTTAAAAAAAAACTGCATGTCTACACTTATCTGCAAAAATCATATTTGTTAAATTAGTAAAACTTACTGTATCACTAAGCTCAATGACTTTAGAGAAGAAGAACCACCAGCATACACTGGCCATCTAAAAATGTACAGTAATATAAAGTAATGATTAGGAAGCAAATGCATCTTTATAGGAATTTAATTATGATTTGCAGTACAGGAATTATTGATTATTAGCCAGACATCAGGAACACCAGGAACACCATGCAGCTAAACAGACGTAATCACCCTCATTCCCAGTGGACTGGGGCTGTAGTCCACCGGTTGACACAGATAACTGTAGTTTGCCAGCCAAGATGTGACCAAGAACTGTGGAAAGAAAAAGAGAAAATTCACTGGCGATAACAGCAGGTCATGAGCAGATGGATCTTTTTAAGATTTGATGACGTTATTTTGACGCAAGTCTCTGAAATAACGTTAGCAACTAAAATATGATTGAACTAGAGTAATGCATGAAATATTTAACGCACCTCATGGAACATGTAAACGGACAAAACGACCATGGAAAAGTTGTACACAATAAGCAGTGCTTTTAGGTTCACTGGTTCCTTGTGTTTCATAAGTTTGGGTCCAATCCAAAGAACACCAAGATAGCACAAAAATATACAGATGATTGGTACAGGAGAGTAAACTAGAAGCCACGGGTCCGTCCGCTTGTCTGAAATAAAATGACAGTAAACACAAGAAGCTTGACTATATTTATATTTTATGATGTGAGGTTATGTATTGTTGTTGTACAAATACTATTGCATGTAGACAGCAAAGTAAAATAATAATACATTTTAAATAAATGATAATAAACCATGTTTAAAAAAATATGGAATAAATTATACCCCCATTCTCTAGAATCCAGCGGTGCATGGATTCCACTCTCTGCCACGTTGTTTCCATCTAATACAGGATTGCTTTATAACTAAAATGAATTCTCCAAGACTAACATCAGACAGTATAAGAGGGGAAATACGTAAAAAGAAGAGATTTTTTTTATTATTACTACTATATATAGGCATACACACACACACACACACACACACACACACATATATATCACATTGTTTTTGTTTCCTTATATAATAGATCATATTAGAGTAATATATCTCGTCTGTGCGTTGTTAATAAGATCTGATATCATGAAAATGCACAGATTTGTTTAAGTTCCTTGTTGACGAAGACTTTGAGGGATTTCTTTAACTTATCCAAAGCGTTCTTGCAATTACTGCAACTTTATTAATGGGGGAAAAGCCGAAATTATTTAATGAAATTTAAAGTAAATAGTGCATGTTTTTAATCTACATTTATCGTTTTTGCCGTGTATGGATTATTTCACATTTCGACAACAGTTTGCAATCAACATAAATGTACCGGTAAACTTACCTGAGGACAAGGACAAATGTTTCACTGTGGAAGAGTTCCGTTCAAACGCACGGTCAGATGGGAACTTTGAACTTTTCAAAATGATTTGAGTAACATGGGAAATAATGTTATCAGTTGTTATGCAAAAGTGCACAGAAGTATTGAAAGAAAAACTGCTGGACTGCACCCAGTTCTAACAGCTCACATTTAACAGTTAAAAGTCCCACTGTCACCGAGTAAGACAGACATATTAATATGAATTTTAAACAAATAGACCAAAGGATAAAACTTTAAACGTTCTGAAGCTGTTCATTTCTTTTCACATGTGTGTTATATTTTTTAAAACGAACATGCGCTTGTTTATAATATGTCTTGACTCTTATTTTGACAGGCCAGTGTTGGACAAGGAAGGGCATTGAGGGCACAGACAATGAATGAAATGAACATGACCATGTTGTTAAATTTACCTGTCTGGCAAAAGGCTGTCGAATAAAAATAGTATGTTGCTGAATTAGGAAATGTAGTGAAAAATACAGCACATAAATAAGCCGTGAAATAAGTGCAGGTTTATTTAAAAACAGCTTTTATTCTGGATACCAATAAAAATGATGCACATTTTTAAAATCAGAGTTATTATACATTTATTATTTACTTAAAAACATACCTCACAACAATGAATCATCTCTTTATAAATAAAACAGAGCTGCAGGTATACATGTGTTGTAAATTTGCTATCATGTCAAGACAAACATGATAACCGCAGATTATACAATAATGAAGAATCATGTAACTTAATATACAGAGTAGCTTCTGTCAACAGGTTTGACTTTAAGCTGTTGCCTTTGAGGTAGAGAAGAATTTACTGATGCAGAGTTGTTTGGGTCCTCCATTAGTAGGCTTTTTTACGTTGTTTGACCGTTTATCAGGGCCGGGTTTTCTCTTCTGTTCCTTAGAGAGTGTGAAATGCCATGACATGACAGGACAGGACAAAAACATATTTTTGAAATCAATACCAAACAAAATGGTGCAAAATATAAAGCACATAGAAAAACATACCTTGATGTCCACTTTGTTTGAAGTTTCATAGAGCTTCATAATCTGTGTAATTAAATATACAAGATTTACATCCATATGAATGACAGTAATAACAACACAAATATACACATTTCTTTTACAAACAAGGAAATGTAACATTAAACCATCATTTGACAACTATTCCCAAAAAATGGCCTCCTCTGGCTTAGTTTAAATGTCATTATATATATATTTGTCATTTTTATTAGTTTTATTTTTTATCCCCGTTTATTTTTTGTAATTTTACTTCTACTTATTTTAATTGCAATTAGTTGCCAATTTTCCATCTAATATTTATATTTAATTTAATTTAATTTAAAACAGAGAAAGCTTAGTCCTATAGTTTTACTAAAACAGCTTTGCTGTGACATCCATAACAAGAAGCACAAACCTTTTTAACCCCAGTGGAGACGGCCGCCTCATGCAGAGCAGATTTACTGAGCCAGCAGGTCTTCTGCTCTCGCTCACCATCGGAGCAGTCAGACACATGCACGGAAAAGACAATGTAGGTTTGATGGATGTGGGAGAAAATATGAACCACCTGACAGAGAACAAGGAAGACATGGATGAATATCAAATGTGTGCATTGTAACAAGAAGTTCACAACATGACCAAAGAAGTAAATCATCTTAAGTAAATTTTTGATCAGTTTGAAACTAAGAACATACGATGTGGGAAAAACACCCACCTCTCCCACAAACTGCACTGAGTGAGTGTCCAGGGATGTTTCCAGCAGTTTTTGCATCATGTCACATATCAAGCCTTTATATTTACTCTCAGGGATGTCAGTTTCCAAGAGCATACTGGGTAGCTCCCACATCCCTGCCAAGAGTCCTGTAAAAAGTAAGTAAATCCAAAATTGTGCATTTGTATTATATTTTCCGGAAAAAAATTGATCTCTTTCTAATTCATCCAGTAAAAACTTTCACCTTTGCTTGGTCTTTGAGTGAGCAGATATTCCATCTCTTCCCCGTTCCGCTTGCGTTCCACTACACAGGTAAGGGTTTTCTCCACACGTGGAGCCTTTTTAACAGGCTTTCTTGGATAATTTTGCACCCCCAGCTGAGGGTCCCAGTCCTCTGATAGACACAATTTACAGCTGCCAGCAGCCACTATCAGAGAACATGAACAGACATTAGGCAGGGCTTTTAATTTAGTGAGCGGATGTATGAATAGAGGGAGTACTTTCTTTAGCAGAAGACTTACAACAATTCTCTATGTCAGGAACAGAGTTATTGAGGTTTGAGGCAAGTTTACTTAGAAGTGTTTTGGAGTCAGTCTCTTGTTTAATGCTCACCTACAATATAAAAGACAACATTTGATATATAATAGGTTATTTGACAGTTTTACAAGAAAATACACTCACTGGCCACTTTATTAGGTACACCTGTTCAACTGCTCATTAACACAAATATTTAATCAGCCAATCAAATGGCAGCAACTCAATGCATGTAGGCATATAGGCACGCCCTGCGTGTCAAACAGCTTCCTAGGTCTTGAATCAGTATATTGTGTAAATGAATGTGGAGATTCCCTAATCAGTGCCCTGACTACTGAACTAGGGAACTGACTAAGATGAACGCCTGGTCAAGACTCGAGACGATCTCCTGAAGTTCAAAATGAGCATCGGAATGGGGAAGAAAGTGATGTAAGTAACTTTGGACATGGCATGGTTGTTGGTGACGAGCTGGTCTGAGTATTTCAGAACCTGGGATTTTCACGCACAACCATCTCTAGGGTTTACAGAGAATGAGCCGAAAAAGAGAAAATGTGACTGGTTCGAACTGACAGAAAGGCAATAGTAACCCAAATAACCACTTGTTACAACCAAGGTCTGCAGAAGAGCATCTCTGAACAAACAACATGTTGAACCTTGAAGCAGATGGACCACACCAGGAGCCCCTCCTGTCAGCTAAGAACTGGAAACTGAGGCTGCATTTGGAACAGTTTCACCAAAATTAGAAAAATGAAGATTGGAAAAACGTTGCCCGCTCTGATGAGTCTGGTTTAAGTTTGGTGTAAACAACATGAAAGCATTGATTTATCCTGCCTTGTATCAATGATTCAGGCTGCTGGTTGTGGTGTAATGGCATGGGGGGATTTTTTCTTGGAACACTTTGGGCCCCTTAGTTCTAATTGAGCATTGTTTAAACTCCACAGCTTACTTGAGTATTGTTGCTGACCATGTCCATGTCTTTATGACCACATTGTAACAATCTTCTGATCGCTACTTCCAGCAGGATAATGCGCTATGTCGCAAAGCTCAAATCATCTTAAACTGGTTTCTAAAAGATAAAAATGAGCTCAAATGGACCTCCACAGTCACCAGATCTCAATCCAACAGAGCACCAGGGATGTGGTGGAAAGGGAGATTTCCATCATGGATGTGCAGCCAATAAATCTGCAGCCACTACATGATGATATCAGGTTAATATGGACTAAAGTCTCTGAGGAATCTTTCCAGCACCTTGTTGAATCTATGCCACGAAGAATTAAGACAGTTCTGAAGGCACCTAATAAAGCAGCCGGTCAGTGTATATTGGTGACAGCTGTTCAGCAGTACCGTCTTTAAAGCACGACAGTGGGTCTGAATGGGACACTGGCTGCAGAGAGGGGATTTCGGGGTGCAGACTCTGGCTCCTAACTCCATCATAGCCTGATTAAAATCTCCAGGTCTCTCTCGGTCAACAAGTGTATCAGCAATTTTCCTGAAATAGGCGAATACTCATCACAATTAAATCCGACATTTTACAACTTAGATCTAGATTTGCTTAACAGTAAATCGACTTGATGGATCTTTCATACCACAAAGCATCTGTTACAGTGGGACTGCTGCTGTCTGCTCCTATGGCTCGAACGCGACACAGAACTCGAATGACATTTCCATCAACTGCACCCGTCACCTGGAGAACAACAAACACCAACAAAGGAACAAACGTCATTTATAGCAAAACATCCACAGTGTTTAATGCCCTGACAATCCAGCGCTGCCCCAATGGATTTCAGTTGAGCACACAAGTAAATAAATTCAATTAAGAACCATATTTGAAAGTGGTCCAAATCAGATGCATCAATAAAACAAGTAACCTGTCCAAGTGCTATAGAACCGATCGCGCCGGCGGTGTAACGTCCGACCCCTGGCAGTTGTTTCAGTAGTGCCGCTGTGGTCTTTGGCATCTGTCCATTCAGTTCTGATACAACCTATTTTAAGGAATCGTGCATGTCTTTGTAATATGTGCAGATTACATTAGATAAATCATATCTAGAATCTGCATTACTATGTTTAAACCTACTTTCTGAGCGCCTTCATGCAGCCTGCGTCCTCGAGAGTAGTATCCAAGACCCGCCCACATTTGGTTCACTTCCTGCAGGGAGACAATAATGAATGCAATGCACAAGTGTCAGTTTCTCGCAATGTCTCTGTTTGTTTATTTTCTGTATGTCTATAGATTTAACCATTACCTCCAGTGTAGCTACAGCAAATTTTTCCACAGTCGGCCATCTCTAACAATAAAGACGTAGAAACAACATAAATATGCGGCATCCGTGAGAGGAGAAATCACACCAAAGGAGCTTGCCTACCTTCATCCATTTGTTATAGTAGTCTATCACTGTGGCAACTTGAGTCTGTTGTAACATGATCTCTGAGACCCACACTGAGAATGTCATAAGAAAAAATTGAAATGAATTATTATTATTATTAATAATAATAATAAAAATATCAGTTATGATTATCATGACACTGAAACCCATTTGTTTCACACCTGCATATGTTCTGATATTAACATCTGCTTCTGTCACAGCCTGTAAGAATTACAGCATAAGAACAAACATGAGAAAAACCTAATCAAATCAAAGTTTTACTGCTCCTTTTTAAAAACTAGACAACAAAAAGTTTTAATATTTAGAATGTTTGAATGCAACTAAACAAATGTATCATTTTGTATTAGTGTTTGTAATGGTATTTATTTTTGAAGCATTAGTTGAGCCACTGACACAACTGACACTCATCCCACAGCCAACATTTTGTGGAAAATGTTTAATAATTCACACTAAAAACATTAACTGAATAATCTACGTGGTTTTTATACATAGACGATTCACATAGATGTACGATACATATTTTTAGGCCTAGAAGTTTGTGTAATGTATTAAAAGTGTTTTAAATATAAAAAAAATAAAAAATTCTTAGTGCAAGGGCCCTTTATAAATATATATGGCCACGTGACTATACACAGTGTTAAATTAGGTAATTTAATTATTAAGAATATTAGATGCCTTTACCAAGGTTCTCCAGGGAAGCTCTCTCTTATTTTGATCATACCACTGCAGAAGGTGAGAGCGGAAAACACAGATTTCAGATGGATCATGGAAAAAGTGGTATGATGAAGGTTCAGTTTCAGATGGTTTCTCTGATGGAAATAAGAACAAACTCAAGCATTATACATTTTAAAGGCCAACATGTGGTTTCTCTCAGTAGCACAGATCACCACTCACCCTCTTTAATGGTAGGCTTTAATTTCTTCTTGTTGCTGGATTTGACCACCTCTGTGTTTTCAAGAGCCCCTCTCTTGCCCTTCTGCACTGCTGATCTTAACCTGCTCATTGCGCTGAGCGAATCTTTCACTACTGAATAACAATACTGGGACACTCAAACACAGACTGATCAGCACATCAGTGCAATTATAGAAAAAAAGTACACATTAAAAACGACATGTATAATACCGCTGACAGTAGGCAGTCTTTAGATAGACTCACAGTAAGGGACGCACACTTTCATAACAGTTCCCGCCAGCTATTTCACTTCCTGTGGGCGGAGCGTGTTTAACCAATAGCTGACGCCTCGTCACTGCAAATGTTGTTGGTCAAAAGAAGCTGACAGAACCAACAGAGACCCTGACCCTGAACATACTACATTAAATTAAGTGCTGCATTTCAACACTGACATATAACATGCATTTCCTCCTAACTACCAGGAAAAAATTTTGCGAATTTAGAATTTTTTTTTTGTCATTAGAGCATAAGAAAAAAAAGGAAAAATAAAAGTTTTGAAAAATGTTGACATATGTTATGCTATGTCCTCTGTAGTGGACACCAGGACTTAAAAATAAAGTTAGACATGAATAGACATGAAAAGGCAAAAACTATGTAAGAAATACAGAAGACTATTTTTGTGATCACTTTTACTATTTTATTTATAAAAACACCATCATCAGTAACAAAAGACCACCAATAATTTTGTTCTTGTTTTGCAGCTTGTTTCAAGCAGAAGCTGAAATCTGTTCCTCAAGCACTGCAGAAAAATAAAGGGAAAATTACAGGACATTGTGAAATACAATAATTTTCAATGGCCAAACTTAAGCAAATGTGTTTTCTTCATTCAAATAATGATAAAAACATACAGTCTAGCTTTCTCTCGATGTGTGAACTCACCACATGAAATGTTTACTTTATTTGAGCGTAAAATGTCAGCTTGAATGTCATCCATGTTTAAATGCAGTTCATCAGCATTGTTCTGTGAACAATATGAAGAAAAACACACACTTTAAAGTAAACTTTATACTGACTCATGTTTTTTAAGTGAAAACGGCAAATTCATACTGAATTATGTTTTTTTTTTTTTTTCAATTTTGTGTTTGAGGGTTGTGTTTAGCGTTAAGGTATAGAATATACAGATTGTACAGTATAAAAACCATGTCTGTGGAAAATGTGTGTAGCTCAGATATCCCCACAAAATCTGAAATGTACAGTATAAAAATTATTATACCATGGTCTGTCTGAATGCTCTATTCTGATTGGCTGGAAGGTGTGCAATTAAACCAATTAATGCACATGTAGTTCTTTGATAATGAATGGCTACATTATATTGCTCAACGAGGGGGTAACATCGCTGTTTTTAAAGGAATTAAACTCACAGCTTCAATATTAATACAGACAGGTAATTCACACTTCTCTCTCTCGATAATTCAAATAAATGCTGTATTTCATTCATTCAAATAAATGTACTACTTTATCTCTGTGTTTGATTCAAAGCAGGCAGAATGCTATCTATCATAACTGCATTGTGCTGCAAACATCAATAACAGCTTTAAGTTGTCAATGTTGGCAAATGTCCATGGTATAAGTGGGATAATCCACGGCTAGCTTTGCGTCGGGTGGTTCTTTAGCTCCACGGTGTGCATTAAAATCGTTTAACGCACAGCTACCATGGATTATCCCTTACTTATGTCTATGGAATGTGCCCATAAAACATGAAAACCCAATGCATGTGTGTGTGTGTGTGTGTGTGCATGTGTGTCTCTGTGTGCACATATGTGTGTGTGTGTGTGCGTATGTGTGTGAAACATTAAACAGGAAATGACCTCACCATAAAAGACTCAAACAGTTTGCTGCCCATTGCTCTGCGTACATGCTCCTCCACCACTGGATACATGCGCACAAAATGCTAAACAGACATTACACATTAATATCATATTCTTGCCCAATACTGCATTTACTTATGTCTGATGCAGAATGAACATATGTGAGTGTGGGTGGGTGGATCTTTTAATTGTACCTCCAAAGCCAGGCTGGCTTGTCTCTGGGCATCTGCATGTTCCTGGTTACCCACTGCATACAGTAAGTGATGGATCACTCTGAGAGAGAGGAGTTCTTTAGATATCTCCTCACTTCTCTGTGCCAGAATCCTGTAACATCATGTCAATATACCGTCCATAATAAACACACAGATCAGCATGCCTTATATACTATTTTACATGCAGTGTGTGTTGAACGTATCCATCGTTTGAAGTCACCAATTTTACCTGATGGTTTTTGCAGAAGCCGCTTGCTGGAGGAGCACAGGGAGTGAATCAGTCATTTTGGCCACCTCTGTATCTAACAAAACACTCAAACTGTTTCAGCTGAATCTCAAATTCAAAACAAGACTCTCAGGATTTTGGCTCATGTCAGACAAATCAATAACTGAGAAAGATGTTAATTCAATCCACAATCCATGTTTGTTTCTCATCTCGTCTGCATCTGCTCTATACAAATTTACAAAGCCCAAAAGGTAACAATTGAGAGGTTTAATTCAGGCCGTCTCCATGATGCAACGTGTTCATAATGCGAAGCAGTATTGTTATTGGAGAACCACTGTTTCAGTTGCAAACAACAAATACCCTGGTAGTTACATAAGTTTTATGCCTTGCTTTAATTAAGGGAAAATGAGCAACAGATCTTACCCTCCAGGATCTTGTGTTTGGGGTTTCTCTCTTTAGCTGGTTTGAGAAAAGTCACCAGACCCCTGAGCAGAGCCGGCCTAACCTCTGATTGCATGAGCTCTGTTATCAGTTCTATGGCTGGAAGTAAAAATTAATGTGAAAATGAAACCGTGAGCTTCACAGAAGTGTAGACCACAAAGAATGCCAAATTTGAAATGTACACTTGCCTTCATATTGCACTTCTAAATGCAGGGACCTCAGCAGATTTAGTAAGGGTTCCACTATGCTATGATGGGCTGTTTTTATAATGGGCTGGACAAAAAAAAAAAAAAAATACAAATAATATATATACATTTCATACAATTACAGCAACATAATATCCCATATATATTGTCTAAACCTATTTTACTAGTTCTTATATAATTATTATAAATGGAGTTTTCATGAGCTCATCATATTATTAGTGAGACTATTTTAAATATTTGTACTTTTAAAAAACAATTTGTCACACGACAGGACTTTTAAAGTGAGCTGCAAAACAGCTAATAGATGATATAAAATGGTGACCAGTTACCGCAAACACAATATATACTTTTCCCATATAAAAGTTAATTTAAATATTGATGTTTAATAAAAAAGTTAATGTTACCTTAATACAAACAAGCAGTAGTGGCCTAAAGTGATGTCCGGCCTAAAACAGACATCTTAACCTTTTATTCCAATATTATTAAAAAAGTGTTAAAGATTTTATAAGCATTTTGTGTAGTTGTGTTTGGGGTAATTTGTTTTATTTGTGATAACACAATGAAACATGCCAAATTGTGCTGGCATTTTAACCAGGCTGGCATACAAAAAAAATTATGAACATATGTAAAAACAAGAGAGAACCAACAAAATATCAATAACTGATTGTGTTGTAGTCAATACACCTGTATGCTTTTTCCTGTGTGCCTTTTGTTTTTCTATGTTTTTTTTTTGTTTTTTTTGCATAGTAAAATAAAACCTGTAGGTGTAGTTAATAATTTTGTCCTAATTTTTTCAGATAAATATACCTCATATTTTGATGGCTTAATTGAAAACAAATATCCCCTCCAGACATCATATTATATATATATACATATATATATATATATATATATAAATATATATATATATATATATACAATAGTACAGATTTTTTTATTTTATGATCAAATAAAATTCCTCTGGTGTTAATTGTCATCCTGCGACGCTGTTATACCTGAACTATACGCAGGCTCTGTAAAACAAGTTGCTGTGCTCTAGGTGAGGTGCAGGTCAGCAGGGCGATCAGGCCCTTGTACACCTGATTCTGATATTTGGCGTTTCCGTGAGCCAAAGACTCTAGCAAGGCGGCGGCGGTCCCCTGAGTTCCCTCCATCTCAGACTTGGCCAAACATTCAGCTACAGCCTTCACACCTGTCAATCAGACAAGAACAGATGCGAGAGCTGAAATCAGTTCATGAGCCAGTATGTGTGTGTGTGTGTAAAGATGTTAGAACTTGCCTGTCAAAATCCCCAAGCTTCAAAACATATCCAGATTGGATCATGCAAGGTTTTAACCTCACAATATGTTATAGAAATGTTGCAAACTCTCATTCCTTATAATGTCACTGAAAAATGAAAAATTAGCTGGAACTGATTTGCTTTTTGATTGTCAGTTTGTTGCGTTTGTGCAGTGTGAGTACCGTAGCTTTCACAGATAAGTTCTTTATATTTTTGGCCCGAGTTGGCAATGATCTGGAGCAGCTGAAGAGCCTCGGTCTTATCCTCTTCTTTGAGTTTGTTTTGCCCGAGAATCTCAAGCAGGGTCAGCACTCCCCCCACCTCCAGAAACTCAATCATGTACTGATGACTGATCATGCATACAAACAAAAGGATACCATGTTAGGATAGAAAGTGTTTCTGTTTTCTGGTGTTTATGTATTTGCTTTATTTACTGAAAAGCTGTCATTTTGCACTACATTCTGCATTATTTTTCTCTTGTTTTGAAGTTTTACTGCCAAAGCCATGCTTATTATTTTGTGCAGTAATGTAATGTACAGCATATTTTGACTTTGCGTATTTGAACTTTTCTACTAAAATTATATTCACTGCATTCAGTTTGTCTTGTACCTGCTATTGGCAGAGAGAAAAACACCCAAAGCTCTCAGCTGAAGGTCTAGACAGGTTCCAAACATGTAGCTGGCAACAAAAAATGTAAGGATGCATACATGGCATGACTAAAATCTCATAATCAAACCTGTTAAAGATGTAGTCTGACATTCAGGAGGTATTTAGAGCACAGATAGGTGTGGATACGTTAGTCTTATCCAGGCAGTGAGCCGAGCAAGGAACAGACTGGCAACTTGAGCAAACTCAAGCTCCAGTTCAGGGCATGTCTTTCCTGTGTTCTTGTCCAGAAAGTCCCTCAGCATTCGACTACGCACCGTCTTACCGCCCTGGTCCCACTCATGGAGGAAACACATCACCTGACTGATGGATGCCTGCTCTTTACTGCTAGACATGACTCAAGCATTTCACAGACTGTGCAGAAGGATGAAAAAATTAGCTAATGTAACGCACAAACATATTTGTACTTTGATTTTGGACGTTGTAACAGGGCCAGTTCTGGACATTTGGAGGCCCTAGGCAAAATTTATGTTGGAGGCCCCCACTTCACACCCCTCCTAATAAAAAGCACTGAAAACAAATATTATTTCTTACCTTTTAATTTTACATCTGTTATTAAAATTTGTATATTTTATTTTTATATGTCCATATTCATACCTTAATCATTTTTGGACAGGATTTCCCCTCCTATTGATTTATTGCAGTGCAATAAATACCTAAAATATGTATTATACACTTAAATATAAAGGTTCCAAAAGGGAATTTTTATAGTGATGCCATAAAAGAATCATTTTTGGTTCTCCATAGAACCTTTCAGTGAACAGTTCTTAGTTCTTAATGGAACCCATTGTTTTTTTTGGTGTGTGAAGAACATTCTAAAACTTCCGGCGCTGGTGCGAGCAACAGCTCTAACCCCCTTTCTCCTCTTTTCTCCATTTTTTAGCGACTTAGACATTTTATTTTTGTATATTTTTTGTACATATCTTATTTAATACCAGGACGGGCGCTATCTATAGGCAGAGCAGGCAGTGACCTAGGGCCTCGGTCATGGTGGGGGGGGGCCTCCATTACCGTAACATAGGGGAACAAAATACTAGGATCTTTTTCTATTGGATACAGATGAATTTACAGTGACTTTCTGCAGAGGTGGCACAGAACTTGCACCTGAGTTTGTATGTTTAGATATATCAATATATGATCAATATGCTTAATAAAACAGAAAGAGGAGATGATCACACATCACATGAGTCACTTTATAGAACATTACAGTCAGTAATGGTGAAATAAAGAGCGGTCACATATTTCGGTAAGTATATAAAAAATACAATAGTAATTTTTTATAAATATTATAGTGTTTTTGAACTATACTATAGTAAATTGTAGTATACTGTACTGTGTAAACTATGAAAAAAATATATATGTATATATATATCAAACTAACTAATTTTAGTTTGGGTAATTGTAATTAATAGTAATAGGAATAAAGCCTACGTGTATCAGACAACGAGAATATGTTAATATGTTATACAAAACGAATCCACTCTTCGTATAATGTCCAGCATCAGTCAATAACAGCAGAGCATTAATGTTTAATTTCTTCTGTATGCAAGCATTTCTATGCTCGCCAAAATATCTAGCTTGGACGTTTCTTTTTTTTAAAACATAAAACATCTTTTGCTCATTTTTTATCATTCCGATTCAGTGTCTGCTCTCTGCACGAGAACATTTGCGGAACAGCGCCCCCTGGTCACAGTTTTCGATAAGTCGATTTCGGCACAACACCTGCCCTGCATTGTAATTAACAGATTTAGAACATAGATTTTATATATATTTAAAAATAGATTCAGAAGTATAAAAAACACATAAATATGCGCAAACTTGCCCCCAAAATAAGTTGTACATTATGAGAGACAGTGTTTGTGACAACTAACCCCAGTCTCCCCCCAGACACATAATCAGCCTGTACATTATTTGTCTAAAATGTGCATTAAGATACGCTCATCTAACGTCTGAACAATAAACGAAGAATTACTCCAAAAACCTCTCTGCCAATTTCTCCTTTATTAGTAGAAAGACGGTAATAAAACGGTAATAAAACAGCTTTCGTCGGATTGTGGTTTTTCCCATTTGCTGTTTAATAGCAGGAACTTAAATTCGTTATTTTAGTAAACAAAACAGTTTCACATCAGTTTTGTTTACCAGGAAAACACGGCATGAAACCAAACTCACCTTCACTTCCATAGACGTCATTGTTCACTTCCAGCAATGTTTGCTGTTTCCATGGTTACTGACGTTTACGGTGTCCGCTTGGGAACCATCGAGGTGTGGAAAAAGTGATTCATTAATGTTATTTATTTAACAGACTCAGTTAAGAGATTATTTACTTTATTTCTTCATTCTCTTTTACATGAAGTGTAGTGAATTAGTTCTCTTTGAGATGAATCAGAGAGTTTGGAAAAAAATGCTTTGATGTAATTTTAGTTTTATTTTATTATATTTCATTTTAGCCAAACCAAAAATTACATTATTTTATATTCGACACAAATTTATAAACGGGTGCAACTCAAACTAACCATTCAACACATTTAAACCTGTTACCTGAGAATCAAACCTGCTCTCTACAAAGATCACAAATATTGAAAAAACAATCATTTCTCTATTATAGAAGTAACATACTGATGATAAACAAACTTTTGCTAAACAAAATGCTTACTCAACTCATTTTGGGTTGCTATACAGTTTTCTCCCTTCATTATTCAAGGTGCAAACATGTGAGAGTTTATACAGCTGACAGTGAGATGTTTAACCCTGCGAGTGAATCGAGTTTTTAGGATCTAACATGAGAACCAACACTATAATTGCACCGTACAAGGCTGGAAAAAAGGCTTCATGTCCTGTGTTGTCGGGCAAAAAGGTAAAAAGTGCCGTCTATCCTTTTTTATTTCTTGGCATCTTGCACCTTCTGAATTTCCTGTTGAAAAAAAACGACAACTTATTGTTTATTTATTAAATAAATAAAATGTCAATACAATCTTTTAACAAGGATGAAGTAGTTTTACCTCAATAAGAACACTTTTGAGTTTCTCATAGGCTTCTTCCAGGTCATCATTAATGATTACAATATCGAAAACTCCAGGTTCTTTACCTGCAGAGGAGAAAATAAAGTGAATAAAGGTCTTCTCGCAAGCACAGCTGACTTTCTGAGAGTGTCACTTACTGAGCTCCATGTCAATCCTCGCGGCCTCCAGACGCTTCTGTAGACTGTCCTCTGTCTCTGTTTGTCTGTCCCTCAGACGCTTTTCCTGCACAAAAATACACTCTAAAGCATTTCCTGTATTTTATGGGAGTTTAAAAGATGTATAAAACTGAGATCTTTTATCAGCTCACCAGGATCTCCATCGAAGGTGGCTGAATGGAGATATAAATGGGGTTTAGATCAGTCTTCTTGATGTTTTGTACTCCTTGTATGTCAACATCCAAGATGCAGATGAGGTTTTGTGCCTGAACGTCCTCGATGGATGATTTGCTGCAAGTGACAGTGCATTTGATGAGCAATAACATTTCATTTTTTGTTGTTATGAGCAAGTTTCTGAATGTACTTCAAAATCATTACTTTTGGGCTTTGGTATGAAGATAAATAAGTAGCTATGAAGCAGATTGAGAGGAAAGTGGTGTCAGATGACAATTTCCAAAATAAAATGTACCTGGTTCCATACATATTCCCAGAAAACTCTGCATTCTCAATGAACTCGCCCTTGTCAATTCCCTCTTGCATGCTCTCTCTGGTGACAAAGTGGTAATCTGGGGTTGAGGACAGAAATAAACGATGATTAATTGTAAAACCAACCAAATCAATAAAATTGTCAGTCGGTCTGTTGCTAGTCATCAAATGACCTGAAAGTGTGTTTATTTGACATATTCTACATGATCAGGTACTATTAAAATAAATGTGTGGAAGAAACAACTTTCTGAGAGAGATTAAATGATAACAGACTTTTTTTGGATGAAGTATTTCTTTACTTTGAAGTCTTTTCACAGCTAAACAACAGAATGCTGTTATGGGCAGCAGGGGGCGCCAAATGTTTATTTCAGAATCTTCAGCGTTCGTATGAAAATAGTACAGCATCTTACAAAATGGTGGGAGTTAAACTTCTCAAACATAATAACAGTTAGTTTTCCCTCATGAAGTATATTTATAATCTCTCTCTCTCTCTCTCTCTCTCTCTCAAACACACACACACACACACGCACACAATCCTTCAAGTAAAGTCCATGAGAAAGCTGCATGGTGCTGGACTCATACCATTCAGATGGTTTAACTCCACTACAGCACATCAGACGGGATCTAAAGCGGGACGGGACTGGTTCTGCAGACAACACAAGACAAACAATTCACAGCTACAGGAGGGTAAACACTGACATCATCCGTGGCAGCACTGCAACGCCATTAGCATAACAACGTCTGTGGAAAAACATCATAAGAATTACAAATCAATGAAATTAGCAATGGTTGGTTATAGTTGCATAAAAATCTTAGAAAATCTCTTTTCCACCTAAAAATGTCAAGTAAATAATGTTTTTTTTATTTTTAATCTGTTTTTCAGTTTATCCTTTGACCAAGCTAACAAAAAATAAGCTTTGCTAATAATTCGCTAGCGCTTATTAAGTTATGGAAACGTTACTTCACGTTTTTGTTGGTTATGCGAAGGTTCAATTCAATTTTATAATTTTGCAAACATTATGGAAGTGTCATTCCTTTTGAACATTCTGAAACAAGCCTAGTAACACTTAAAAAAAATGTTAAGATGAACTTCAAACTGAAAAAAAACTTCCATGAACGATGAATAAATTCTGTTTTTGTGCTGACGTTTTGAGAACATTATTAAAGATCAGATAACTCTGAACGAATATTATCTTAATGTTACTTGTCAGAACACTGGCCAAAAAAGCGAATTTTCCCTGATAGCTGGGGAAAATACAAGTACATTTTATAATTTACTTGTATTAAAATAATTAAGCAAAGTTTGTTATATAATATATATATATATATAAAATGTAATATATTAAGTTACATATAACAGTTTTTATAGGCTGTACATATTACTGTCTTTTTTTTCCAGGTTACCAATTAGAATTGTTCGACTGTCCCAAAAAATAATTTCAAGGTTCTGTTGTGATGCTAATGATTTGTCTCTGGGTATTTGTGCTGTGGGGAAGTGACGTCATAGTTCACATTACATGGAAAAGCACTAGGGAACACAGGGGGCTATTTTCAAAGGCTTTTTACTCCAAAGTGCGCACTTGCATTCATGTCAAAGAGAACATGTGATGTTAACAATCATAGCTGGCCTAAAATGTAATTGGCTTACAAAGTTTTAGATTTGAGAAAGATGAAAGTAACCCCCATTACTCTCTCATCACATTAAATATGTGAATAATCAGTGATAACCAATTACGACCAATAATAAAAACCAAATCTACACCTTCAGATGTCTCAGAGGATAGGATGTCTGCTACAGGAAGTAATGTTGCCCCCAGAAGCAATGGGAGACAATTCAGCCCTATAGAGAAAACAACAAAGGCACATGGGGAATGAAAAGAGAAATTTACCCCTGTGAAATGTGGTGATATGTTTGGAAATGACTCTAAACAGTTCACTTGGGAGTAAGAAGCAGCAAAGAAGTGTAAGACAGTTTTGGAAAAGAGGAGAGGACTGTTCTAATTGAATGGAAATGTAGGGGGGAAGCCTTTTTGTTTCACTGATAAAGTTATAGTTGTGAAGTGGAAATCCTGTCTTACCTTTTCCATCTTCCTCTCCTGGCCGAGGATTTCTGGTGGTGTCTAGAAAAAAAGTGGTCAAGTTGTCAAACTATTGTGGCGTCTGGTTACTTGTCTTGTATCTAATTAATTAAAATGATGTCTAATTTGTCTCTAATGCTGATACATACGAGAGACACTGAATCCAAAAACCCCTTCATATTCCTTCATGAGTCTCTTCAGCAGGGTGCTTTTCCCGGCTCCTGATGGGCCGCTCAGAACTACAGGCCTGGGTCCTGACATTTCTCTGCCAGGGAAGCAAAACAAATGCATTTGTTTGTTAAAGTGCATGTGACATGTTCGTTTTAAGCCGCTTACTGTATGATATACTGAACTCTCACTGACTTTTTGGTCATTAAATACTCAAAATTGAATAAGCCATAAGTCTGTTCTAATAGGTTAATGGGAAAAACTTTTAAATGTTTTAGTATACAAGTCTCTCCAAGAAATATGCTCATCGAGGCTGTAAAAACAGTAATATTGTGGAATATTATTACAAAATAAAATATTTTAAAAAGTAAAACGTTTATTCCTGAATTTTCAGTATCATTCCTCCAGTCTTCAGGGTCACATGATCCTTCAGAAATCATTCTAATATGCTAATACTACTTATTATTATCAATGTTGAAAATAGATGAATAGTTTTGTGGAAATCCTGATATTATTATTTCGAGATTCTTTGATGTATAGAAAATTAATTTATTTGAAATAAAAGTTTATTAAATATTTAAAAGTTATTAAGTATAAGAGTAGTGTAACATTATAAATGTATTTACAGTAATTTTTGATGAATTGAATGCAATTAATTTCTTCACAAATAAATGAATTAATAATAAAAAAATGTTACTGACCCCAAACTTTTGAATGGTATAGTGTAAGCCAAAACCAAATCAACTTTTACAACTGAGGTGAAATGCTTCCCATATCTTTTGACGTCAAAAGCCGTTAGTCCAATCAGACTCTACAGTATTTCGGTGTAAATCCATCTGTCACTGTTACGCAGACAAATTAGATAGATGCCAACATGGACAGGTTGTGTGACGTCGTCAAAAATGTAAACAAGTAAATGTTTACATTTAAAAAAAAATCTAAAATAGAATACATTAAAATATGGGCTCATTTGCAAAGAGGATTTTATGCTGTACATTTGACCATGAAAACATCAATATTCAAGAAAGATATAGTTTATACTGTTATATAGTTATAGTGTAGCATTCTGCATTCTGACATTAAGCGCCATTAAAGATGTATTTAAGAGTAATTTATACTTAATGTATACAAAAATTCTTTTTTTTTTAATAAATCACATTAAAAAAAAAAAAAAACGTCCATATTGAACACGGATTAGGTCAAGCAGAAAGCTTTCGTCTTGATGCCCAGCAGAGAGAGAGAGAGAGAGAGAGAGAGAGAGCGAGAGAGTGCCATAAGCTAGAGAAGCTGACATGGGCAGACACTGAGATTATTGCACGGCTGCGTCTCTCCAACAGAGAAGCTCAGGAACTAATCCACTGATCCGGGTGATTAGTGATTCTGTTTTGAGGACTGTGGACTGGGCCTTGTAATGGAGAATAGGACACATGAAGTAAAACAAAACAAGACAATTTCCTAATTTTCCTAACTAAGAAACATTCTAATTTCTGTTCTTTTTTGGATAGTTTATAAAACAGAAACATGGAATTCTTTAAAGTAACTAAAAATGTGTTCATGATGTCCAGGACTTCCCAAAACAGATAAAAAAACTATATTTTTAAAATAATGCATCTTCATGCAGTTTAGCAAAGAATTTACGTGAGGATTTACATGTTCATGTAAAGTACCATGAAAATGTCTTAATGAAGTCAGGTTAGGCCAATGAAGAGGATTACCCAGCATAAGCCAAATGACAAAGGCCCAGTGACCTGATGCCCGTCTTAATGTTTTCTACAACGTTTGTCTGGAATCATGTCCGGTCCATTTTTTAGGGACTCTGCGGGAGATTAGACAAACCAACTGGACACAATCTGATCTGGAAAAACATTAAATAGAAGTACAGTCGCCTAGCAGTTCTCATGTAGACTGCTCTCTGATTATCAAATATCCCTGTTTGGCATCTCCTTCAGACTTGATGTCATATTTTGGCTACTTTATGTTACAATGCAATGTCTCAAGCAAACAAGTGCACTTATATTTTCAAGGCAATATAAAGTTTACCATTATAAATATATATACACACACACACACAAACATTTGATGGCAAATTTTGTGTTCTTTAAATTAAAAAACACAAGTGAATAAATCCAATACATGTGTGTGTGTGTGTCTGGTATTTCTTTTCAGATGAATCATATTTCATGCATGTTTAATACCAAAGCCTTTTAACCATGAGACAGCCTTACCTACTGTCATTTACATCACAATAAACCAGAAATTTTGAACAGCAGAATAAAAAACAAAGACTGCTCTTACCTTGTCTGTGCAGGTTAGATGGAGAAGTGAGTGTGTAAGTGTGTTTCTAACTCACTGACTAACTGCCACAGCTTACTGCCAGCTACAATTACCACCTCCTCCGTTGACAGTCAGCCAATCAAATCGCAGGTCTTGTGTTTTTCTGTTTTTATGACAATGATAGCAGGTTACTAATCATACTAAACTGGAAAAGTCTTTAATAGTTTAGTAATCATTTGTTTTTCTTGTACAATAATGGTGAAAACTTTCAAATGCTTTTTGTGTCTATATTGACACCCTGCCTGAGAAATATTCTATATATAGCTAAATCAATATAACATTTTATATAAATATATATATATGTATATATATATAGAGAGAGAGCGAGTATAGCTAAGAAGTCCACAACTAACCCCAGTCTTCCCTATAACAAATTACCCTAGAAGTGTAATATATTACAAGACATAAGACAAAACTATATTATAGTATATAATTATATAAATATTTGCATATGTGAATTTAAAATTAAATTATATTAAAAGAAAATATCAGAAATTATGCCATAAAAGTGCTAAAGAATATTTAAAGTGTGCTTTTAATATTTCTATGGAATTTTAAAACTTAAATTCAACAAGCATTAAATTTATGAGTTCTGAAAAAGTTAAATTATTATTATTAAAATTAAATAAAATTATACCAATATTGATATTAACTATCCATAATATAACAAACCATAAACAACTAAAACATGCGTTAGTGTTACTGGGGCTGGAAGTGTAAATATCCCAAAACTTGTTTTTTTGTTTTTCTTGTCACATTAAGGAGTTTTGAGGTAAAATACACTGTGAGAGCAGTGCAGCAGGTAACATTGCATTAGACACATGGCAGGGCTAATCCAATGCTAACCTAAATCCACACAGACGAGTGTCCGTATACTGCTGCTAATTAGAGATATGTCAGGACATCAGCCTCAGACATCCTTTTATGAGGTCATTCATTAAAGGCATCTTTAAGAATGCCTATAACGGACTGGCCAGGTGGTAAGATACTTGTGATGCGATAAAAATAGACTGAAAGTCAAGAGGAAACGCTACGGTTTTTCACCTGCTAGTGCAATTCAACAATCATGGCTTTGATTAGTGTTAACCGATAAAATGTATAGATATGAAGGCAATGTGAGTACTATAGCTTCGAATAAAAGCATCTGCCAAATGCTGTCATTAGGTCCAGTGATGGTGCCGACTCATGATCAAGTCTAATATGTAGAAAAACACTTTAGGCCACAGCAATGACATTTGTTAGACAATAACTTTATTTAATTTTTTGTCAAAGAAAAACAGACGAGTCTATACAAAATACATAATCATAAAACAAAGCTGGTTTCGTGTTTCATTCTATTTCAGTTCTATCAAAAAGTGCTTTACGATCTTTCAGTTACCGGTTGTAACTTGACTAGAGAGTCAGAAGTAACAAAACTATTGCTAAAATACCACAAAGGAAACTCTTTTTCTGTTAGTTCTGAGATCCTTGAGTGCTAATGTCATAGCCTATAGTGACTCAGTGTCAGGAGACCTTTATTCTGCTTGGCAGTTGAGAGCGAGGCCTAAGCAGAGATCAACCTCGATGTCCGTATACTGCATTAAGAATCAACTCAACACCTACTAAGGGAGGGGAGCTCCTTGATGCAACTCTGCTGTACATACAGTACGATACATATCAATACAAATATCAGTGTAATTCATTACAAGAATGTAGACAATTACATCTACACAGCATCTTAGATAAAAGAGCAAAAAATATACAGGGAACTACCTCAACTCAGAATCTCTGTTGCCGAACCTTGTAGTAAAAATTAGTTTTATTTACGCATGTGAACGGTTTGATAAAATTAGCACTTTTGAACTTACAAACCTTGTGGGAATGGCTTTGCAATTTTGCATCATATTTAGTGTCTTGTTTTTGAGATATTATACATGCTTAGAATAAGGGCATCAAAATTGCATGAAATAATGTTTTTTTTTTTTTTTAAATGTATGAAATAAACAATTACACTATATCACATGAAATGGCTTAAATGATAGCCATTGATTTTTAAAAGATCCCATTCACTATTAAATTACAGTTATCTAATTATTGAAAATAAACGTACAAGATTCATTGCTTTTTTGCACATTCTACACAAAACACATTTTATGAATGATTCAAATGTTAACTGTTAACATTTTCAATATATCAACACTGCTAGATCCAAATTAGAAAATAATACTTCAGTGTAAACATTCACAAAACTATGGGACAGGTTGCTCGATGAGAATAACTTAACAATATTTTATAAAACAAGGTTTTGTACATAAAAAAACTTTTTGTGATCGGTTGTACTGTCCTTACAATATTGTTTCGAGATTTATACCTCATCCAGAAATGAACACAGTGGTCTTCATGTTAACGGGTTGCATTCCGACAGGAACTTTTTTTCAATGATTCGTTTGGGCAAGACGTACTCTTTAAGTTTTGCATGGGCCCAGAAAGGTTCTTCTCAGTAAAAGTGATCCATTTGTGTAGAGTGCAAACAGGCAGATGACAGGACAGCTATAACTCTTCATAAATACACTCGTCTCAGGTCCCCGGGTGAGGTGATAGTGTTGCACTGTGGACACAGCTTCTTTGCTCCCTGCGAGAAAGAGGAACCAATGAAAACAACTGATACTAACACACAGGGTTCATATATTCAAGTCACGTGGTTGTGCTCAAATTCTTTTGTTAAGTACAGTATAATACTGTTGTTTATCTCACCAGGGTGCGAAGCCAGCATTCCTCACAGTGGACATGCCAGCACTGGATAGAGGTTAGAGGTACTGTGTAGGAGTCCTGAAAAAATGAGAGGGAAAAATTATATTTATACAATACAATTACATAAATGAGACAAATGTTAACTATATCAGCTTAATCTTAAGTTATATTATTATATACAATATAATTAGCGTAATGAAAGAGCTTTAATACATACTGTCTTTATTCTGAACAATACATCTTTTTGATTAATTGTTTAAAAAAGTAATTTTAAAAAATTTTAAATTCTTGAGTTTGTTTGCCCGTGTAATCTTTAAGCTATTAAGGTTAAACATATTTGGCTTGCTGTCCGCAGTGGAGGGGCTCGATGAAGTAGGTTAAATTTGAGCTTAGATATACCCCCCCAGTGGGACTACTAATGCTTGGAAGATGAGTATTGTAGCAAAATGCCTAAATTATGTTGGTGGAGCTGGGGAGGTGGAGGGGTACCAAAACAGCTGATGCAGGAGAAAGGAGAATGGCTGCTAATATTCTCTGGCATTTAAAAGGTTAGTTCACCCAAAAATGAAATTTCTGTCATTAATTACTCACCCTCATGTTGTTCCACACACCTTCGCATATCTTCGGAACATAAATTAAGATTCATCTTTGATGATTTTTGGTGAACTAACCCTTTAATTGAAAAATTAGATGGGTTCACTTCTCCCCAAATTACATTTATGAACTTAACACTTATATGTAAAACTTATATGGTCAGTAATATACAATAAAAGAAATTAATACTTTTGTTCAGCAAGAGCGGGTTCAATTGACCAAGTGATGGTAGAAACATTTACAAGGAATGCAGAAAAAACGTATCGCAGTTTCCACAAAAATATCAAGCAGGACAATGCTTGCATAGATAATAAGAAATGTTTCTTGAACACCAAATCAGCATAATAAAATGATTTCTGAAGGATCATGTGACACTGAAGACTGCTTATAAAAAAATCAGCTTTGCTGCCACAGGAATAAATTAAATGTTAAAATATATTAAAATAGAAAACAGTGATTTGTATTGTACTAATATTTTACAATATTACTGTTTTTATTGTATTTTGTCAAATAAATGCAGCCTTGTTGAGTACAAGAGACTTCTTTAAAAAAACAAAAAAAAATTGTATCAACCCCCAACTAATGAACGGTACTGTGTATATAATTAATATAAAGTATACTTATAATTAAATTATGAACATTTATCTGCAATTAGTTATTACTATGCTTTTAGTCCTTTCTGAATAAATATGTAAATAGCAGGTCATACTTACCATGCAGATGAGACACTTGAATCTGTCCCCTCGTGTGAACTGCTTCTCTAGATCTCTGATCCGTGTTTTCAGGGCCTCCAGCGTACTGAGGGAGGGGTCATCCGATAAGCTAAACGGAACAAAGAACAAATCCATCAGAGATTGATTAGAGAGTCATAGCGTGCCGAGGGCTTTGTCACTGAAGGCCACATGTTATGAATTCTAAATTACACATGAACGGTAATCAGAAGACAGATTGCATCATTAAATGAGGTGCGTTCAGAAGCAAATTCAACATTGTAATACATGAGTGTGCACGTCCCTAGTTTGTACTGCCACGGTAAAATATGAAGAGTGTACACTGCATGTGTGTATGTAGTAAACGGTTGCCAAATTTGATTGGTTAGCCAAAAGAGAATGACAAAAACAACAGAAATTTGCAGTAACTTGTACAGTACAATATATTTTAAAAAATAAATAAAACTTTTAGTGTGGTCACAAACAGCATAAGATGCCCCCTTCAAGATGCGGCAGTTCCCACAGCAGGTGAGGGACAGACATGTCAACGCATTGTGCAAACATTGTCTCAGTGTAATTGCTTTATTAGCGTGTCCACACAGGGCCGGGCTGCAAGCGCCCCGCGGCGCACTGTCATTTGTCAGGAACGGTCCTCCTTCCCGCCTCACTAACCCTTCCTCACTCAAGTGTTTCCACTTCCCCACAATTAAATAACACTCGCTCAGAGCCCCCTAATCCCCGGTAGGAACATCCTGGCCAACGCATCCCCATTTAATCAGCTCTCAGGAATTGAACTATGACAGCAGGGGGTTTAAGTGATCCATCAAAAATGCCTCATGTAATAGCCGCCAAATATAAGCATAATGAATGCTGGTTTTTCTCTTGTAGCTGTCTGGTGGAAATATGAAATAACTGCCCTCGTCCTCAGGCTAAATACCTATTGGGAAGTGGTGACGGATCAGCCACAAAAATATGCTGCAAACCAGAAATGTTACAGAAGCTCATGCCATATATTATATATATATATATATATATATATATATAAAATAACAGAATTTTTGGTGTGTGTGTGTGTGTATGTGTGTGTGTGAAAGAGAGAGAGAGAGAGAGAGAGAGAGAGAGAGAGAGAGGCCTTGTTATTTTAATAGTGATGATGCAACATCTCTAACCTGAGGTTGGACATGAAAATATATACAAATTACTGCCACGTAATACATTTATTATCATTTGAAAAGTATTTCATGGTTTTCCAGCAATCTGACATTCCTCGACTGTTAAATGGATCAATCAAGCTGATTAATGATTTATTCCGAAACATAAGTCAAACACGCTTCAGTGAACCTGCCAAAATGTAACCCCGCTGAGAAGGAACTGATTTGTGTGACTCTTACTGAATGGGTCAGCCATGTATAATTCCTCATGTGTCCCTTCCATGTGCAAACTTGACCTCAGTTGCACGATTAGTAATGTATAAAAATCTGTCCCAGCACACACAGGGGGAGTTCAAATCTCTTATCCCAACGGGATTTAAGAAGTGCTGTATCATGATCCAGCAGAGATCTCTTCCAACAAAATGACATGGATGTGGAAAAAGGTGGAGGAGAGTGGGTGGAGGAACTTGAATCATAACCTATGTACATCTCCCATATGAGCATCCCAGCTCAGTGTGTCTGAAATATGTGCACAAACCACTGTGCCACAGCTCCAACAGTATTTGTATACCAATTCAGTCAATTGGTTTCAAACAATTTCCATTGATGTATACCAAAATAATGCATCTTAAAGTGTGCATTATAGCGATGAAACAGAAGTCGAATTCAACAGCCGTTGAATTCAAAAGTGAAGGCAGATTAAAATGAGCTTGTAGGTGAGATTTAAGCAAACAAACTGGAGAAGTCCGGAATACGTCATCAGAGAAAAGTTGTTTGTTTTCACCAGAACGTCCGGTTATATTTACAATACAAGGTAAAAAAAAAAAAAAAAAAATACAAAAATGAAACATGCATGGATGAATAGTTAGATACAGTGAATTTTCATTTAATGGTGATTTTAAGGTACACTTACATCTCTAACTCGCTGTTTTTACAGGTTCTTGGAGATGCTGTGCTTGTATTGTTGTTGTCAAACTCTCCATTACTTGTAGTTGGAGCTTCTGCAGACAAGGAATACCATAAATCATTTCAATTATGCAATATATGTAGCTTCTTATACAGTCTATATATATATATATATATATATAGTAGTACCAAAAAGAAGCAAACTACATTTAAGCTACATTTACAAATGGCACAAAAGCAATTAAGATCTGAATTAGAGTGAAAACATCAACTACATCTCTTGGCTCACCAGAGTTTGTAGACTTGGTTTGTTCTGGAGAAAACCTGCTGGCTGTCTCTCCACTTACAAAGCAAAAAAACAAGAAACTAAGTATTGATAAAGTAATTGGAAGCACTAATAAAATGTGTGCCGTTTGTGTCTGTGCATACTTTAAAACAGCTCCTCTCAACGCCTGCCTCTCATCTGCGTCTCTGGGTTCATTTCCTGAACAGGGAATCACATCGGCCTCTGTGTATCTGAGATCATTTGCTGAGGAAACTTTTCTTATGATCAAAAATGCTTTCACGAAAAAACAAAAGATTAATGCACTTCCTTGCTGTGCCTCTCTGACAACATAAATTAGGATACTGGGCTTTTCCATACTCCAAAGTATCATCACCGTCCACGTCCAGATCCACATCGCTGTCCTGGTGCTCTTTCAATGTGCTGCCCACCAAACCTTAACACATTTAAAATAAGCATTCATTAAATGACGGAAAATAAAAAGCCTTAAGAGTGTTATTACAGAACAAGAGTGCATTTCACATGCCAAAGGAATAGAGAGGGTGTTACTTTAAAAATAGTTTAAGATACAAATGTGCATTACTGATGAACTGCGAAGTGCAAATAAAATAAAAAAAATGTTTAAAAGGGAGTGTATGACCTCTGATTTCTTTCGACGTGATCGACTTTGTCTCTGTTTTTGACCCCTGGCTAAGTTCTTTTACAGTAATCTCCTTCTCAAGAGGTTAACACCACTCCCATAACCTCACGTGTCTGTTGTGAACTAATCACACACACAAGCTTTGTTGCAAAAACCAAGTGAGCTGCTTTGCTGCTTAAATTGTCGGTCACTAAACCTCATAAGTGACCGATTTGGTATTGGACCGATTTTGTGCATAGGCAATAACTCCACAGATTGACTTTTGCATGTGATTTCAAGACTGAACAGGACTTAAAATGTAAATTCGCTTATTTTCAACCTCTTTTGTATTGTCACAATGTCGGTAGTATATGTAAATGAACAATGTTTACTTGTTCTCTGAGTTACCAGGACTGAGAAATTCATGTTTATTTGTCAGCAAAAGGACTTTTGACAGCTCAAGGGATTTCGCGAAAACTACAGATTATACTTCCGCATTTTTGTATCCCCGCCCACGGACAGTCTGATCAACAGAGGGTTATAAACAGAACATTTATTGTAGGTGTATCACAAAAAATGTATTAATCTTTAATCGGTATTATGGTAAAAATAGAGCACTACCTGTACGCGACTGTGTTTTGCTTCAGGGGGTTGGGTGGAATTGATGGAATGGCAGTTTATTTCAGTTTTTCCCCTCCATTTGGCCTAAAACACTGTGTTCGTGGTAATCCAGTTTGAAATGATCACTACAAACACTGAGGTTTTTTCAGATTTTCTGTTATGGCGTTCTCTCCGAGTCTTTGCAGCCTTTAGACTTAACTATTACTCTATTTTAGCATTACACTATTACTCTTATTTATTCAAAGCATAAATATATATCACGATTAGAGATGGGATAAAGTAATCTTTTTTTATTTGCGATACATAACATTTTTCATTGGGGCTGACTTTTCTGTAGGCAGTTAACTGTAGGTTTTGGAACACAGCAAGTCTCTTCTCTGATTTTATCAGTTTTTATTATTGTTTTTATCAATCTGATACCTAACTCCAATCTCACTACTATTTTGAGATATTTGACACAATTGCTTTGCAGCGTTTGTGTGCGTTTTGTACCTCTGAAGCCTCTGAGAACAGAAACCATCTGTATTCTTCTCTGTTCGGCCCATTCAAACTCCCTCCCGGCTGACAGCATGGAGCCATCTTCAACAACACATACACCATCTCTCTGTTTAAAACACACACATATCAGTATCTCTGGTAAAAATGTCTCCACCAGCCTCAAGACACCGCTTTCATCTGCTACCTGCCCTGAATGCCCTCTTGGCATTAGGTCACAGCTGAAAGAAACAGAAAATAAAAGGAAACGCATTTCACATGCAGGTTTATAGTTTGTCTAATCCTTCTGGGTACATCTACCTGTCTTAAATATCATACAGCTGACTTAGCGGAACAGGACAGCTGACAGCATGTCTTTTGCCGCCTGTCAGTCTAATACAGACATCACAAACAGCCTGTGACCTGTCAGTGAAAGCAGATCTAGAGGAACTACAGACTACAGGGGATGGAAGGTTCATTGTTTTGAAGGAGACCTACAAAGACATGCACCATAACAAATGAGCTACGTTTCCATCATACCTGGTCCTCCTCTGCTTTCCGTCTTTTCAGTTTCCCAATACGTGCTGTAAAAAAACAACAACAACAAAAAAAGCTGATTTTTTTTTTTTTTGATGCATGGTACTTTTCATATTACCTTATCTGAAAATATGAAGCATAAATCAATTGTTTTGATTTGTTTTTTCTCCACTGGCAGTTTTACGATGGAAATATATACGATCTCAAGCTGACACAACCTGATAAGACAGAAAGGCCTCTGTGGCCTACAAAAGATAAATAAATGGCAAGGGAATTGGACTGATGTGTTTATCTGATTATAAAATAAAGACAAATAAAAGATTTCTCTGCATCTCCTTCTATCGAACACACACACACACATAGAGGAAGTAAAATCCAGGATGGTGGAACGGTATCCACCACTCCATTAAAATCTCTGTTTTGCTGAGCTGCTAATGATGTTAAGGGACATTAATCTTTAGGAGCCTCAGCTCATAATATAGTCAAAAAGCACAGCAGAAACAGAGCTGAGCCTGTTACAATCACAGTGAAGTTGACCAGAACGGAGAAGGGATCATTAATTAGAGAGAGAATCTGATCAATTAGCTTTGACCAATCGTCCAGTGCACCTTTTTTGGATGTTAATGAAATAACATAAAAGTTAACAGTCCTGATAAATGATCAAAAATTCAACATGATAGAGTACCAGTATTTCACAGTACAAAGACTTAATACTCTGAGTATTACCGTGCCAAGGGCGTAATATTGCGTTAAATAGTATATAATTTTCCCCATCTCATGATTCTACAATCTGAAAGATTATTTTAAATAAGTATATAGAATATCTTACCAGACAATGGGCAAGAAGGTACATGTGGGAATCCATAGTCAGTCCAAACATGAATAGATTTCCCTTTCTGTTTGGCGTAGCACCTGCACCAGCAGAGCTCCTTAACTGTTAACATATCAAAAGGTTAAAGGTCAATAATCTGCTCTGCTTGTGAGGGTGCTAGGTCAAAGGTTGGGGTGGTGTTTTAACTGTTTGAACTAAAGGATGTGACACACCAAGCTGAAGTAAAAGAAAGCTGGCTGCGCTGTCCTCTCACCTCGACTGTGTCTCTGCCAAAAAGCTGCGCATTATCACACCAAACACTGCAGGCGACTGCCAAATAGCAAGTGCATTCTGCACCCGCGTGTAAGGAAATAATTGTCAATTTTGCTTTTATTCTTTTTTGCTTTTTAAACTCATTCACTGAGCGGAACAGCCAATCAAAGTGATCTTTCTCATCGACGGACACTGATTCAACATACTCAATCAGGCAAAACACCCCCAAAGGGCTCCAACTAGTGCAGATGGTGCGGAACACACCGCAAAAACGCTCAGGCCCGGCATTGGCCTGCCAGCTTGGTGTGTCAGGGCCTTAAGACTGAAAGTGTTCAGTGCTGTCTGAGGACAATTTGAGATCATAAAAATGAGTTTCAAAGATAGACCATTTCATCATAAACATATATTATGGAATAAAACTCATTTTTTAATTATTAATATAGAGGAATATGAATTTAGTCAGATTCAAGCTCTTAATGCATGTTTATAACCCTGCATAGGCAATGACTGAAATGCAAAATAAAAAAGAGAAAAGTCATTAACAACATACCATTGAGTCTTGTTTGCCTGTTTGCTCGTACTCGCAAAAATGTCTGAAATGAAAAAAGAGAGGAAGAAAAGAGGACACTTCAATATCCTTAATTTCAATATCATTACACTATCTCTCTATTAGTGTTACTAGACCTCAGTGCTGCTTTTGACACTATCGACCACAATATTCTTTTGAATAGACTAGAAAATTATGTTGGAATTAGTGGAATTGCATTGGCATGGTTCAAATCATACTTATCTGACCGTTATCAGTTTGTAGTAGTAAACGAAGAGATGTCATTTCGATCACAAGTTAAATATGGAGTACCACAAGGCTCAGTTCTAGGACCGTTGCTTTTCACTCGGTACATGCTACCCTTGGGAGATGTCATTAGGAAGCATGGCATTAGTTTTCACTTTATTAGTTTTAGACTTTAATGTGTTTTGAAAGTTTATGAAAAATAATTAACTTTAATATTGTCATTGCGCTAAAGCTAAATGAATTATAAAAATATTACGTGGACAATATTTACATTGTTAGTTTTTTCATTGTTAGTTCTCTAAAACATTTTAGAAATGTTTGCTTTTATTTCTTTTCAATTACATAATAATATTTTTCCCAATAAATTGAAATATTCAAAATTTCTAAGTAGCCTTTAGAAAGTAGAATGAGATTTCAATGTACATTTTTTTTTAGAACAGAAACATTATTTTAAATTCAATTAAAGACCAGCAGATGGCAGCACTACACTGAGGGCTGTCTCAAACATTTGATTGACATGTAATTTTGGACTGGGTAAAGTCCACTCTTAAATTAGTTTGATTTGACCTGCAATTAATTAACGTTCAATATGCTCCTCAAGAGATGTAGACATGAATATAACATGCATTTTGTACTCACTTGGTACCTGTCGGAGTGCACAGCCTCATCAGCAGGACGTGGAGAGGAGGCGGAAGAGGAACCCTCTCTCTTTATGTGCATAGAAAACAGAGACTGAGAGAGGTGGAGTGGTTATTATTGCCTGTAGAGATAAATAAACTGAATATAACAAGTGTTGTGAAGTACATTGGAGAGAATGTACCTTGGGCGGCCCAGCAGCTAGACATTCCTTTTGCGCGGGACCCTGACTGTAAACAGGAGAGAGTGTTATTAACACATATTTCATCACCACAATCCCATTACCAACAAAACTCAGCCTTGTTTTAAACACAAAGTGTGACTCAGAATATGCAAACATTTTCAGAAACGAGGCATCAGGTTGCATACATTTCCTTCCCAGTCAAATAAAAATAATATATTTATAAAGCTGTCTCCGTTCAGGTTCTGTACAGCAGGAAGGCTCTAACACGCCCTGGGGCCGAGTTCAATTTGACACAATTACTGTCCACAGCTCTGTCACAAAGCAGATTATGGCTATAATTTCTTTATTGAAGAAATCTTTCATGTGTTCAGAGTGGCTAATGTGCCGCCCTGCCTCGTCTGATGCTGATGTAGAAGAAGCGCATTATTAGCTTGCTATGATTTTCGCGTGGACTGCCTTGAGCATGACTGGCTGTGAAATGTCAGGAACAATGTAACAGCTTGTAATTTGTGATGTTGCAATGATGGAGGAGACAAGGAGAGGGGTGGAGGCATGGTGCACATGCCCAGAGGCTGTAGATAAATATGCCATCAAGACCTGGAAGCATTTAATGCGCCTTTGGAAGGGACAGGCTACAGGGTTTGTGTGCGTTCATTGTCTCAATCCGCTTTAATTCCGCCCTTCCTCCATCTTTTCGGGCTCTTGTCTACAGTTTTGATTTCTTTACTATGGGCGGCGATGCATTTTCATGAGCCTGGATGAGATTTGAATAAGAGTGACAGAAGAGCATGCTGACTGTCAGCGGCACTTTACTGTCTACATGTCCCGGCCAACACAAAGAGACTGAGGCAGTTCAAAAAAATCAAATCAGCCCACGACTGATTGGTTGATGATCTCAGATTGAGCTGGACGGATGGAAAAACAAAAAAAGACATGAGCGAAGCAGAGGGAGGTTGATAGATTATTGATTGTCTCTGTCATTATATGGATTGTATCATGTTCATTTTAGAGGAACATGACAGGTTTCATTTTTGCCCTCTCCATGAGGAGGTGGAGAATGAGGGGGGAGCAGTTAGCATTGGGTTACTCTATTTATTTACTCTTTTTTTTTTTTTACTCAAATAAAGTTTAAATAAAACTTTATATTTATAAATTAATTATTTCTATATTAGGTCCACCAACGATGGATTTGTTTCTATATGGTTTGTAAAAGTAAATAAATAAATAAATAAATAAAGTTGTTGTTTCGTTTAAATAGGATTTTGGACTATGACAACAAAATACATTCAAGAGCTCTATCTTATTTTCTTACTCTGTTAAAAAAAATAAATGGTAAATAAAACTTTATTTATTGTGAATGAAATAAATAGAATTGATTTATTTGATAGGGTTTGAAAAAATAAAATATTTTGAATTATGGCAACAAAAAACACTTCAAAATAAATGAGTGAAATGAATCAGGAAATAAAAAGCAAATTTAAGAGACTGTTTCAGGTCTGTACCTATTGTGCAGCTGCATTAGATGCTCCAATTCCTGCTCCATGTGTTCCTGCAGCTCTCCTGGCCGCAGCACAGCGTGACAGATCGGACACATGGGCGTCTGAGTGTCATACAGGCCCTTTATTTTACCTGGAAAGACAGATAAGAGAGGGAAGCATAAAGACATGCTTTGTAATCATAAACGTACAATAAGCAATAAAGATAATTCTTTTCAATTATAAAAATCATCTAGTCCAGGCAGATGCATTATCTTAATAAAGCTCATCAATATAGTCACATGACATCGAGTAGCAGAACCGGTCTCATAGCAAAGCCATCAAAGGATAACAAGTGGCCAAATGAAAGCAAACAGATCTAAATAAAACATGGATCTGCATGTAAGTGCTGCTTGGAGCCATGCCCTTGAGAAAGTGACAATCGACCCCCCTGTGAGTCCCATCTCTTTTAAAATTTCATCTACGGTACAGCTCAAATAAATTCACAGACAAGTACTAACTGCTTGCAACTCTGCCTAAAGGCAGCCAACATCAGTAAACAATGAAATCGCAAGGCCCAAATTGAATTTATAACCACATTACCTGCACAGATAACATCTACAAATAACAAGATGATAAAAGGAATTTGATTTGACTCTGGGATGAGCATATCTTTTTTCCCCTCCTCCTACTGGAGACTCTCACATGGGGGGCATTTGAGAGAAATTCTAAAATGATGATGTTAAACCTTAACATGGATACACTGCCTTAATTAATATACAGAGAACAAAACCTAAACACCAAGCTGTAGCTATAAACACTAAAAACAAACTGTTAAAACTGCACTTAACTGTTAAAAGTGCACAGTTAACAGTTATTTTTGGGAAATACAATTATGAAAGTTTTTTTAAATTAATTAATTTAATTTAGACTACCATTCGAAAGTTTGAGGTTGGTAATATTTTTAATGTTTTTGAAAGAAGACTCTCACCAAGGCTATATTATTTGATCAAAAATGCAGTACTGCCACTTTTGATCAATTTAATACATTCTTTCTAAATAAAAGTATTTATTTCAAACTTACTGACCACAGTAAGAAATGGACGGATAGCGTTTTTTCCCCAAGTTACAGGATGACTGCACATGCCAACATCCATATGACAACTGTCACCGTCATGATGGGAGACGGATTCTGAGACGGCCATGAACTGACCTTTCCAAAATGCCACATTTCATCCTGGCTTTCTGTCACATTACGACAATATGTCAGAGGCCCGAAAAAGACAATACTAGAGGCTTGTATTTCACAGAGCTGCATGCAAAGGGGTAAACAGTCATATTACTGGAGGCCAGATGAACGTGGTTCTCTCTGTAATTGATTGACGTGAACTGTATTGGTTGCAATGGCTTTTTCAAAATGTCATAATTTAAAATTCAGACAGCCAAGGTTTGAGACCACATACAGTATCAGTTTCTCATGTTCAGTAATCCGTGTAGAATGTTTTAAATATGAAAAACTTTAAAAGGAATAGAATATAAATTATATTCTAATAGAATAGAACAGAATATGTGAAGTAGGGTCAACAGTGCTCAAAATGCTAGGAGGAAATGCTGGTATCGTCACATTTGAAGAGCGTCAAAGATGTCTATTTATAAACATGTTTTTGAAGTGTTCATCATTATAGCCAATCACAGACATATCTGTTGAGCGCGTGAACACAATGGCCAATCAGAGTTGTTTAAGAATCGGCTCAACAGTGGCCAAAATTCTAGGGGGAAATGCAGGTATTGTCATATTCTTAAAATTTCAGTACTGACTTGGTACCGAAGACTGTACTTTTGACAACCCTAATGTGAAGTCAAGTAAAAGGAGGTCCCTTAATGGTTTCTGCCATGATTTTGCCTTTCAATAACTCCATAATGGGCGCGACCTTTCAGTAATCCGAGGGCATGCGAGAGGCAGGCGACTGGCAGGGGGCTTGTTCCCTGGCAGACTTTCTAAGGAGAGTGGCAGTTATAAAACAGAATTGGCCCACTCCACACCTGCCATGAAGCCCCGTCAAGTAGCCTGAACCCGTCTGGTTTGTGTTTAAGACATCAAATGTTTCATTTTATACAGGGGATTTCATCGTTCCTTCAATATGCTTTCTGAAGTGCAGGGGAATATGCAAGCTCCAGTGAGTGTTTTTATTGAGGAAAATAATGGGCCATTGAAAAAGCCTATTTAATAGGCAACATAATAGGCAATGTAGCAACACATCTGCTGTGGAAAGTCATTTCCTTCATTTTCAAAGGTATTTTCTTGATTCAGACCTTCTTTCATTAATCGGCTTAGAAACAGCTTAATCACTCTGGCACTGGGCCAGGTACATGTGGAAAAATGTCCAAGTTTGCTGTTATTGAGGGTGATCAATGTCTGAAATGAGAGGCAGAGTGGAAATATTACTACGATAAATCCTACAGAGCTTGGTCGCAGTTGTAAGAGAGACGTCGCACACTTGCATATTCGATATTATAAAGCGACCTATTAGATTAAAGCAAAAATGGCTTCCATTAACATCCTTACTGTCAAGTCAATGAGCTCATTCTGTTCTGTTCCCGCCCGCATACTTTTACTGGCCAAATAGCGTCTCGATAATGAAAGTTTACAGAATATTCAAGTATATCAAAATCCCCTGAAACAATTCCAGCCAAACAAAAATAAAGGTACACGTATATCAAAGGACTATAGAAATTTAAAACGAACATGACTATGTAACAACTAACATACTGAAAGCAGCTAGTAAAGAGTACACTTGGAACTTGGAAGTATTTGATTTAGATATAAATGCCTTCTCCAGGATATTACTAACAATACATATTTTAGAAAACATAAACAACAAACCACACAAGAACATGTAACTCTAGGTTGGACCAGGATATAGTCTCAGATACAGAGGAGAGTGATCAGTGTCTCAGAAATCCCTCCATCATAAATGTCCCCATAAAGATGAGGGATAGACATCTATACAGCTGGCCGATAAAGCTGTGGCACTCATCACTCCAGAGAGCTGATTGCTGCCTTTAACTGTGTGCTGTGCCAAAGAGTTCAGCCCTGGAGAAACATTTAAGACCAGGTTCAGCTCTACAGGAAGACAAGTGAGTGACAACAAATACAACTGATTCCCTGAGCTCAGACTCAAGTGAATCTCTTATGAAATCTCTTTGAAGTTACAGATTTAAAGCATAAAATATGACCTTTATCATGCAATCAAATAAATAAAATCATGAAAGTTTTATTTCCACTGTAAGATAAGCATTAGCTTTTCTTCCATCCCAGCTAACCGGGAACATTCTCAGAACTTCCCTAATTTACTAGCAAGTTTCACTCAAAATTATGGACAAACATTTCTTTCAGTAACGTTAACAGAACATTTGTTCAAAGTTATGCATTTAATAATGTTCTCCAAAAGTTAGCACAAAAACATTATCTATATTACGTTCAAGGAATATTTTTAGTTGGACAATCATCTAATATTTTTAAATGTTACTACTTATTTATTCCAGAATGTTTAGAGAACATTCAAAAGTAACAATGAGGTTTGCAAATAAACATTTGCATAACCAAGAAAACATTTTTTTAAGATTCAGAAATAACATTTTCATAACTTAATGGGAACGTTAGCAAACATTCTTAGAACATATTTTAGTTCGCTGGGATATTGCGACGTACATATGCGTGAAACAATATTTTGAAAAGAATTTAGGACTGAGTTCTATCTAACGGCTGAATTTGAGCTTGGAGTGTTGAAAGAAAAGGGCAGGGTTCAAACCAAAAGACGGAGCTTGATTCCAAATTATTAGGTCAAAATAAAAATCAATAAAGTGCATTTAGAAAATAGATGGGATGAATTTCCATTTCATGCCAACTTTAAGATAAAGGTAGGGGTTGAAAACAAATTACTGTATTTTCTGTCCTTGTGTATCATGCCCAATATGTTATGTGATATTAAAATAACTCAATAACACAACCAGACTTAATTGTGTGACCAACATAAATGCAATATCCTTTTGAGTGATCTTTTAACAAACCTCTGTAACCACCACTCCACTGCTCATCTCCAGAAAATCAATACATGTCTGGTTTGTCAAGAAAAGCAGGTATTTAAGCATGCAATCCTTTAAGGTACTCAAGAGAGCTGACTACAGAGAACCAACACAGATTTAAATCTCAAAATATATAGATTTTTGTGAAGGACATGGTTAACTATTTTCATTTAAAGAAAGGGTTTTCACTTATAATTAAACACACGATATTTGTGCATCTGCTAATAAAGAAATGCGCTGTAGATTTTTATTAGCAGACAACTAGGCTACAGTGTGTCTTTTCAAAAGGTTATTTTGATAGTAATTGATATTGAGGGTAGGAATTATTCTCTAGATCTCCTCAACAGGCTTAATTAATGAGCATTCAGGGAATCTTAAATAACAGAGACAGTCAGATCAATAGTAGTGATGAGCAAGAGACCACTTTGTGAGAGAGTGTGTGTGTAAAAGAAAACGAGAGAAAGACAACAAGAAAATCACACCGGGGAAAATGAACGGCGTTGTGTAAGGTCAGGCCTTTGGAGGAACAATTACGCAATACACACCGCACCAATATGATGCAGTCAGCATGATATTCTAATGACACTCATTACCATCATCCATCCATGTGTCATGACTCAAACTGTGGTGAGATGGTCATAGACTATCATTCCCTTCTGAGATAAACTCCCATTATTTGACGGGTGTGTGCTGCCTTTTTATGGTCTCCCCGAGAACTCATCAGCAGGAGTTACAGGGCTGTGAAGGCAGACACTTCAAATAAACCAAGTCTGAGAAACTGGCCAAATGAAGATGCACACCTGCAAACCAGAGGATAGGAGAGACAGTCCTGTCTGAGGTCCACACAGACAAAGAAACTAAAGTATCTGTACGGCACCTGTGTGTGTGTGTGTGTGTGTGTGTAAACACTTGGATACAAAGGTGGAAATGTGAATGACTGAGCGCATATGTATACACATACATTCGGTGTACAAATAAGGGAACAAGTGCATGTGCATCCATGTACAGGACTATCATGTAACAGGTTTTTATTTTGTAATTTTTTGTTTTTTGAGTGGGCATTAGTGGTATCTAAGATTTGCTTGTGTTCAAATCCTGACTTAATAAATAATTATATACTATATAAATAATAATTATTTATTGGTGATGACAGAACTTTGAGTTTAAAGAAAAGTTGATTGAACAGACCAAATTTAAACATGTAAATGGATGATTTCTGCCACAGTAATTTAGTCACTTTATTTTACCTACAATAATTGTGCAACTTCATTTACAAACTACCACTTTGCAAAATTGTTTAATTTGTTAACATTAGCTAAAGGGGTAGTTCACTCAAGAATGAAAATTACCCCATAATTTACTCACCCTCAAGCCATCCTAGGTGTATATGACTTTCTTCTTTCAGCCAAACACAATCAGAGTTATATTAAAAATATCCAGGCTCGTCCAAGCTTTATAATGGGAGTGATTGCAGGAGTTTTTGAAGTCCAATAAAGTGCATCCATCTATGATAAAATGCATTTCATGCGTCTCTGCTAGGTTAATAAAGGCCTTCTGAAGGGAATCAATGCGTTTGTATCAAGACAAATATCCTCATTTAAAACTTTATAAAGTAAAATAACGAGCTTCCAGTGCAACAACCATACACATTCGACTTGCATTTTATGATGGATGGATGCACTTTTTTGCACTTCAAAAACTCCTCCAAAATTATTTTTAATATAACTCTGATTGTGTTTGGCTGAAAGAAGAAAGTCATATACCCCTAGGATGGCTTGAGGGTGAGTAAATTATGGGGTAATATTCATATTTGGGTGAACTATCACTTTAAATCATTGGGTATCATAAACTAAAAACTATTTTAAAGCATTTATGGATGCAAGTTAAAGTTCATTTCTTTAATAATACATTTTGTTTAAGTACCGTAAATTAACATTAATGTATGATCAATAATAAATGAACAATAATTATAAATTAACATTACCCTAGGTCAATATACACTGTAAAAAATCTCTATATAAAAATGAGATATATATTTTTACACACCTATGTACCTGTAACTTCCATAAACACATTCAAAAATCTAAGCATAACTCAGTCGGAATGCTTCTGACCATGTATATTTGTGTATTCATTTGTGTAAGTGTGTGTGTGGGGCCAAACCCCAATTCTCCACCTGAGACAGCTCTGTCTGCACAGAGCGTAATGGGCCAGTCGGGAGTCAATGAAGTGACAGCTAACACCTCATAAACCTTGAGCTTGAGGGGCTGAGCTGCACTAAGCCTCACTGTAAAATACACGCACAAACAATTAGAAATGCACACACACAATCAAATACGCAAACAAACATTTTTAAATACACACAAACCCAGCCGGGGTTTTTTTGTTGTTGATTTTTTGGTATTTTGCTCACAAGCCACACTGTATGTTCTTATTATTAAAAATACTGAATAACCATATGATATGTCATTATGCTACCTCAATATAAGTCTCACCCACCCTCATTCAATACATTCTTGTGGCGCAGGTGTGAGCAGCTCAAACTAATGAGGCAGATAGACCATAATAATCCATTTGAATCTAACGCAACATACTCCCACATACATGCTGATAAGATCAGATAGCCTTGCACTCGCTGTGTCAAATACAGCAACCCTTACAAGGTAAAGAAAGCTTGTGATGCTTTGAAGATGATCTTGTTTTGGAATAATAAAGATTTTGTGACAGCTTTTGGAGGATGTGATTAGAGGATCCTCAAAGAGGGTAACAGGGCTTTCACAAAAGCCGGAAGCACTCTGAAAATTAATAATAACCCAAGGATGAAAGAGCAAAATTGATCACCCTGATTAAGCACACCTGCACGGTGGAACTTTAAAAAAAATAAAATAACACCATTAGTGGACTTGATTAAAGGAATTGATTAAAGGGACTGAAACACAAAAATCATCATTTACTCACCCTTGTTCCCCCGTATGACTTACTTTCTTCTGTGGAAAACAAATGGAGATGTTTCGATTAATGTTCACGCTGCTCTTTTCTATGCAATGACAGTGGATGGTGACCACGGGCTGTGAAAATTATTTAAGTGCTATATTCCAAGTCATATGATAGCTTAAAATTAAAGTTATTCTCTAAAAATCTCTATTCATTTGCATTGTATGGAAAGGAGCAGCTTTGAACTTTCTGCAATGAATACTTGTTATTGGAGAAAAAAGGCAAATGAAAGAAAAAGGGTGAGTATATGAGATCATTTTCATTTTGGGTTACCTATCCCTTTAATGATTTCCTATATCACTCTTTGAACAGTCGGATGAAATCTTTGGATCAACACAGCCATGCTGACACACATCCACACAGAGACAAGTGTATTTATCTGGCTGGCCTGTGGATGGTGGCACAGTGGTTGATTTTCTCATTTTATTGGCCACCGGGGTAGAACAGGCCTGTGCTTGTTCAGAGCCAGCCAGCGAGACACAGTCAGCCTAAGCACACAACTGCTTCACTGGAGTCTCTACCAGTGCCAAACACAGAGAGAGAAACTCTAACATTGGACAGGATGGCTGTAAGGTTGCCCTCCACAGAGGAAATAGCTCACAAAATGATTTAGGAATAATTGGGTGAAAGAAAGAAAATATGGTCTATTTCATTTTGGTTTAAACATACTGAAATATCTAATACAGGGCGCTGATATGGTCCTTCGACGTGCAGAATCCCAGGTAGGATAAATAAATTACCTAAGATTTTAAAATGAATTGCGAGGATGTTACCCAAGATCATATAATCATAGATGCAAATAGTACATCCTAAAAGGGATCATTGTATGTTTACTTCGCTAATATTTAAAGAAGGACCAACTTTTTGAATACCACCCTCTTCCTGCAGTGACCTTCAAAGGTGCTAAAATGCACAAAATATTGGCCATAGCTACGTGAAAACGTGAAAGAAGAAAGCAGTCTTGGTTGTTAACACAATTTCAACTGCTGAAATTCCCAGAACCTGACATTAGTTAAATCTGTACTATTTTCCCTTTTTTCATGACGGAGGAAAAAACACAAACACTTTGTTATTAATGACAGTCCTCTGACCTTCGTTTAATAGCAATTCTTGGTTTCCACCTGCTGTGGAAGCTGTGGGAGGACTGGGCCACCCAGTCTGAAAAGAGTTTAACACAGACGAGCTCCTGCAGCACAGAAAAACATGACTTCATCTTGAACGTCTAGAAGGCCATTATGGGCTGAAATAGCATCTGTGTTTTGGACGGCATTCGACCATGTATGCTTGGGAATTCGGTTCTTAACTCATACAGACAGTTTATGTAAGACATTATATGTCAGCAGGCCTTTGGCAGGCTTTTAATCCTAGAAGCAAACTGACTGACAAATGCGGTTATATATAGATTACATGCATTGTTGGAGTTGCAACAACATGCAACACAACCATATCTCCAGTCTTTTCTTAAACAAGTTCCAATCAGACTGCCAGAATCAATATGCAACTTCTGGGCGAGTTGCATCAAATTGCATCATGAGCAGAACTAAGCATATATTAAAAACGAAAGGAATCGCGGTTGGTTGCTTAACATGGCCAAAATAAACTGCAAAGTGTAATACACTTTATTCTGATAGTTAATAGTCAGGATATATGAGACTACTTTGATAAATGAAAAATTTTAATTAAACTTTTCATAGCAAGAATTTGATGTTATTGACACAGGATACACAGAGTGTTTGTGTATGTGTGTGTGTGGCTTGTCCAAGGACCCGTTGAAATCTTTATCTGGCCATTTTAACCCAAACAAAAGCAACAAACCATCACCCTATAAAACTTCACTCTACAAAAGGCCACAGAACAAAGCATAATTCAAGCAACCAATGGGAAAACGGCCACCAGGCAACCAACTCAGCACAACATCCTTAACCCCAGCCCACTAACATGCCCTGAGCTTGTTGCTCCACTAACGCTGCATTGTTCAGCTCATTAAGTAGCTAAAGGCTAATTAGACAGCTAACGAGTGAAGGGTAGCAGTGCTGTGTGGGGAGGAGATTTCTGCCACATTGAGTTGTCTTGGAGGCAGTAAAACCATGAAGTTTGAGATGCAAGAGACAAAAAAAGACAGCAAAGGTGAGAAAAAAAAGTGTTTTTAACAATTAAAATCATGAAGCAGCAATACAACTTTTAACAAAAAAAAACACCATTAGTGGACTTGATTAAAATTTAGCTGTGGTTCCATATTTAGTTTGTTACCACATAATTCTTTCCCATAACAAAAAAACAAAATTAACATTTCTTACAACTGTGACATCCAAGAAATTCCATTATTTGACATTTGACAATTGTTACTGTGTTGACTACATTAATCAGGGTCAAGTTATTAAAAAAAAAATCAAACTAATATATTACTACATACATGTTTTGTATAATTAATTTTGATGTTTATGTAATGTTTACTGTAAACAACTACATATAATGTGGAAACCTCATTTAAAATTAATAGAATAGTAAAACAGCTCATATAATATTTAGTTTGACTATCAACATTTTTCTGAAGGTTAACTAGCCTTTTGCTGAAAAAGAAAAAAACATTTTTTAAAGGAATTCATGCCCTATACTATGCTGTACCATATATATATATATATATATATATATTTTAAAAAGTGTCATTATATTGTATTTTAATAAGGTTCCATATGTCCCATTGTACAAATTGTCTGTCTACCTTTTTAAATAGAAGTCAACGGGTGACATTATTTCAGGTCATGGCCAGACAGCGTCTCTGCCTTGTTCACCTAGCCAAGGATAACCAAACATACAGAGCCTTCACACAGCCCTGAGTAAATACAATAGCCGATGCTCCTCATCTACCCTGCCTGCCAAAGTCATTCTCTGGGTGTGTACGTGTGTGTGTGCTCACCTCATCCTTCCCCCATCAATACCCCAGCAATCCCACGAGCCAATACTCCGTGTCTGCTAGCACAGAGGAACAAAGGCCACTGCCAGCTGAGCTGATATAGATCCACAGGTCTCTGTTCTTGTTCAATCAGGTCATGAAACAAATCAGCAGTAAGGGCACTTTGAGCTAAAAGTTCAATCTCCCATCTCGTCTGCTCAGGACGCAGCTATCGAATGCCCGCTTAGCATCTGCTAATGAGGCTAAATTCTCCTTATTTTGGACAAGGTCTTGCCCGAATGCCAACAGTAACAGAAGATTTTCAAATAAATTTCATATTAAGAGGAATCAACACAAAACACGTTTAAGGAAGAACACCACAGACATGCTCTGGAGGGTGTGATGGCCTTTTGATTGCGCTAACTCATGGGAATTGTTGAGTCATAATGAGACTGAACCTTTTAATGCCACAGTGCTTGTGTGGTCCCATGGGCTAATTAGGCCAATTAGCATACTAATTGCCACATGCAAATCAGGGGCATCTCAAGCAACAGAAGCTGAAGAACACTGAAGCTTATGGACAGCAGCCATCTTTCAGGATAATTCCCTGTCCACTCTGTGACATAGCCCCTCGTTAGTACCGCAGTAAAAAACATAAGAGGCACATAAAACATTATATACTGCTTGACTGTTGTTTTCTTACCAATTAGCAAAGGACTGATTTATGGTTATGACACAAATCCCCAATAGATTTTAAACTACATTTCCCCAGGCTCTTTCATGCTCCCATGCAAATACACACATATAACAAGGTGCACTGGGGTCAGTGATGAAATAAGACTTTGTAAACCAGTGAATCAAATATTTGATGTTGTGAAAACTTTGAAATCAGAGCCAATGTTTCAAAATGCTGATATGGATTCTAAAAGGCATGTATTCATTGATATAAAAATAAAAAGATTAAAAAAAATGTTACAAGTGAATTTAGGCTACACATAATCATTAAAATAAATATTCATTATGAGCTTTGCTAAAGATGATATCAAATTGTGTTATTAATTTCAAATTTAACAATAAATAACACTTTACAATAAGGTCTCATTTGTTAACATTGGTTAATGTATTAACTAACAAGAACTGTGAGAAATATATTTCTTACAACATTCATTAATCTTTGTTAATGTTAGTTAATAAAAATGCAGTTGTCCGCGTTTGTTCATGTTAGTTCACAGTGCATGTGCTACTGTTAACAACTTTTTATTTTAAAAATATATCAGTGAAAGTTGAAATTAGCTCTAAGATTAATACATGCTTGTAGAAGTATTGTTCATTGTTCGTTCATGTTAACTAATGTAGTTATAAGATATCTTTTTGTAAAGTGTTATCTTAATTTTTTATTAGTGTTTTTCAAGATCTGAAGATGGAAATGTAAAAATGGGGAAATGAGCATGCACAAATAAATATCCAATATTGGCAGACATTGGAAAAACAATCTTTAATATCAGAAAATAACCAATATGGTAACAATAAATCTTGCATCTCTACTTTTTGGGGTTCCAATCAAAGTAACTGGAAAAATATGAGTTATATGAACACTGCATCCTTCTATTATACTAGAAATGCTTACAAACCATATGCGCTTTATATTAAAACAGCATTGTTTTATGTGAAACCAATTCACTCATTACACGCACAAGAAAAGTGAAATGTGTCATCTTTTCGCAATATCGTCTAAACCTCTAAAACGCAGCTCAAGTGTGGTTTGTGGTGAGCCAGCTGTGTGTTTAGTGTGACTTGTGTAAAAGGGCTGAAAAGCCATTTGGATATTATTACAAACATCAGCCAAGCATCAGTCACTAATGACAGCCCCAGATGTTAGAGGCCCTACAGGTGGACTGAGTTTCAAGGGTCATTCACAGAAACAACAGTGTGCCCAAATCGATGCTCTCTAAAGACCTCCGTACACAGAAACATGTGAGTTATGAACAAATCTCAGTCACTGCCTTAATGCAAGGCAATGCACATGCTCTTAAACTGAACGGCATACACATTTAAAAGATATACAGAAAGACAGGATGAGACAGAGAACACAGCGCAGTTGCCCGAGAGGTATGTCAAGCCATCGTCTGCCTGTTGTATTTGACTCTGTCGGCCCTCTGTAATGACTATTTAAACCCACATTCTGCCCTTTCTGCCCTCTGCATTTGCTTGAGTGATTTGTGGGCTCATGGGACTCGAGATGTACTGTTTTGTACTGAGCCAGCGATCGACAGTCTTTGCTTCCCTCCCTCTCCACCTTGGCTTGCCCCACATGCTTCCAGTCTTCCTCCTGCCGGTCTTTGATGTGAGATCAGAGAGGGCCGCTTTGGCACACACAATGCTGGTCAATCAGGTGCGGTGTCAAGAGCTGTCTATTGCCTAAATAAGTCCAAACTGCTCTTAAACGGCATTTAATTAAGATTTTCTCTAGCCACACCACTGGATTATAGCAAAAACACAGGCTGTTAATGCTTCCCATGCCAGAATTTTTTTAAAAAGGTTGCCAGCCAGCACCAGCATCATTTTCACATAAAGTTAAATAGCCCACAAAATATTTAGTTGAATGAATATTTGAACATACAGCATTTCAGAAGAAATAACCAAGCTTCTTCTTTATTATTTTTTTTTTTTTTAATTATTCTAGCTTCATGCTTTTTTATCAACACCTAAATGTGGGTAAGTTTCATAAAAAAGCAATATTTTGAACAAAAAGAGGAGAAAATCACATTTTTGTCAAAGACTATGTCCGGACCGGATTCAGAATGATGATCAAAACACAGATGAAGTAGATCGAGTCCATCAACACCACCAAAGCTTGCACAGTCCTATACCTCTTCCTGGGTCGCATTTCATTCGGTAACATTAGATAGTTTTGATTTATTTGCTGTTGAATATTTGATGATCGCATTAGCTTACATCTGCGCAAGCAATGCTTCTATCGCTTGTTAGATTCTTGTTTTTTTATTCAGAAATTCTGTGCTCTTTCAGAAGATGCATCTCACTTAAGAAAAGTAACCGTTAGATTGCAAAGCAAGAAAAAAATTTCAGTATTTTATACATCACAAGGAATAAGTCAGTTGTATTACGGTTCATTTTATTAAATAAGACATCCTTGATGACCTTCAATTGCCTTCAATTGCGACCTCCGAGTTACTTTTAAAAGTAATGCATTGCAATATTGCATTACTCCCTAGAAGAGTAACTAATTACGTAAGTTTCTTTTATGGAAAGTAATGAGTTAAGTTACTTTTGCGCTACTTTTTCTCACCTGGACAGGGCTTACTTCTTTGTTTTTAATAAAAGACATTTGGCAAACGTAAAGGCCCATTCGCAACAAAACTGAAATAAATAAGCCTCAAGTTGAAGGAAATACAAATACAAACAAGTGAGATGAGTAAATGCATGCTAACATTTAGTCTAGAACTACAATAACCTTCATGTTTAAACAGCGTGCACATTGCCTCTGTACTTACTCCTAATTTCTCTCAACATGGGGACAGGAGAGGAATTAGTCAATAAATGAGAAAATAGTAACTTGCATTACTTATTTTAAAAAGTAACTCAGATATTTTTGGTAAATTTACTTACTTTATTTTGCGTTATTTTACTAATTACTTGATAGTAATTACCCCAACACTGGTCATAAATGACAAAAAATTCTGTTAATGTCGGGGAAAGAGTTACACTTAAATTTAACACTTAATTTACTCATGTCCTTGCACTCACAAACAGATAGATGGAAATAAAAAAAACAATATATTGACTTCTAATGTCTGTTCAGAGCTTTCATCTGCTGCAATAATGTCTTTTAATTACTTTGTTTTTTTGAGCAAATAATGATGTATGCAGTTATACAACTTGATTAATTAATAAACATATTATTGAATTAATTAAAATCCAAGCCAAATAAAAATGCAATAGGATTTGCTTAGGATTACTTCAAAAAAAAGTGCAGAATTTTGTTTATAATGCCAGGCAAGAAGCTGTTATCGAAGCTCTGACTGAGCCTCCGGGGCTAAAGCCCCTATTTTATTTGTCTCACGTTCCCAATAACACATAAAAGCCCTGGGTGGAGTAGCGCTGCTTTAACAAGAGCCCCAAGAGTCTGTGAAGCCCTCAGACGACAAGCATGCTGATCCTGCCAGTAATGGGCCGACAACCCCCTTGTTTGGCATGTTAATGAATCTGATCTGCTGTCAAAAGCCAAAACAAAAAGAGATTTTTTTTTTATGCTAGTGGGTTTAAGAGGGTATGACTATGATCTCTCAATAATATTTGTGGTAAGGTTTTTATCTAAGATGCCAATGAAGAACATTATTAGGCTTGACGTACTGATGTATTCAAGTTTAATAGCAGAATTGCTGTACAAAAGCACAAAAGTTTGCACATCTGGTTACTGTTTGAACATCTGAATTGAAACCTATTAGGCATTCATAAACACTGAAACTGAACTGGATGTAACAGCTTTTGTGTTAAATATTTTAATTATTAAATAAACCTTACATCAACCAAAAAAAAAAAAAAAGGAAATACAGCAACTAAACAGCGACTAAGAAATAACTGAGCTGGGCTGATTGGAGTGTGTTTGAAGGCTGCTGTGATGTACAGTATGGGTGGTACACAGACCTCCCCTCTCATTCACATTCCTTCCATCCAGAGAAGATGAATTAGGAAGAAAACAAGAGAAGAACATCAAGCCCCCCGACCAGGATGAAAGCTCTCCCACTTAAGAGAATATTAGGAGAGTAAACTACTTTAGCAGCGGGAGGTGAAATATCAAATTAGCCTCATTTAACTTCAAACACAATGAGTGAAAGTAAATGACTACTTTTTTATTTCACCTGCAAAAATAAATTCCACACTTACGCTCACATGTATGTTATATATTACATAACATTATTATATTACATAATTTATAAACATAATAAATTTATATTACGTTATATTGTATTATATTATAATAAAGGACTTTTTTACAAAACCTGCTGGTCAAAATATATCTTTACATATCCTCTTCAGAACACAACTAAATATCAAAACGGCCCTAAATATCAAAACGTCTAACCTGTAACTTTTAGGAAAGATAGAGGATGAGAGGAACATTCAGCAGATCAATACAACACTGTGGCTGCCGGACAATCTCTCCAGATTTATCTCTATGGCAGCCAGTTGAATACAGTCCATCTGCAGTTCTCACAACGAGCTACATTTTATAGCATCTGCCAGCTGTAGCTCATACATATGCTCTTTTTGTCCCTTGCAGGCACTCTTAATTAGGCCGCCCAATCACTTTGCCTCATAAGGGCTGTACAGCCATAGAGACAAGAATCAACTTCTCTTGGCTCTCTCAGAATAGAAGGCAAAGCAATGATAACATTTTTAGGGTCTGGGCAGATTTACAATTTTACCCTCCCCTTCCATTCAGGTTTGATCATGGGGATTAGAGATAGTACCTGCTGTGTGATAAGAAACAAAAGACTTAATATTTACAATGGCAAATTCAATTCACCACCCCAGGCAATAAAGTCAACCCAACACAGGGTAAGGTGATGTACACCTTCACCTTAGCCGTAGATTAGTTGGCTGCTTATTACTGCTCATCTTTACTAATAAGCAGCAATAAACAGGGCGTTATTCTGGTTATAAATTATTCTTGTTTTTAAGCACCAGTCAGTGGCGCTGTCCCACTGATAAGCTTTATATCTTCTGACTTTTGTTTGCCTCTGTCTCTCTCTGTGAATGAGGTGATCCATGTAATTTCCAGCATCAATGAAAACCAGACATCTTACAGCAGTCTCTGGCACAGAGAGAATACACGACAAATAGCTTAAATGATAAAACTGTCATTCTGACTGTGAATCACCAAATCACTTGAGATAAACTGCCAAGATGGTCCAAACAACCAATTAGAACCGCAATTCCAAACACTGACAGCTCTGTCTCCCATGGTTTCCTGGGGAAACCCTCCAAAGTTCAACATATCATGGAATAGCACTCAATGAGAAATTTAACTTAAAGGCCATCTTGTTTATTAAAGAACAATTGCCACAGAGCTCAGATGTGTCTCTACCTGTTCTGGACATTCGCCGATCGCACGTCTAACAGAAGGCACCCAGTCTGACTGGATCGGATCAACCCATAACTTCAACACATGTTCAGCTTTGAGGTAATTGATTGATGGTAATTGAACGTGAAACTCACTTTGTCAAGCTTATAATACTGAGGCTTTCTGCTTAAAGCCTCCTGATGACTTTGAGAGTTATTGATACAGTGTATGATCCCAAACTAAACCTGAACATACTTCCATATACTGAAAACCTGATGTTTTCCACCATCACTGAAGATTTTTCTCATTCTCGTGAGACTTTGAGAATTGCATTGATATACAAAAGTACTGTGGAAACCCAGGCACATCAAAGTAAAAAGCGAAAAGCTACCTGCACTTACATTCTGAGTCTGACCATGCAAATTTCACAAGTACACTGTCTGAGGACGTTTATGCCAAGCACACACTGCCTAAGCCCAGAAAGCAGCAGGGCACAAGGCATTTACCCACACTTACTGTTACTCTTTCTTTCTCATCAGCTCTTGACCAAAAAAAATGTAAAATGCCTCCCGAAGGAAAATAAACATGATTCGGCCCAGTGAAGACATCTGTCCTTCGAAAAGAATATAAAAGATCTAACTGTTTAAACAGCTGTGAGGATACTCTGTCCTTTTGAACATTTTTGAGAGACAAGCACTGAAACAACACAGTGCTTGGAGTCAAGGCCCAAGGGTCAGATATTAGACAAATGACAAATCTCTTTCTGATGACACAACAGCATGTGTGTGAGGTTGTGTATAGGCCACATGAATCCAAACTCTCATATACAGTTCCTGAACCTAAATTATTTCTCAAGCATAACACCCTTATACACTAACAAAATCCTAACAAAAATAATATATATATATATATAAAATATTTATATAATATATATATATATATATATATATATATATATATATATATATATATACATAATATATATAATCCTAACAAATAAAATATATATTTATATATATATATATATATATATATATATATATATATATATATATGTATGTCTACATTTTTCTGAAAGGACAATGTGGCCAATAGGCAACTGCATTTGTACACATACACAACCAAGTCTAGTTTGGTGTATTGAGGTGTATGTATATGCCCTATCCTCTGTCACACTCAAAACAGAGTATGTCGGTAACCCACTTCCAGATGAGGCAAAAACTTTTCTAAAAGAACCTTGATGCGGTGCTCTTTTTCCCTACAATATCTCTTCTACCTGTCAAAGTCAGTCATTATTTTTCCTATTGACATTCATTTCTGATATAGCCTGTCTCATCAGCCACCTCTGTCGTGTCTTTCATGTTGCAGGTTCTACCCCGCCGCCCCCACGAGGAGTTCTGATGTCCTACGAATTTAAGCTTGAGAGGTTTTTTCCCCGTCCCGCCGCGCCACGCGAACGTGGGGTCCTTCGCCTCGGCGGCCAATTACAGAGCAAAGTAATGAGCAGCCACGTTCTCCTTACAGCCCAGATTGACACTCTCTCCCACTCATTTGTCAACAAATCAGGATGGATGGCGTGGGGGCGATATTGAGCCGGAGGTGTCGCACTCAGAGACGCGGTTGCTGAGCAGCATCTCCTGCTCGTTATCATTGACAAGTTGTCTAGAGCCGAGAGATTTGCGAATCCTTCGCCTTTGTCATCTCAAGATCATTTGTTCGTGATTTGGTACTTATTCCATGCATAGCCTAACGGTTATAGCCTACTCGGTTAGACTAGAGCTACTTTTGGCATTTGTCTGTGGACTGCATGAGACTTATATAACAAAATCAGGAGCTGTAAGTTACACTTAATACATACAAACAAAACTTAGTTTTACGAAAGTCTTGCTTGCAGATCTTTGTGTGCTCTCAGGCTGATCTGTATTAACCTGTATATTGTTTACAACACATTCTAATAGCACCAATAAATATTTATTTAAAAAAGTCAGAGATGTGCAAGAGTGGGCTGTGCACATGCTCAGGACATATAAGGGCTCTTGGCTTCTGTCCCAATCCCATTCTCCCTTTCCTTTCTCACCTCTGCTTTCCCATTTGCACGTTAATATTCTTTAAGAATAAAAGCAAAAAGACCCCCAAATTTATTTAAAAATTAAGTTTTATTTATATTATTTAATATATGAATAATTATGTATCATTGTATTTATTATAATATAATACATATAGTAATATATAGTCATTACATAATATATACTATTATATATTCTAATTATATTTAAAAATATTTTTTTAATAATTTAATAATTTTGCTATATTAATAATAATAATAATAATAATAATAACACTTTTTCCAATTTTATAAATATATATAAAAAGTGTGTGTGTGTGTGTATATATCTATATATATGTGTATAAATATATATAAATCTGTAAGCATACATGCACTGTGCCGCAAAATAACCATCTATACACATTTGAATCACAGACACTGTGATGTGAGATACCTACTTGATTCTTTGTGCTCCTCTGGGCCAGATGAACCCTCTGCCAACAGCCCAGACAAGCCAAAGAGCTTCTTCCCAGCATCCTCAGCTACCTTCAGGGCATTTGGAGAACCAGCAGGGATATGAGCACCCCCAAAGTCAAAATCTTTTCCCTCCACATCTGTGTAGCGGAGGTGGGGTGATGCCTCTGGATCCAGACAGCCTTTCAATCGCTTGGCAGGGAGGAAGGCAGACTGGTAAGCCCCTGCATCGCGCTCCTCAGGTGGAGAGGAGAACGGTCGGAAGGCCCCGACCGCTCCATGGTTGAGCATACCCAGTGGTGAGCAGTCAAGATTGGGTGGGGCAAACTGTGGGTGAAGGTGAAGCAGAGGGGTGGGAAAGTCTCGAGTGGGAAAGCCTCCTTGCCGATGGTACACGGAGGCAAAGGTGTATGAGCCGCTGGGGAACGGAAGGTGCATGTCCTTTTCCAAAGTGACGGGCACTCCAAATGGCCGAGGGGGCTGGCAGGGTACAGAGGCATCTCGTCCAGCCTCGGCTGTTGATGCCAGGACCATAAGGGCAGGGGAGGTCAGCGGATTGGGCATGTAGGAGGTGTTCTCCATCTTAAAGGCAGTCCGATGGAGGTCCATTTGAGCAGTGTAGGGTCCACCCAAACTCAGTGTAATGTGATGAAGAGGCCTGAAGGGCTCTGGACTCAATGCTTACAGACTTAAGCCTTACAGACCATTCATTCTCTGACAGAAAGCTGTTGGGGGAAAAGGACAGTATTATGATCCTGAAAACAACTTCAGGTGGTCAAAAGAAAATCAGTTATTTAAGAAATAGGTAAAGGGCAGAAATGTAAAATTTCCTTAAAGTCTATATTTCAGAGGATTTTTTTTTCCTTTTTTAAGATGTGTGTGTGTCACATGACTAAGACAGTAAAACTTTTTGTATAGAATTATTAGACTACAAATGACTTCTTAAAGAAATGCCTACTATTGTGTGCGGGAGGCATATTATTTTGTGAACTTAAACAATGAAATGTTATTAACAGAAGTAGTCTATCCTTAAAATTGCCTTAATGCCTAAAACAAAGACTGAGCAAATAATGCAAAATAAATGATCTTGGTAAAATGCATTTTCATGCAGAAAAATCACTAGATCTGCATATAATGATTAGCTTAATTATTTTTGTTAAGGTATCTACTGTATTAGAACTCCAATTCTGTGTTAATTAGCATTTATTAATTTTAAACATGTTCTCAAAGAAAAAAAAGTCACGTATGGTCATTTTTATTAATATAAACTTCCGATTTTAATCTTCATTATTCAATTGGTAATCACACTTTAACGTTTTAAGATGATGTTAGTGAACTTTTCAGACAGATAATTTTAAATGAATAATAATTAAAAAAAAAACAATAACTAGACCTTATTAGACTATATAAAAGTAATTAAAAACCTGAATACATTCTTTTAAAGACCGAGCTATTTATATAGCCTACGGTCTCGGTAATTTGGAAATAACATAAACAGCCCGTAAAATACTAATACTAATAAAACAAATATGTAATAATAATAAAAAGTTTTAGATTAAGGTTTTAGGTTTAGAATAAGTTAATTCAAATGTTAATTAATTAATCAGATATCAGTCATTGTTTTTATAATAGAAATAAAACTTTTTTTTAACAAACTTTTTTAACAAAAGTTCTCATAACGTGAGCGATTTTCTTCAAGACAGTCAATAAGCTTTTAAATATTGCTTGTAAGATGTGATATTGAATATGAAATCTGCTTTTGACTACATTCGATCTAAAAGGCCTGTTTCATTTCGGGTTTTGCCAGATTTTAAATTTACGTCAAAAGTTTAAGTGCAACTTTCTATTTTAAGGCTTTATAACTTGCTCAGGTCACAGGTGTTGTACAGTTCAATGAAAGATGTAATCATGCAGCTGAATTGGATATCTCTCGCAAAAAAGTAATGTCATAGGCTACAAGTTTCTTGAACACCGCGTAAAAATTTGATGCATTTTACACTTGGAAAAGTTAAGTAACGCTAAGCATTCAACAGCAACAACAAACTGTAACTGTTCCTTAGAAAACTAAAAATATACAAGAACATTTGTAAAAACAATGTCCCCCAAATATCACATCAGTAAAATATAACAAGAAAGAAAAAAGAAGGACTCATTATAATACTCACAATGAAGTCAAACATCTTAATCATCTCAGTCGGACATTAAACTGTTGTTTTATCCAAGCTCAAGTCCAGATGATGTCAGTCAGAAGAGTTCGCAGAAGACTGAAAGAAAAAAGCGCGAAAAGACACGTTAGAGGATTTTTTTGCGATTTTGAGAACAATCGCGGAGGTTTAAAGAGTTGAGCTGTTTAGCGCGTGCCACCGCTGTGATATAGATTATGCAGATGCGCGTGATGTGTCAACATCCGATCCGCGCGCACTTCTGTTGATGCGCGCGAGCTACTCACTGTACCGCCACGCTCTCTCTCTCATTCTCTCTCTCTCTCTCTCTCTCTCTCTCTCTCTCTCTCTCCACTCAGCCCGTCCCGCTCTGCAAACTTTAAATTTATCATCTTCCACCTCCCTGTCCGACTTGGATATTTTGTCAAATGTAGATCTCCATTCTGCGCTTCTACAGTGAATGATATCTGTTCATCTGAGACATAAAATTTGAACACCAAAAAATCCAATGCCTCAAACATACCTTTTATCTATCTGTATTATACGGACTCAAAACGCTACCACGGGTGTCCATCTGCTGGTTAAACATCATATAGCACCTTTAGTGGTAGGGTCAAACAATTCACTTAAGCTGTCACCCTTAAAACAAAGTAAACAGTGTTAGTGTAAACTGTGGCACAAATAAAGTGAAAAAAACTTGGCCTGTTGACTGTAAGAATGCATCTTAATTATGTTATTTTAAGGGATGCCAACACACTGTACTCTTTGGCCTCAAAACAAATGACCACCCAGTGCCACCCAGACTGGTCACAATGCCACTTTGGTGGATCTGATCTGACATGATGCCAACATGAATAATGCATGTAAACCAGTGTAAATAAGACACAAAAACAGCAAGCCAAATTATTATACAAAATTTTCCTTGTATAAAAAGTTCAAATGTTGAAGAATGTATATAATTTAAAAGAAAAACTTTCCTGTATCACATCTGGTTTGGATCACTTTCTCTTTTATATATAGCTACATTATAAATATAAATGTAATAATATTTTTTATATTTATTATATCAATAAATTTATTGTTTGGTTAATGTAAACATGTCAAAAAAAGTTTGACTTGGGCAGCATAAATAAAAGCAAACACATTTATTGAAGATATTGGCCAACCTGTCTCATACTGACAAAACTGTTTGTATGGAGAGGGAACATAAAATAAAGTTACTCTCTCATAAACAACTAAGGTATTAGCTTGAGTAAATTAAATCACAGTTTAATAGAGGTCCAAGACTTGCTAATTATGGCTTCCAAGATCATTAACAAAGTCTTTTAAGTCTCCTGCTTCATAATCCGAGTCCTTAAATGAAAATAAACGAATAAATCTGTATGCTAGAAGGCATGTTTTTGAATATTGAGTCTAACTCTTCTTTTTGAAATTCATTTATTCAGTGGTGAATCAAATTAGTTCAGTTAATTCTGCAAAGCCATGAATCTAATTGGAGTTTAATTGCTGTTTTTTATGTTTCCGGGACAAGCGAGAACATCATGGCATCATGTAATATCATGCGTTGACAGAAAGCTTTATATCAGTATTCCTTTTTGGAGGAGTTACAAATGAAATGTTATTTTCTTTGTCATATATGTGTATGTGTGTGTATAGATAGATAGACAGACAGACAGACAGACAGACAGACAGACAGACAGACAGACAGACAGACAGATAGATAGATAGATAGATAGATAGATAGATAGATAGATAGATAGATAGATAGATAGATAGATAGATAGATAGATAGAAGACTGTAAATGGAAAGACAGACAGACAGACAGAAAGAAAGAAAGAAAGAAAGAAAGAAAGAAAGAAAGAAAGACCTTGGTGGCAGACTCAGGATGGAGAACAGTAGAGTGTCAAAGTGATGGGCTGTCTGCGCTGCCTCACCATCTGTGCATATGTGTGCGTGTGAACCGAAGAACTCCCAAAACAGGCAGAAGGCTTGAGTGTGACAAGGAATACAGCGAGACGCATTATGGTGTCCATCATTGATCGCTTCCTCCCAGGAGTCTTGGCGCCTGCTACCAGGAAACAAAAGGTTAAAATTTGATACTCCCCTTTTCTCTCCCCCTCAGTGTCCCAGCAGAACCTCTGTTTACAAATTCACAGCGCATTCTCTTTCATTTAGAATATCCCACCACCGCATTTCCACAACAGAATCGAAACAATACAGTCTTAAAATCTGACATCATAAACTCATTAAAATAAAGGTTCCAAAGTGGGGTTTTGCAGTAATGCCATTGAAGAACCAGTTTTGCTTCCCCAAAGAACCTTTCAGTAAACATTTTTTTCTTAGTGTGAAGGCCATTTAGATAATCTAAAGCACCCTTTTCCACTAGAAAGAACCTTTTGTGCAATGCAAAATGTTCCATAGATTCCAAAAGGGGGTTTTCACAGTGATGCTGTAGAAGAACCATTTTGGGTTCCCCAAAGAACCGTTCAGTGACTAGTTTATAAAAGAACAATATGTGAAGAACATTTTATTATTTTATAGAACCTTTTGTGCAATAGAAAGGTTGCATGGATGGTAAAGGTTCTTCATATAACCCTTGATGCTTGTAAAGAACCTTTATTTTTAAGAGTGGGAATGTTAAAAATTCTTCACAGAAGCACAGATGCCAATAAAGAACTTTTCCTTTTAAGAGTATTTTCTAAACAAGAAAGACACTGGAAAAACAGTTTATTCTCTTTCTGTGCTGAACATGCATAAGGGTTTCTAAAAAGGACAAAAACATGCAGCAAATCCTCATGTCTTTTTGGTCAAGGAAAACAGTCCGGGCACACAGAGCTTAGGGGGCTGATCAGGAGTGTATGGGCTGTGAAGTGAGTAACAGTGAGAGGCAATGACAGGCTGAGACCCCAAAACCCACTGCCTCCTCCTCCCCGCCTCCCTCTGTAAGCTCTGTCTTTCCTCGCCACAGGGCTGACATTGACATGACACTCCCAAACTAATGATCAACAAACACTCCTTGCCTGAGAGCAAACGGTCTTCTCCCTTCCTCACAGTGTCAACAGTGATTAACAAAGACCCCGGCGTCGCTACAAACAGACACACCAAATGATGGTCTGAGGTTGAAGGTGTAATGCAGCAAACAAACACAACGTGACCAACTTTCTCATACTGGGTTACTGTGTAACCGGAGGGACTAAAAGCAAAAATACACAAGACTATTGCTTTATTTCACAAATGCAGGAGAAGTGTGTAGGAAAAGTCATTATCCTCACCCGTTTTCATGTCTTCAAAAGCCCTACAGACATACCGGGCCGTACTTCTGTTCTCTGACGTTACTACATGTTACCTTTAGGACACAGAGAAGGAGAAAGAACGATATTATGTCCCTCCACAATTACCAAGCTAAGCGAATATTAAAATGTCTGGCTCCATCAGTCGGGGCTATCGTGATTGGTATTTTAACCTTTGACTACAGTACAAAGGAACCAGCTCTTGGAACCAATATTGGAAGGACGGAATCTAATTCTGGAATGATCCTTAGTAATGAGGGGGCTGCCGTGGGGGCTGGATAATGCATATATGAGATATTATTTTGGGGCTGAATGTGTTGGGGCAGAGGGGGCTCTCCGAGAGTTGAATAATCACAGGCAATGAGGTGTAGCCTGCGTGATAGAAACACCTTACTGTCTTGCCCGAGGACAGCACTCTTAAATCAAACATGAATGATTTTATCACATGCAAATGCCCCTTAGGTTTTTTGTGCGTGTGTCGTGGGGCTTTATTTTAAGATTTTCAGTGAAATGTGAATTTCTGTCAGTGACTTAAATGGACAGACTGTCATTGAAAAGCTAAAAAAATTTATAAAATCTTAAAGGTGATGTAACATTTTCAATGTACAATACTTATGACCTTAATTCCTCAGAAAAGTATAATGTGGTGCTTACAAAACTTTGGACTGTTTGAGCATACAAGTCTAAATAACATCATTGGGAAACAATAGCAATGGAGTGAGTTTTGGGAGGGATTATCTGTTTGTCTAACCAATGGAAGACAGGATTATTTTTGCAGTTCCATTCAGTGTTCTTGTTGTTAAATTTAAAAACTATTGAAAATCATTTTTGTTGATAGAAATGAATCTGAAATAAAATATAAATATTAGATAAAAACGTAAAAAATATGAAAAACTTAAAAATATAGTTGGCAACTAACTGAAATAAAATCATTTTGTTGCACTAAAATAAGTTGAAGTACCAAAATTACCAAAACTGATCATATATAATATATATATATATATATATATATATATATATATATATATATTAAAAATTACAAAAGCACATAACAATAAGCTAATTTAAAATTTTAATAAATATTATAATAGTATTTAAATACTGTAATAAAATAATGCTAGTTCCATTTGGTGATGCTAATGGCTCAGAAATTACTTCCACCTTTAATCTTTTGAGTCCTTTATCCACCATCAAACAAATCAAATGATTGCTCAACACATGCAGAGCCCAAATCAAATATAACAACATGTCAGAAATCTCACTGGTTATTGCATGCCACAGAACTTATCGCCACAACACAAGCACCAACAGCAAGCTATACAAGTTTAAAAAGACATAAGGATGAGTAATTGATGAGAGAATTTTCATTTTTTAAGTGAACTATCGCTTTAAAACTCAAATCTCCCACGCCCGCTGTCCCAATTAAGCAATTCCGGCTGTGTGAGTGACTGGCGGGGGCAGCGGAGACAGGTCTGGCTCTGTTAAAGCCACACTCGGCTAGTCTACCGTCGCCCAGGACCTTCGCCGGCTCTATTCCCGGCCCCTAATCAGTGTGTGAGCGTAATATCAGGCTGGGTTAGGTGTCACCATGTTAGAGGCGTTAATGGAAGAGCTCCATCCACTCAGCCGGGGGGACGGCATTACCGCGGGCTGTCACAGTCGGCTGAGGATTGGGACAGTATTACTGCTGGCTTTCATACAACGTTGGTCACTAAACTAATGGGGGCCCCGGCGAAGGAGACGAAGCTGGGAGAGATGGAGATGAGATGGAGAGGCGTGGGGGAGGAGGAGAGGAAATGAGAAGGGGGAGTGGTAAAAGAGAGGTAGATGGAAAGGAGGAGAGGGTAGTCAAGCACCTTCTCCTAATTTGCAGGCTCTAATGTAGAGTGGGAAACCACTAGATGCTGAGAGATTCAATCTGATGTGATTTAAGAGGGTGAATGAATAACTTTCTTGAGAGTGTCGAAACCCTGTAATGATAAATGTTAGGCCGAAGACACTTCAGAACATCACAATTCGACGGCATCGGCCTCTGTGAAAGATATCTCTATGCAGGGTGCAGATATGCCAATTCATTTTGTGTCCAAAGATTTGACAAGCTAGACTGAGTCTGAACAGCGTCGGTCAAACGCTCCGCTGCTGCCAATCTCTCTCTCTTCTCCTCCTCCTCTTCCACCATGACTCCTCAATCTTCTTTTCTCCAGAGATCCTTAAGCCGTTCGCCAAGAAATCGAAAAGTCAAGGCAGCAACAAAGACTGTAATATCGAAAAAAGAGTTAATACCATTTTAAGTATCTGGAATGAAATGAAAGCCTATATATGCAGCTTCGGAGCGAGAGATAACACCTTGAGAATGGGTGACATCGAGTGAAAAAGAACTGAGGTGGCGGGGGGATCAGTGGCCTAGGCTCAGAGTTGAGGAACTGACACTGTCTCTAATACAAGTGTTTAAATATTTGATGCACTGGGATAAAGAGGGCTCCCCTTTGAATGAAATTGAGTGTCTGCTGGAGAATCTATTACCTAGAGTCTGATGCAATTTGACAGTGGCAAAGCAGCCTGGGTGTTATTCTTCAATGGCTCCCCAATCTCCTTTCATTACTCCTCTTAAATGTTTCTCTGTCGTGCTTGACTTACTTCTGATTACAGCCTCTTTCAAGGAAGGAAAAGAGAAGGGGGACGAAAAGGAGAAACAGAAAAGGGGGCCAAACTGGCATACACAGGGCTTGCGATTGCGTAGACGGATTCAATCATACAGAAGGGCAGACATTTGTAGTTGTATTATATTTTTGTGCGGAACAGACCTTCTCTGTTGACTGTATCTATGGGACAACAGGTAAAATAAAATAAAAAAATTAAGCAGAGAGTTTATAGTTGTCATATCCTAGTCTGTGTTATTCTGTTCCGTGCTTCCCCTGTCCTGTCATTTGCCCCATGTTCCTTGTTTGGTATCTAATTCTATCTTTTGTCATGTGTTCTTTGTTTTCATTTTCCATGTGCCTGTCCTCCATTAGTTCATTTTAGTCGTCTTCATATCATGTCTATGTTCTTCTGTTTCTCTGTTCCCCAGTCCTGTCCTGAGTCACATGTTCTTTGTTTTGAATTCAGTTCTGTCATTTGTCCCGTGGCCTTTGTTTTGATTCCTATCTGTCTCATTATTAGTTCATTCAAGTCAGCCGTGTTTCGTTTGTAATTATGTTTGTCATCTGTGCGAGAAAATGCAATGGTATTTTTTTCCCTGTTTTTAGTACATCATTGCACGACAGGAACCCTGTTTGGTTTTGTTCTGTTTTCGGTTTGCCTGTATTCCCAGTGATTGATCATTGCTATGGTTACCAAAGTGTTTTTTTATTAGTCCTACCGGTCTCTTGTTCATGCAGTTCCTCATTATATATATATATATATATATATATATATATATATACAAATTGCAGCTCTATTGTTTTGTTTTGTTTTTTGCAATTGTGGCTATATTTTACAGTTGTGAATTTATATTTTCAATTTTGACTTTAAACCTTATTTAATTTATAATTACCTTTGTATCTTATTTTTCACTCTAAAATGAAAATGGGCTTCCATAGATCAGTGTGACTCCACATGAACTGACCATGAACAATAAAAGTAAAAAAAAAAAAAGTCCAAAGAAAAAATTCATCTCTTGACTCCATTCCTTCACATCATGAAAAACAGAAGCTGTTTGGTCTATTTGATTCAAAATATATTCTTAATCCTGCAGTCTCTTCATGTTGTGAATCTCTGGCGCTGTGAGTTGTTTTGCACTACAACAAGCGGCTGCAATAAACATCAGTTTGGATTTCTCTCTATCACCCAGCAGCACCTGCTGTGGCAGTTGGCGTGCAGTCAAGCAGACTACCCAGGTGTGCATAAAAAGACAACAGCATCCTCCAGGACTGACACTGATGTATGGCTTGTTAACACCACTGCTTTCTTGTATCCTTCCTGATACCCATTATGGCAGGCTTCACCCAGTGCTGGCGCGTGAGTTGCCTTTTCTTCAGCTGATCAATAGTTAATGGCACTTTGTTCCACAAACCAGGAAAAGCAATTAAATGCCATTGATCATGTGCCACATCACTGTCATTAATATGCATGTCTCCTTAACCTTCCATATGAAGGATTTTCATCCTCCTCTTACCTTTAGCATGGTGATGCCAAGGACCTCCAAATAAGATGATCACCTTGCAAGAACACAGACATATAAACAACATTAAAAACTTGATTTTCATCACAGGGGAGGGGGAGGGGGGATCTTTAAGTTGACAGCATATCTTTTTTCCTACCCATTATTAGAGGGCTGTTAGACATATAAAACAAGGAGGAAACATTTTAAACAGTTTTAAGGAAACAATATAAATTATTTTTATAACACTTTTCACAATAAATTGCACAGAATGCAACCATTGAAATCATAATTAATAATTAAATAAAATTAAATATATAATAATATTAAATTAAAATATATAATACATAATAATTTTAAATTTGGCAGTTGTAAAAAAAAAAAACACACATTTTGTAACATTTTTTGGTTTTACTCAAGCCCTAGGACCCACTCCCAGACTCCATAATACTATAAACGCATAATATAAAAACATAATGTAAAAATATTATGCTTTAGAAAAGTTATTTTAAATTGTTATAATGTTTCACAATATTAATGAAATAAATACAGCTGTAAGGGTTATGTTTAGTTCTGTAAATGTTTCTAAGTTTTAAATAAAACTATTGGACTAATCTACAATAAAAAACAATACAAGTTCTTACTGTATGTCATCTTGTTTTCTGCTTTGCACAGATGTGCTTCTCACATAAAAATGTACATCTGGATTGGTACAATAAAGCAAGAATTGCACGTGTACATACACAAATACAAGCGCACATATATTCTTGGACAGTAGAGATCATGGGATCATCCCTTTAAAGATTCCATCCAGTTACATCCATACATACCTGTGGTAAATTACATTCTGCCAGCCTCTAAATTCCTCGCTGCTCTGAGGAGAGAGAGTGGTCAAAGCAGAGAAGGCCTCTGAACTGCAGCTTGCTACCTATCAGCTTTGATTTCCCACCTGGTGTCGCATCTGTTTTTACTGACGACAAAGTTACAGGCGGGAGGTGGCAGGTAATCAGCGGAACAGGGCGAAGGGAAAGTCAGTGGTGGCCAACAGTATTGCAGGAGGCAGGATCAGATGTGAGGTGATCTAAAAGATTCGAATCCAACAGACCCAAAATATTTGAACTACATGAAAACCGACAAGTGGAATTATACGGTTCATTCAGCCATGCACAAAACAATGTCATGTGCATTATCTCCTCAGTGTGCAAATAGCTTTGGCTTTCCATTCTGATAAGTGAACCCTTAGCATGTTTAATTCATGTATAGAAAGACTGGCGGTGCGGTGCGCCACAGCCGTTTTTAACCTTTCCTCTCTTTGTGTGTGACTAATGTAGCAGACATCAGTTTGCTGCTCTTTTTCAGGCTTGTGTAAAATGTTAAGTGGGAGCATGCAGCACCTAAGGGGAAGCTATTCCTGCCTAATTACCGCAGTACTAAGGACATCTGCGTGTTAGCACATACAAGCTGCTGTGGCACATCACTTCACTGTCATGATGAGGCCCATGGCCTTTGCCAATGCCTGGCAAGGGCGGCCTCATTCCATGTCACCACGAATTAGTGGAGGCAAACTCTGACCCTTAAGGCAATGTCACAGAAGGGAGGGGGTTAAAAAAACGAGAACTGTCAGGAACCTTGTGGTGCAAGCCATACTGACCTATTCTTGTGTGAAGATCATGCTAAACTTGGGTTTTGAAGTAGGTATCAAGACAACCAGGGGTTGAAAAGCGCACATGGAAAATCAAATAAAAATAGTTTCCTTCAGTGTGGCATAGCAAATATAATTCTGGCATTCATCAATACACAACTTTGCACAAACAATATTGCGTATTAGAAACTGAAAGTTACCAAATTGTCGTCATGTTTAGTTGGGCCGGAGGTATAGTCTAAAATCAAAACTATTCATCCTTGTTTAATATTAATAAGTAAAATTGAAATTATATGAATTTTCTCTCTAAAATTTGCAACTTTACTCTTTTGATGTGATAAAAATCTGTTGAGCCAATCCCTTTCTGTAAACGCCTCATAAAACTGTGTGCGGTGGACTTGGTTGTTTTTCGAAAGTTCTGACTAAAAATCTTTAAAGGGAACCCGGGATATTAAGACTTGTATGGCTTAATATAATGTAAATGATGTCTCTTACTGAAAGATTTTTGTTATTTAAAAATGATTCCTCATCGTTTTATACATATTGTGTGAATTGTATATGATATCTGTATATCTTGGGGCAACGGTAATCTAGTAAAGCAAACAAGTCTTAATACCTGGGATTCCTTTTAAAATACATTAAGGCAGGTCAATAATTTTACAGAATATTTTCTTTCTTTTTTATTCAGAATGGGGAATTTTTGAAACAGAATTTTCTGACACACAAATATTTTAATCATAGATTACTTTTTATTTTAAAAATAGCTCGATATTTCATATTTTTTATGATTTACGAATCAATTGTGACACATTTCCATCAAACTAAACTGAGTAATCTCTAAAAAAGTGAATTTGAATTTAGATTAAATTTATTTAATTAAAATTAAAGTTCTAAACAATACTATTAAATTGCAAAGCAACTACTTTTGATTTGACAATAATAAAATAAATACTTAATTTGTTTTAATATTATGCTGGACAGGAGTGGCATTTAAACCCCTCAGCACCTTTTTCCTGCTACTGTTGAAAAAGCACGAGAAATTATTCCTCTTTCTATCCTGTGGGTGTAATGCAAGTCATAACGGGCAGCAAGAAATCCACAACAGAGAGGACCGCAGTGTCTCCTGTTATCCTGTGTCCAAGAGAGGCGGCGATTGAGGGGGAGGGCTGTGAGAGGCAGCGAGGCATCACATCTCCTCTATTTAATTGGCAAGGGAAATGAGTAGGGATATGGTTAGTATGAATCCAGTCAGTCAGTCACAAAGTCTGTTACAGGCACACTGGCATTCAGAACTGGCTCTTACTGTCCTGATGGAGGTGTCAGGTCAGTGCCGAGCATGGCCCCCCTCTGGCTCTAACGCCTCTGTCCCGCTCTGTGCTGTCCAGGTGACGGTGATTGTCTCCCGCATTCACGTGGCGGGACGACTCACCTGTCACTAACTGGTCACAAAGCATTTACCTAGTGACAGAATTCCAATTAGACTGTGATAGAGGTGACACCGGAGAAAGAAGGGCGGAGGTGAGAAGCAAAGACGAATGCAGAAACCGAGTGAGGGATGGAGGAGAGAGAGAGCTTATGTTTACACACTGAGAATGAATATTACACGTTACCCATGTCCCCGACATAAACTTTCAAAGGACTAAAGCAAAATATCATGAGCTGTATTGCAGTAATCCTGTCTCTCTCAAAACCATTGTTGACAGAGCATCTAAAAAGGTGGCAATGGAGGCAGTCCCCAAAGAATCTTTAATATGCCTCCAGCGGATGGAGCAGATGATGTTGATCCTCACCTCTAGACTGTTAAGACGTATGTTGAGGTTTGTCGGGATATCGTCTGGCAGTAAAGTGTCAGAGGTGAGCATGCCTCTGTGTTGTGGATGACTGCGAATATGCTCGTGACACAGTTCTAATTATTGTAGACAGGATGTCATCACCTCACACAGATAGGGCCGTTGCCGTGGATCATATGTTGATATAACTGCAACATATCTGTATTATTCTGTTGACCCATATTCTAGGAAAATGGGAAGCATGAATAAACAAGGACTTAAAGAGACAGTTCACCAACAATTTTGGTTCTGTCATCGTTTGCTCACCCTAATGTCATTCCAAACAAGTTTCACAGCCATTCTTCTGTGGAAGACAAAAAGAGAGAAGTTTATCAGCATGTTAACATTCAGTTTTTATCCAAAGCGACTTAAAACAGAGGTGTATGTGCATAAATATATATATATATATATATATATATATATACACATACACCACCTCTGTTTTAAGTATATATGCATACATATACACCTCTGTTTTATATATATATATATAAATTTTTATTTTAATATATTTTAAAATGTAAAATTTATTTCTGTGATGGCAAAGCTGAATTTTCCACAGTAATTAATCCAGACTTGAGTCACATGATCCTTCAGATCATACTAATTTTGTGCTCAAGAATTTATTTGAAATAAATTTGTAATATTATAAATATTTTTACAGTCACTGACCCCAATTTTTTGAACAGTATATTTAACTATTCCAAGCAAAAGCACTAAGCTCAAGTGTGAAGCGGAGAGTTGATTCCAAAAGACACTTTGAGAAGGAGCTACTATGTGGGATACAACATACTCTCTCCATCTCTTTTCTTCTGCCCTGGTTCGAGAACTGAACCATAACAGATACTCCATAACAACTGAAGAGAGAGAAGTATCGCTCCATGTCCAGATCGATAGTGAATTAGCCAGTTCTCTCATCTCTTCAGTGGACTGTTTTGGTGGATCGATTTCTGGCTGCGTAGGGCAGCCGAGGTGACGCGGGCCAAGAGCATTGTAAAACTTTTTTGAACAACCCACTGGCTGCATCCTGACCTCACAAGTGAGGGGAGTACGTTTACATCCCATTTCAGTTTGAGGAGAACGAGTTATAACGATTGCATCCGTCTCACCACACATGAATGAGAGCGTGAAAGTGAGCGAGTGTGACATTAAGCAATCCCTGCTGTTTTTCACTGGTTCCTGTGGTATAGAAGCAAGCCAGGTGTGTGTTTGTGCTTGCATGTTGGTGGTTTGTGATGGATGAGCAGGAAGGGAACTGATGGATGAGTCAGTTCTCTGTTGGGACAATATGATGAAGACTATGAGCCTACATACCCCAAGAAAGAAGTCTCATCTCTGGCCCTTCCCACAGTCCATTACACACAAGCATGCACTCTCTCTGCCCACTGGTGATGGAATAATGATTCACTGAGATGTATTGACAGTATGCTGCTCTGAACTGATAAAGAACAAGACCTGTGACTGTACTGCTTGTATTAAAAATACCCAACCAATCATTTTTAATTAATATTAAGTAGTTAGGCCATAAATAATATGGCCAGGTCTCCATAGATATTTCAAACATTCAATGCAATTTAGATTCACAAGGTCTTGATTTGACTCATTTGGGTACTTTTATTATGTTCCTTATTTTATTATGTTTATTGCAAATTATATGTTTGGCAACAGTTCTTCTAACCCTAATTGATTGAATGTGTAGTTTTTCATTTCTTAAACAACCAGGAAGACGTATCATCATATCCATGATGACAATATCTAGAATTCATCAGGCTCAAATTGTAAAAATGATTGGGAATCATTTTAACACATGAATTGACACCTCTGAGTCCAGACCTTAAACTCATTGAAAGTCTTTGGGATGTGCTGGAGGAGACTTTACAGAGTGCTTGACTCTTGCATTGTCAATACAAGATTTTGGTGAATTTAAGGCATGAACTCAGAGGAGCCAGTTCATGTGTGAAAATGATTCTTCATGCTCCTTCCCAACCCTTCTTTCACAGTTTGAGCTGATGAATCATGACATTGTCAATCTTGGAATATAGCCATGATTGGCCAGTACCAATATATATATGTATGTGTGTGTTTCTGACCAGATTCAAAAAAAGTAACCCGTCCAGTTGATTAAAAGAAGCATTCGTTTTGGGAGCTACACCACATTGGTCAAGTTGTATGTTTTTGAGTCACTAAAAAGAACCTGTTTATTTTAATCATTTTTGCAGGTGCAGGTTGTAAAGACAACTCAATAGAAAAATGTTTCTTGCCATTATTTCATGGTATGCTTTTTTTTATTATTCCATCACATTCGATACAGACTTTAAACTCACATTCACAACTTGGGTAAAATATTATTTCTAGCACTGTACAAAAAAATTCACTAAATCACACAGCCACTGGAAATAGAGTAAAATCTTGGTATTTTAACAATCAAAATAATTTTTATTACCTAGCCCTATTAATATTGCCTGAAATGTCAGCTGTAATGTTCTTGCTCTGAATATATGATTTTGAGTGGCTTTGACAAGTAAAACAAATCTGTTTTACACATACACACACTGTGCGCAAATGCAAACAGTCAGATAAGCATTTTTATCTGTAGTGGTGATAATGGCTTTTACGAAATCCCTCTGCTCCCCTAGATTAAAAATCCCGACAGGAGAAGTGTTTGCTATCTTCCCTTTATCTCAGTCACCTCACTGTGTCTCATGCCATCAGATTTCTCAGTGTCTTGGTGGCATCAGATTCCTCAGCCAATCTATTGTGGCCTCAAACGGGGAAGCGCGGGCCATTGTCCCATGTCGTTCTATCGCAGATTACTCTTCACGGTATTGATTGAAATGCTTTCGGGTTGTTTGTCACCTTGGTGATAAATTATAAGTGTGTGTGTGTATATGTGCTATGTGTGTACATGCTCTTTATCTCTCTGGGAATTTGATAAAATGTGATTGATCTCTCTTGATGCTGCCAGAAGCTAAAGAGCCCCTAGGTACAATTGTTTTATCATCTCATCTCAATCAGATGATTACCAAAATGCGAATCAGGGAATCTTTTATCCCTCAAGAAAACTGGATTAGTTAGGGAGAATAAGAGAAGAAAGTCATACATTTGGGACAGTCTAAAGCTGTGGTTCTCAACCAAGGGACCAGGACCCACTAGGGAGCCTCAACACAATTCCAAGGGTGCTGCAACATCTTAAAGGGATTTAAAATAAGACAAAACAGCTAAAAATCAAGATGGCATCCTATTTTTTGTATTTTAATAATTTCCCTCAATGTCTTTTTTATTCAAGAACCAGGGTTCTCATATACATTTTTCTAGTTATGTCAAGGTCTAAAATATTTTACAGTGTATAAATTGCTATATTTTGGAGTTAAACCATTTTTAAAAATTTCTGTCAAGAATGACTGCAAAAGTCAATTAATTGGTAATAAAAAGTCTAAATGTTGAAGAATATTCAATTTTTTTTCTTTAATAATTTTAATATATTGTTCTCCTAGTTTCTGGGTATTAGTCCAAACTGGCTACAACTGATACTAAATAATACTGTAGAGCTTATGTTACTGTAATGTAACTGTAAAATTCTAAAGCTGGCAACTAAAACAGATTCAGAGTGGCTCAGTGAAGCTGAAACTTCACCAAAGTCGAGAGAAACTACACAAGTTTGAGGAGATGTCCTGAGCAGAAAACATTTTGTGATGCTCCTTAGACCACTGACTACCAAAAATAAAAATAGAGCCAATTACTGCAACATCCTCTCTGCGGGATGTCATGATAGGTTGTCAATAGGCAGGCTAAGTGAATGAGTTTGCATTGTCAGTGCAATGCATTCTAATTGACTCCATCTCCTCCTAGTGGCAGTCTGATACTGAAGTGGGCAGACTCGAGTTTCTCATTATAGCGCAAGTAATTGTGGTCTGAGTGGGTCTGTGGATTCAGTCCTGCAGCAGTCTGACAACCTCTGTACACCAGAATGAGTGTGTGCGTGTGTTTTGTGGGACAGATTGGCTCTTCTGCAACTGATTGTGAAAGTAAATGAGTCTTCATCTACTCGAGAATGGCTGTCCCTCAGCCAGAGTGACAGAGAAACAAGAGTGCTTAACTTTCCTCTCTCTGTTTGTTAAGTTTTAGGGCTCTGCAATGCAAATTGAAACTTAAAATAAGCCATAGGAGATGTGCAGAAGAGTGTAAAAAGTTAACTTTTTCAATATTTTGTCATACTTTGTGTTTTTGGGTATCAGCAAGCATCTTTGTGACAAACAAGCGCTCAACATGTTTATAAATGAAACAGACTTTAACCTAAAATCGCCATACAGCAATATTCCCCTCCTGAGGAGACAGAGACATTTTTTTAACCGTCCTAAATCATAAAAATCCAGCTCAAATCCAGCTATATTTCAATAAACCACAAGCCAGTTTCAGAAAAACATAGAAAAAGCCCTCCCATAAACTCATGGGAGATGACAATGAAGAAATAAATCAAATTCTCTCAAACAGCGTGCAAATGGCATCACACCACGGCATAACAATAAAGCCGGGGCATAGATGTTGCTCAGATGGGAGATGCTTATGGGGTATGGATGTGGGGAGCTTCTCGCTGCTGCCTTACGGCCGTGACTGTCATTTGGCTATTATTATGAAGAGTGAATGTAATGCCTGGCTGTATGAATAGGATTGTCGCGCTGATTGTGATGTATAGTTTTTCATTACCATTCCCTGGCCTTTGCCATCCAGCATGTAGGAAATCCTATTTATCCCCTAATTTGTAAGCCCCCCAACCTTGGCTGATAGCAATCAGAGCCTGTAATTGTGTGCGCCGCCGACGGACAACGTAAAGGGTGACAGCGCGAGAAGGCAGGGGAGGGGCGGTGAGAAAGAAATAGAAAAAGTGACAAAGAATGAGAAAAGAGAAGGAAAGCTGAGCTGAAAGCTCTTTTAAAGCATACATAACACTCTTCAAAACAGGAAAAAAAAACGTCTACTCGCAGACCCTGTTGCTCACCACAAGAAAAAAAAAAAGAAAGAAAAAATATGACAGAAATATGATATCACTTCTGCAAAATTCAGTTTAACAGTGTAAAAATAACAAAATAACATATTTGAAAAGATGTGTTTTTTAGCCATACAATGAAAGTAAACGGGGTCCAAAATAAGTATGTTAGAAAATCTTCTTTTGTGTTTTGGGAGAACTATAAATTCCTGAACACAACCAGCCTTTAATACTGTGCATTCAGCCAGTTTAAAAGATTTTTATTAGTAGCTTTTTAAGTTATCAAGACAAACACTTCATGCAGTTCACACTGCACTTACAGTCTGCCTGCGCCTCTAATGAATACATAATTGACTCATTTCTATGCACTGTGCCAAAAGGGATCTTTGCATTAAATGTGTGATTGCGCCCTCTATTAGACGTCATTAAACTAATTCCAGATCTGTCTTAATAAGACTTTATGAGCCTTTCTTAAAGCTCTAATTCTCCTCTCTGCCCTCATTCACTACAAGTCAAATATTCAAAAATATGAAAATTGCAAATTATATACTTATTTTGTAATAATTTTGTACTAGCTTAATAACGGACTGTGAATGTATAAAGACGGAGAAGGTTTACATGAAGGCCCATTTCTGCCACATAAGAATCAAAGTCATAATGAAAAAAAAGTCATAATTATGACAAAAAATGTAGATTGTGAGATAAAAAGTCAAAATTATGACATATCTTAATTTTAGCTTTTAGTGACCTAGTATGTCATCATTTTGACTTTTTTTTCAAAATTATTATGATTTACCAAAGCATGCTTTTTTTTTTTTAAATGGGCTTCCATAAGTTTAATATGTTATATGAGAAGCATGCTAATATATTATCCCTAAGAATCATATACATCTAATTCAACATGTAAGGTTTGGCTTGTTAATTTGTTAATGCTTTGGTAACACTTCATCTTAAAGTGACATAGTTACACATTACGACATTTACTTACCATAGTAATAACACTAAATAATGCTTAATTACAAGTAACCAACCCTAAACCAGGGGTAGGCAAGTTCGGTCCTAGAGAGCCGCTGTCGTTGAGTAAGTACAACGTCACCTGAAAATAAAGTGTAACAGATGCTTTAAACACAACCTTATCCAAAACATGCACACGTGGAATGAATCCAACCAATCTGATGTGCGTTCCCAATGCATCTTTTCTTTCTACAAGCACCCTGAGCTGTAATTAACCCCTCAGCTCAGGATTCGGGCTGAACGTATTGATTTTCTCACATAGGGAAGGACTGAAGATTACACTTTAGTGCCTTTAGTGAACTGATAAGTCAGCCTCGCTCACCTAAGGCTATGTCAACAACAATCTGTTTATTTAAAATAGAGGGAAAAGCAATTAATATCACTGAACTCAAAAATGAAATTCAAATGATGTTTCAGAGATATGACAAAGTCTTGACAAGAGGTACCAAAGTCTTGCATACTTTATGGCCCAAGCTTTATTCTCGGGTTTAATCTCTCGCTGAAATTGACAGCAGAGGAAGAGGCCTGTCATCCGTGATAGCTCAACAGCATCTTGGGGTTGAATCCTCTAAATCTGCCACTTTCCTTGGGCTTAGCCCTGCGATAACCTCTCTGTGTACACGCGCAAAGCCTGTTTCAACCACCAACAAAATTTCCACACACTTTGATGGCAAACGTAACCCTGGCTCAGGCATTTTTGGGATTTAATATGATGGTTCCTAAAATTAGCAGTCTAGGTTAGCAACTAGCATGAGTCGTTTTTACCTTCACTTCTCACCACACTTCAGTGCTCCTCGCTGTGGCATCAGCTGCAGGAGCTAATGAAACGTCAGTCAGATAATTGAGGCAGTGCTGGCCAAAGGGATGGAGCAGAATAACTACTCTCTGTCTTGCTCACAGCCATCTGGTTCATTGGCTTGGCTGCTAGATGGGACAGAAACAGCTTTCTCTCAATGAACTAAACAATGTTTTACTTAACAGTCGGAGTAAAAGCTTGTCAATGTCACTTCAAAAGCATTTCATTTATACTTTCTAATGGTTAAAGTTCTTGTTAACATATATTTGGATACACCAATAATTATTTTCATGTTTTGACCGATAACTGGTAAATTGCCAATATTAAATCTATAGACAAAATTCTATTACCTAAAATGAGTTTTCAACAATATGAGCGAATTGAGGCATAACAACATTATTATATATAGTATAAAAATGGATATTCATTTTGAGATTTGTTAAAGATTACATTTACCTGTTATTAAATGATTGGTGTTTTTAAGATTAACTTGAAATGACTGTAGATGAAGTAAATAAAATATAAATATTTCCCCTTAAAAATAGGGGAATGAGCATACACAATTAATATATATTGAATATAACTACCCAATATAAATATATATGATACAGATAAATTTTGCATCCCTAATATGTATCATATACAGACAATTGTTCATAAGTTTGCGGATGGAAATATTTGTTTTGTTCTTAATCTCTTATGCTCACCAAGGCTGCAGTTTCTATTATAGTATGTTTTAAAATGTAATCTGTTCATTTGATAGCAAAGCTTAATTTTCAGCATCATTACTCCAGTCTTCAGTATCATATGATCCTCCAGAAACCATTCTAATATGATGATTTGGTGCTTAAGAAAAATGTCTTATTATTCTCAATGTTGAAAACAGTTGTATCGCTTAATCACTTAATTTCATGATTCTTTCAAGCTCAAAAGAATAGCATTTATTTAAAACAGAAAACTATTGTTACAAATGTCTTTGCTGTGGCTTTTGATCAATTTAATGCACCCTTGCTGAATAATGACAATAAAAAATTCGAAACATTTCAGCATGACATTATAGAAAAGAGCATTCCATGCGTCCACAGTTGCTTTCCCCTCATACCAAGGTGTCCTATAAGCGAACAAGTTTTCTCCAGAGACACAGAGAGTCCCCTTTTAATCACCTTCGTTTCTAACTGTCTTGGGGACATGGATATGGAAACATTGTCCAAAGCAGACTGGGCTGGTTAATACTGGCCGAGAGCATAACAGGTGACTGGGACAGTAACCTCATCTAATAGGTAAAGGGAAGCTGAAATGAGCTACACTGATCTTTCCCTGCAGACGTTCACTATTGCTTCTCAAATTTGAAGTCACTAAGGTCCGCTGAAACCGAGTGAAACTCAAATAAAGTATTTCATTGTCTTTCTTGGAGATGAATTCACCTATGTTGATATTCAAAAAAGAAAAAATAATGTAGGGATCAGACAATGATTTTTAAATGAGTTTCACCCTATCAGAACATGTCCTTTGGAGTTCAATGAAAGCTCATTATTATCTTCTGACTGTGATGGAGATCTATGCATTTTGATAGAGTGATGAAAACTGTATGAAGCCTCGCTCCCTCGATGACAGACCTCAAGTCGTCTTTTTCTTGACTAACTCTTCTCCATCATATCCCTAGCACATCTGCTTCTAGGCGTGCTCTCAGACAATGACATATAGCCACAATTAGCCCTGGAAAGACTTCAATTATGATAAAAACCCTTCACCCCTCTTAGGCCATGATTAAAAAGCTCTCCTCCACTCCAGTGCCTCTGATAAAGAGCTCTCGTTTCACACCATCACTTCTTCGTCGGGATAATAAACCACTCCGCCAGGGTTCTGCCCGATGCCTTTTACCTCTTACGTCTGGTGTCCCACTGAGGAGGAATGCTCAGCCATTTACATTTTCACATTTGTAGCAATGCAATGACCCTGTTTGGGCTCCCAAAGACACATTAATGTGAACGTAAGCTGTTCACCCGGCATTCATGACAAAAAATAAACAAGAAAAGCACACAAGGAAAGACATGAGACTGCTCACATGACCTTCAGCCTCATCTGAGAATGACACAAATGCCCATACAAAATTTTGGAATGAGATCTGCTTAGTAACACGTTTGATAAATGGATTTGCTGTAATGAGATGGAGCCATCACAAAGTCATGAAAAGAAACCTAGAGGAAGAGAGAGAGGGAAAAAGAAGGATCGTCTTTCGGCTGTGTTCTGTCAAGGGAGAAATTACACACTTACTGATTTTTTTTTCCCAAGGATGGCCACCATAGATCATACGTCGGGATTTACGAGCCAATTTCCAACATGAAATATAGACACCAAGAATCAATTTTACCACTGTTTTTCACTTTCTCTCCTCTCAACAGATCACAGCTGCTAGCTTTCCTCGGGTATCATGGAAGCTGCTTCATCTACACTGAGACAAGAAAGATAAAAGGATTAATTCCCTTCCAGAGACTACACTTACCTCTGGTTTAAAAGCTTGTAAAATAACTAAAACAAACAAAAAAAAAATGGCTGAATCCAGTTACTTCCTTCCTTCAAGTCTGTGTGTAGCTTGGTAACCTGCAACGCCTGATCCTTTGGCTTCTTTAGAAACTATTTTCACTGATGCTTTGGCTTCTTTAGAAACTATTTTCATTGATGCTTTGGCTTCTTTAGAAACTATTTTCATTGACGGAGACAAAAAACTATAAGCTGGTAGTGCTTGAATTTTGTCTTAAACTGAACTTACTCCATAATTACTGATGTATAAAATGCTAAAAGTGAGTAACAGCTGTTCTAGTTTGCTTAAATGATAAACTATCAAGTTTTAATAATAGTTCTCTGAGAATAGGGAAGTAAACAGCACAGCTATAACAATAACGAAACAGAGGAACGATATCGTTGGAATCACTTTCAGAACATTTTTTCCCCTGCTGATGAACAATATTAGTTAACGTTAATAATTAAGACCCCTTAACTCAGTTAAACAAACAAAAATACATTTGAATAAAATAGAGATAAACAAGTTAACTTCTAAATAAGAATAAATTAAAATGGCATTCACATTAATAAATAATTGTGTTCCCAGAGATCTGTTCCAAAGAAAAGGAAACTTTCAGTCAGAAGGTATTCCGATGTTACTGCGAGTTGAGAAGCTGAATACCGCTCTTTACTGTCTGGCATGAATTTATCACGGGTTATGCAGAGTTGACATGTAAATTATAAATGTTTCCTGTCATGTTCAATACTGTAATGAATTTACTGGAGATGTCTTTATCGCGCCGAATTCATGAAGTGGCGATGACGAGCGGCAGAGCTCGCGCCGTTCACGTTATTGATGCGCGCGCTTGACAGCTAATTTAAAACTCACCAAGAGCCTCACAAATGCGGAGCAAAATACCCGAATCTCACGGAACAAATCAGCGCACGGATGCTTAGTTAATGCTGTCACCATCATTGTGCTGAGAAATTCACCTTGGCCTAGCGTTTTTGAAATTAAATTTCTTGATCTAAACCAGACCCTAACCTACACATCAACAATTTTACACCGAATCATAGTCACAACACATTTATAACACCTAGATGAAAATCTGTGGGGGGAAAACAAACAAACAAAATTGTCACTTTTTCTCCTTTCATTACACTTTAACAAATTAAAAGGGGGAAACACTTGAGAAAACATTTATTAAACGCAAGGATATTTTACAAGTAATAAGCTCAATGTACATGAGCATCTATTGGAGATGGACGAGACCATTTACGACTCTTATGAGAAAACAGGATTGCAGCACATCAGAACGGCAGACATAAAGACAGCGACACATCCCAAAAAATGAAACATTTTTCCAGAGCCTGCTGTTTCAAGACGCAGCCAAAAACAAACACCCGTTCAATAAATTCCCCAACAGGATCCATACTCATACCATCTGTCCAGTATACGTTCATTTCAGACAGACAAGCAGACATTCTTTTTTCTCCCTGTACTTGCTTCGGTCTTGTCATGTGCCGATTAGCTCTCTCTGCCAATTTACAGTTCATCTGGGTTTGGGCTGCCTGGTTGGACAGAGGAGGTGGTATAATGGAATAGGTTGTCAAGGATGGTCTATGTCATGGTGCAGGTTTGGTCTGGAGAACGAAGAAAGGAGGGAAGCAGCTGGGATTGAGGGGTGGCGGACAGGGAGGGTAGTCATTGTGCTGAATACATTAACAAAAAGAGCTAGAGAGCGGTCATCAAGAGAGCAGATAACGGATGACCTACAACCACAAACTCAGCCTCTGACCCCAACCAAAACAGGCAATCACTTAAGAGAGCTCCAGACACCTCTCTCCCCTCTTCCAAAAATGTCCAATCGAGTTTACAAAGTCATTTATGTCACGGTTTCTTCACCTTCTTGATAGATGAGGAACTTGAAGCAGATTCTCTGCGTTTGCGCTGTGCAAAGAAATACACAAAGAAAACCATATTCAAATAATTATGCTGTCAACACATCATATGAAAGAATCATTGAAAAATACTTGTCAATTTTTAAAAAAATACTTTTAATTAACAGATCAGTAGCTGATGTATAATCAAAGCTAGCATTTATGTGAAAATACAAATCTAAAACTGCATGACGATGCTTGTCAAAGAAGGCATATCATAAATTACCGAGCCAACCATTTATTAAGTCATGGCAATTTACAGATTTTCAGCCATTTAAAGGAACTTCCTTCTGAAAACTCACCGAATTTGGAGTGAGTGGAGCTCCAACCACATCAATAATCTGCTCTTTGGCTTCAGTTTTGATGTCATCAGCGCCAAGCCAGGATTGACTGTCAGGGGCTCCACCACTCTCGCTCTGTGGTGTGACGGCGCCCCCTGCTTTTAGAAGTGCATCATAGCGGTGCCGCAACATCTGCTGTTCGTACTCACAGTTACTATAGGCCTGCTTCAGCTCGTACACCAGGACCAGGTCGCTGCGGAGTTCATTAAACATCTGCACTATCTCCTCTGTGGGCATAGGGTTGAGGTCTGTTGTGGAAAGAGAAGGGACATGTTAGGAGACTTTCTAAACTGAACTGTGATAATAAAAGTTCATTTCAACAAATCTAATATTAATTTTTAAATTCTCAAGAGCAATCGTTTACTCTATGCTAGTGTTTTTAGCACCGTGGCAAAAGAAGACATTTTACCCAAATTAAAAGTTATGAGATAAAAGCAATGTACTCTGAAATAACATATACATTAAATAATCAAGACAGGTTAAGTATAATATAATGAATATATAGGCTAATATAGTGCATATATGTATGTTAGTTCTTAAGCGAACTAACAAGCTATGGACACTGAATGGCATTTCTGAGGTGAATGTTACATGACATTGTCTACAAGCTGTTTTAATGACGTCTTTCCGCGGTTGAAACACTGAGCGAATACACGAGATATGTTTCAGTAAGTTGTACAGTATCTTTCAACATATCTTCAGATGTTCATTCATGTTTATTCTGTAACTAGTATTAAAGAGGAATGGATGATCGAGTGCACTAGCGTTCAGTCAGTTGAACTGAGGCGCCTATACAGTGATCTCTTACGCCACATTAAAGAGCGACAAAAGCCATTTATTGTTTGAATTTCGTGATAGACAGAAATTGAGTGATGTTATTGAGTTTCTTATCGAAAGTAACAAACCGATTATTGGTGATTGAAAGTGGTTAATGGGCTACAACTCTGTATTTGTGGACACACGTGTACCAAACCAAAAGACACGTACCGAAAATTCTCTGTACGAATTTGTGAACCATTACACCCCTACCATATAATGCACATTATTCATTAAAAATGTATTAATAAATCCCAAATTAATCTCAAAATATCAATATTAATGGGTACTAATGATTTGTCATGAGTTTATCATTTAAAATACCTTTCAACATGGTTATAATTTTTTTTTTTACAAGAAATACAAATGCAAGAACATTTCTTTAACATGCAAGTAAAATTGACATCACAACTAAGATTCATCCAAATGAATCAGACTAGAATTAAAATCAGAATTGAATCAAGAGCTTACGAATCAGAATCAGTACCCTTTTTTTTTTTTAGAAAGAAACCAGTTTATTACAGTCGAAACAACTTTATGCGGTAGGTAGGAGGGCAGAAGAAATTCTACTTAAAACGCTACTCACCCACTCCTTGCTCTGTCAGGATCTGTTCAATTGCTTTTATTTTCTTCTGTCCGACTGAGCTGGGCAGCTTCATCTAGACACAAATCCATTAGTTAACAAAATCTACAACTACAAATAAACTTTCAGTAAACTTAAGTTGTGTTTGTGTACTCGTGTCTAAATCCATGAGGTCTTTGGAACTCTAGATGGAACATTAACACCTTTAATCTCAGATGGCTACATGGAAGAAAAAAGTGGGAGCAATGGAATAAAAATGGGGTCATCTTTCATTCATAATACCCCTGAAATGCACTTCAGAGAGGGCAGATCAAAACATGTTTATGCACCCAAGTCTGACTAACAGATGACCAGCCACATCTGAGTCATATACTACCCCAGTACCATCCTTAATGTGTTTTCTATAGAGCGACCTTCCTTCATTACTCTTTAAGAGGAATGCCTTCCTGTGGGTAGATTACTCTACCTATGACTGTGTGAATCAATCAACTCCTGGCTAATGAGAGAGAAGTTAAACGCCATGTATCATAATATTCTGCATAGATCGTATATTAAGAAATGGATCAGGGGTCAGTTCTGTCGAAGCGTGTAAGTTGATCTTACTCTCTGGCTCCGTAGTGAAACACCAGCAGATTTGAAGTCAGGGAATTTGATGCCTGCGGTTTCAGGAACGGCCTGCCATTGGACAGATGAGAGGGCATTAGAGGAGAAAGTGCTAGAAAGTATTAAAGTTTACAGATTTTTTTTCCTACAGAGACGCACACAAAAAAAAGCTGCAGAAAAGAAAAAATTAGGATGACGGCTATCGCCATCAAGCTACTACTATTATCACTGGCAAGTTAACTTTGAATTCAGTTTGAGGGGTATTTAAAGAGAAAATTACAGGTTTTTCCATCTCTCGTTTCTGAGGCAGCTTCTTCTTGGTGGCTTTGCGTTCAGCTCTGCGCATCTCTGTGGTCGTGTCAGCAGCTGTGATGAGCTTCTGGAGGTCCTGGGCCTTCTTCTCACGCTCCTTCTTGCGTGTCTCAATCTTCCTCAACTCCTGGATCAGGTATTCCTCTTCTGCCACCTACAGGAAGGAGAAAAAAAAAAAGAGTAAATATTCTAAATGAGATAAAGCTAGTACTTAAAGGCTATGCTCAGACTTTAAAATGGGATTTTAAGTCTGGACAAAAAAAAAACAAAAAAAAACCCCTCATGAAATCACAATTTTCAAATCTGATTCAAACCACATTTGAAATGCAATTCCTGTCAGATCTTTACAGATGTGTCTCTTTTACAGATGTCCAATCTGGCTGCATGGATTTCTTTTATGTCAATTTTAACACGACACAGCTGCTAGAAGAGGTTTCATAATTGAATGTTCATTGTTGCAGCCCCTCTTTTCCCAGCCTGCCAGTAACACTCTGTTTAGTTTGAGCCCCTCCTTCTGAAAAGCACAATGTGCTCTGATTGGTCGGCTGGACAAGTGTGTTGTGATTGGTGCGTTTTGGAAAAGTCACACTCCTTACCATAACTGTGAGTTTCAAGACACTAGAAATGCAACTCAACCAGGCCTGGCTTTTGTGTATGCCTTGGGCGTGAATTTTAACTGAAAAATATATTGTGACATGCATGTTCCCACAAGAAAACTTAAGTATACAATCAAGGCATTTCAGGGAGTTCAGAAACAGCAGTTATTAATATAGAGAAGATTGTGAAAAAGATTGATCTTGGTCTGAGAAGTCTCACCTGTTCTGGAGTGCGGTTGAAAAGTCTCTCGAGCTGCTCTTTTCTGCGTCTCTCATGACCAGCATCAAAAATGTAGATCTTGGGTTCTGTCCCCGTTCCAGCCCGAACCTTTGTTAGTTTGCCACAAATGCTGTAATAACGCTCTTTAAGATCCTCCACAGAGCGCTTCTACAATAATAACAATAAAGTCAGTGAAAATGTGATAGAGGAGAGCAAAATGTAACATGGTCAAATTACTATTTTATATTCAGTAAAAAGCGGAATTTACTCTGTACTGTTGGTGATCATAGCGATCATGGATAACAATAAACCGCAGGTCGAAACGTTTGCACAAGTCGAACAGGTGATCTGTTTCTGCTTTCGTCCATCCATCATCATGAAGATACATCTGATACTCCTGCTCTGAATAAACAGGCACCTGCACAGTCTAAACAGGTATAATATTTTCAATAACATGGATTATTCAAAACAAGAATAATAAATACACTCTCTTCTCTCTTTCCTCTACTAATGTCATTTTCTCTTTTACTGTTCCAACATTATCTTCTCTTTCTAACCTTGTTGAAGCGAGCAAATGGGTAGTCCTTTCCCTCCTCTGCTGCACGTCTCCAGTGATGGAAGATGGCTCCATCTTTTCTGGCTGGATTAGAAAACGGCATCCACTTCCAGGGCCGCACCTTCTTACAGCCCAATTTCGCTTTCACTGTCCGGTAGCCTTGAGTAGTATCACTCGGTAACAGGGGAGGGGCATCCCGACTGAAAAAAGGAAAACGTTAATCATAAGTTGTCATCTTTCAATGTAACAATATCAGCATCCATGGACAGCATACAGGGCTCAACTATAAGAATTTTTATGATGGCCTAGTCAGACCGAGAGTTTTTACTTGCCCTTACCAACATTTTCACTACCACAACAAAACAAAATACAGTATATTTCATTTTTAGTAGCATTTTCATGTACAATACAAGATGTATATATACAATACATTTCAAAAGTTTAGGGTCAGTAAGTATGCATTAAATTGATCAAAAGTGACAGTGAAGACATATATAACACGCAATTTCAGTGTCACTTTATATTAGGCGTCTTCCACTACTATGTAATAACATTTAAACCTACCTGTCATTAACCTTACCCATATCCCACCTCAATAGCAGTAAACGTGTTTTGCAACACAATATGAACACAAGAATTACATTGTACATGATGTAAATACACAGCAGTAAAGACACCTAAAATAAAGCTACCGAGATTTCTATTCCAATACTTTTCTTTTGAACATTCTATTTGTCAAAGAACCCTGAAAAAAAAAATGATCACAGTTTCCACAAAATATATAACGTAGCATAACCAAACCAGTTTTCAACAATGATAATAATACAAATCTTTTCTTGAGCACCAAATCAGCAAATTAGAGTAATTTCTGATGGATCATGTGACACTGAAGACTGGAGTAATAATGCTGACAATTCAGCTTTGCCATGACAGGTATAAATTACATTTTAAATTTATTAAAATATAAAAGTTATTTTAAATTATAATAATAGTTCACAATATTACTAATTTTACATCAAATAAATACAGCCTTGGTGAGCATAAGAGACTTATTTTAAATGCATTACAACACTTTTGAATGGTAGTTTATATTTATGTCCCAAAAAAAATACATATGATTTTTTTTTTATTTCCAATAGCTTAAAATAATGACAGATATACACTCATACAAACTCTCTTGTACAACTGATACAGTGTAACATGATAGTGTTTTTTCTGTCATTTTAGTAATAATCTGCAGTTACACATGGGAATCAATTTCTTCAGAGAGAAATGCAAATAAAATCTTATAACACGGACAATAAAACAGTGAGGTGAAAAGGTTGAGCCGAGACAGCCATCTTACTTTTTGTCTGAATACAGCAAGGCATAAACTTCTCTGTGCATTCCTTCTGGTCTCTTGAAGGTTAATGTCTCTGTTACTTTCTTGGCTTTTTTCTACAAAGACAAACAGAATGGGAATCGTCTCAATTCAAAGTTAAGTCATTTGTCACAGTAACATCTGAGTCTGATGGTGTTGGTTCTCTGTGATAGGTTACCTTGTCTGAGTTAATGAAGTCCTTCTTGCTGATGGGTCCTGGATCATTGTCTCCTCCTGTCAGCTCCAGAATATCCCTCACGTCAGCACCGGTCGCCATGGTGAGGGACTAATAGTTTAGACAGAATGATTAGCAAAGATATGTATATATAAAACACTTGCACAATGAAGGCAGTCCAATAAGCATCGTCTTTGTTATGAGAGCTGAATGAACCACTGACAGTAGTACATCTGACAACGACCATTACCCCCCAAATAAAGACATGTCAGGATTAAATATTCGAACTTGCTTGCTGGGTCTGTGTGAGGTAGATGATAAAATAATAAACGATAGCTAATAAACAGAGCTCTAATGAACTCGAATCTCGGAATCAATGAGCTTACAGGCGGGAACCGTATTGAGCTCATATAGTACTTGCATTTACGAACTGTAAGGGTACTAAAAGTAACGTTTAATCTTACCTGAGAAAAGAAAAGACAGTCTGTGTATCTAAAATATAAATGCTGGCCTTTATTTGTGGTACAGTTTTAGCTAAAACGCTGTATTCATCGGCGGATGCAGATCTCTTCTTCGACGGTGGGCTCCTCTGTGCCTCGTGACACTGTTGTGCAAATGATCGCCTCCTGTCGGATAAAAGGATGCAGCGCATCTACAAGACTTGCTGAACCGCACTACTCAAAGACTGTAAAGCTACTCTTACTACTTTTACCCAGTGGTGTGCGGTTGTGCTCTGAAATGAGGAGTAATAATGTGATAATGTCATCACAGTTTTTTTTTTTTTATAAATCAAATGTAAATTCATGTCTGTTACTCTTAACGTTGACACATTTTCCTCATTAAATAAATATTACTTTACATTACATCAAAAAAGAATAAAATTCTATTTTGTATTTTTTACATTCACAATGTATTTAATGTTCTATTTATTGAAACCAAGTCAATCTCATCAAGTTAGTATTTTAAGCATTTTTACATTTATTCTAAAATTATAACTAAAGGCAGTGACAATTTAACCCTCTATGGTACACAATATGATATCAATGAGGAAAAAAATATTTGTGGTGTTTAATGCCTTTAAAATTGGACACTATAACAATATCACTAAACATTTTCATTCATTTCTAATTTATTTATTTTTTAAAAGTTCAGTTAAAAGTCTAATTTTATTAAAAACAAACTAAAATAGACTATGTTGCCTGGAGGCAAAACCGTCCCACAGAGGGTTAAACAATACATTTTATTTGTGTATTGATTTTCAGCTGTTCTTTTTAATAGTCAACTTATTTCGGATCATCAGTCATGCTCGGTAAAGACTGTCACAGACACCAAGATGTATCTTTAATTTCACCAAGCTGATTGCTCACTAAAACCCCCGCAGTCATCATGTCTTTTCAAGTTTGATTTTGACCTGACATAAAGCAGTGATATCTAAGTGGATGAGCTGTTTACTAACTTTTTAATTAGCATTCCCATTGATGCCATCATTATGTTTATTCAACTGAGTGGAATGCACACGTAAACAGGAGGCGGGATTTATCGCACAAACCAATCACATCCAATCATAACTGATCATATCCAATCATAGCGTGACAGAGGCATTGCCTCATCTTAGGTGAATTCAGTAGTTCATACTCTATTACTCCCTACAAAACCCATCAAACACTTTAGGGGGTCTGTTCATTCTCAATGAGCTCAAGGGAGGCACAAGAGACGGACTCCCAATGTAACTTTAACTGTAGGTGCTGTTGTTGTTACTTAGTAAATTTTACACGCTTTTATCAAATGTTGTAATATTTGCGTTGTATTATTTTTGTATTGTTGATTATTCTCTCATCCTATTTTTTTGAGGAGGCACTGTCTCCCTTGCCTCCTCGGAGGGAAACGCCCCTTTCTATTACAGAAACAGTAATGCCAGCATCAGCATCTGTTACCGTCAGTTCATAAAATAGTTTGTGTGATTAAAAACATAAATCATCACTGTATAAATCCCACTACAAAATAAGTTTTACAGTGTCATAAAACATTTATTTTAAAAGCATGGTATTTTTGAGAATAATGCAGACAAAACTCACTGCAGAGAGATTATTCTTACCACTCCAAAACCAATAAAACCCTTATACATCAAGTAAAATTTGCATAAAAATGAGAAAAATATCTGAGTGATTAACATACTGCATTTAACCACATTACATTTAATACAAGAAAGTTATCCCTGATAGAGTGGTGAAATTTAATTTTATTAACACGAAAAAAATGATATACTGCAAAGACTGTGATGAGCTGTTCTACATCTTACATTCATTCGTAGATAGATGGTTTTCTAAACATATCAATCAAACATCACCTTCAAATTGTTCAGAATGTGTATTACCATTTTTTGAACAATGCACAGCTTGCAAACAAAAAGCCATAATATGCATAAATTTGCACTATTGTAAAAGAGTGTTTAATTAATGCGTCACCATTTGAATGATTACAAAGCGATAATCGAAGAAATGTCATGCAGATTGCTGGATTACACCTGTTGAAAAGGTCTATAGAATCTAAAGAATATCTATAAATCTAAAGAAATATAATTCATTATCATTACTGCTAAAACTTTTCAGCGTAATCTTTCCCCATGTGGGAGAGCAGCACAAAAATGAAATCTGACTATGCTTTTTATCTGAAACAACACAAAACAACAACTACAAAAGCATTTCACAGTTTCACACATCACTTTCAGCCTCCAAATTCTGTCCCTTGAATTATGAGAGGGGCAGTTTAATTTTTGTGCGGACGTGATCTCGCTTGACCTCTCTTTCCCTCAGATAGGCCTGCAGCTTGTCTGCCGAAAAACAGACCACAGAGTCGGTGTGTTTGGAGGGAGGACGGTCTCCTTGTATCCAGGGGTTTTGGAGGCACTCTGCAGCTGTTGGTCTTGCCCTGATGAAACATGGAGCCACATCAAATACTGCCCACAGTACGTCCACATACTGATTCAGTGTGAAATAGACAATGGTGCAATTTCCATATTTAATCTGACATTTAAGTCATAATTTGCCTGAAGTTCAAAATAGGATACATTTAACTATTGTTTTCTTTAGGTCTACTGATGGAATAAATATAATAATACTATTTTTATCTTATTAGTTGTTTGCCATTAAAGTATCATCAAAATAAGACATGAAATATCATTGTCCGTTATTTGAATATAAACACTCAAAATAAGCAAACATCTCTGAATTTTACCAGGCTTTGTTGCTCAGGGTGTTCTTCATGAAGTTGATGGCTCCCTCTGACAGACCTGGGTAACAACGACTGAACTGGATCTTTCCTTTTTTGATGTTTCGATCCCTCTCCCAATTTAAATCAGCATGAAAGGGACTATCTGCACTCAACCTACATGGGGCAAGAAAAGAACACTGAGAAAATAAGTTGGCAATGACTGAATAATAAGGATGCCCTAATGGCCCTGTAACTATTCCTTTTACGGTTACAGTTTTACTGAATGAAAGTACTTACATTATAAAAGCCAAAACACCAACAGCCCAGATATCAGTTTCAGGTCCAACTCCTTGTCCTTCTAAGATTTCAGGAGCTTTAGGAAGGACAATATAAACTAACAAACAGAATAGAGAATATTTTTTCATACACTAAATTTGCTGAAAATTCAGCTTTGCACCACAGAAACAAATTACATTTTAAAATATATTAAAATAGAAAACAGTATTTGAAATTGTAATACTATTTGACAATATTACTGTTTGTAATGTATAAGTGATCGAATAAATGGAGCCTTGGTGAGTATAAGAGACTTCTTTCAATAACATTTAAAAAATCCCGGACCTTTTAATGGTAGTGTATAGTAATAGAATCAAAGCAAAGTTTTGAAGCAAAGCGACAATTTCTAGAAACATATTTACCTTTATTATCTGTCATTTCTTTGATGTGTTCGATGTTCAGCGCCTGTCCTGGAGTATAGGGCTGAGCGGATCCCAAATCCACAATCTTCAAAACATTTCGGCCTGTTACAAGCATGTTGTCTGACTTTAGGTCCAGGTGTACAATGCGTCGACTGTGCAGGTAATCCACAGCGCTCAGAATCTGCTCTAGTAGGTCTGTCACATGCGTTTCTGAATATAGATTCCTATATGCCATCAAGAGCAAATGATAAGGTCAACACTGACTGTTATAGATAATGATTTTCATTCGTATCTGTGAAGGTGATGATATAATTTACCAGAACTAGTATTATTACTCTCACCTTTCTGCAAGGTTATAAAGAAGCTCTCGTCCCGAGCACAGCTCCTCTATAAGCACTAGGCAGGTGGGGGTGAGGATGGCCGACTGCAGCTGGACGATCCGAGGGTGACTCAGCCGGCGAAGCAGTTGATATTCCCTCAAAACCAACTGCCTCTGCTCTGGTCTGTAGGGAGTCATCTTAGCTGCCAACATCTGAGAGCTGCGGCTATCCTCACACTGCGTTACTACACTGAAACGGCCTCTGCCACAATGAAACACAAGATAGATTGTGTTTATTTACTTACTAGTTGTCACTGTCGCGTTGGTGTCAATAATTATGTCTTAGTAAATGTTGTTGATATAAATTAGCAACATAAAAGGACCAATGTTCTGTAAGCAATTCAAATCTATTAAGCCTGATTCACATTCTCCCATCAAAAACCAACAGGGTTAAAAACACACTGAACCAACTAAACCTAACTACAACTTTGGAAGTGTTTGGTGGATCAGTGTGATCAAGCTCAGATTGAGTTTACCCCATTGTTATCAAGAAGCTGTAAATGTGTAAATGCATATATATGCAGTCAAGTACAGTACCTGTTGATTTCAGAGAGGAAGCTAAAAGACTTTTCAGTGCCAAGACCTCCAGGTACAGTGACCTTTGACCCAATAGATTCCATCTGAATGAGAGGATTGTGAGACTCTTCAAAAATAAAATGAAATAAAAGTATTATGCCACCTTGATTTTAATTTTCTTAAATAAAATACAATCTAATATGAATCTATTATAATGCATATTCCATTTATTATAATAGAGAGATTGCATTATATTTAAAGATGTAATTTACAAACACATTTAGGGTGTGTAATAAATCATCACTCGAGATAAAAATAAGAATTATTTTCAAAATGTTGCACCTTCATAAGGCGTGGCCATAAAAGCAGGTGGTGAAGGGTCACTGAAAGGAGCCAGTCCTGTCTTGGTGTTATAGGACACCCTGAATATATATCCCGGTCCTCTTGGAAGGGCACTAGCTGTAAAACAGCTGTCCGTGACATTCTCTGCCAATGTTCTCCACTCCCCACCTAACATAACGTAGAATAAATTCTTTAGAAGATATCATGGGAAAAAAACATGTTTAAACACAATACAAATGCTCTTAATACAAGATGAGTTTGATTTTAATCTTTTTTGCTGAACATTTAAAATATATTCTTACCATTTACACTATACTGAATACAGTATGTGACAGGCTCTTTGGACAGCACAGGTTTCCAGAACACAAGAGCTCCACCCCCTGCTAGCTGAATGACATCTGGCCTGGATGGCTTGACTGGACTTTCTGGTAGGACATTGGAAAAGAATTTTACAACATTATGAACTACACTACCGTTCAAATGTTTGGAGTCAATTTCTTTTAAGACGGCATATTAGAATATTTTCTGAAGCATCATGTGACACTGAAGACTGGAGCAATGGCTGCTGAAAATTCAGCTTTGCCAGCACAAGAATAAATTACTATAAACACAGCCTTGGAAACCATAAGAAACGTCTTTCAAAAACTTTACCCCAAACTCAAACTTTTGAATAGTAGTGTAGTGTAACTACTAAAATCATAATTATATGGAAAATTTGGGTGTTTTTTTTTTTTAAATTTGTGAAGGTTGGAATTAATGATACACAACAAATTATTAAATCCAGATGATCAAATCAGCCCAATAAATATTGCCTTTAGTTTTCTTAAATATCGGCACTTTCAGCGAGAACAATTTGGACTTCTTCTGAGGACTTTCAGATGAGGTGGCAGCAGGAACTGTGGCAGGGTGAGCCATTTTCTCTGGCATGACAGGTGAGGGGCTCTTCACAATTTGTCCTGCTAGAAAGAGTTTGAGATGTAATTATTACACACAATCAAATGTTGTTTTGACAACTGAACAGTGAAGTATCTGCTGTTCGATATTATAAGCGGGTTAAAGCATTAAAAGTAGCCTACCGCTTTTCTTCTTCTCTACGTCATCCTTGCTGCTCTGTCGGGAGAAGAGTTTTGTAATGCTAGATGTTGAAGCTCGCATCTTCTTCCTCAGCGTTAGAAGAGGGGTCTTTGGCTGAGAGGATGCTCCTTCTGCTTGTTTCTTTTCCAAGCCCTCTAGCTGAGGAGAAGAATGGCTTGCATATGAGGGCTTGCGAAAGATCTTCATGAATCCAAGCTTGGAAGATTTCCCACTAGGGGGTTTGTCTTGTAGAGTTGGGGCTGAGGCATGTCTTTGAAGCACTTCTTTGCTTTCCCGGCCTGCTACCACAGCCTGGACAGGAACTGCCGAGGAGCTTCTTCGCAGGGGAATGCCACTCTTATTGCGTGTCTCATTTAGTCCAGAGCTTGAACTGTTGGTGCGCCGTCTTGGAGGGGCTTGAGGAAGGTCTTGGCGAAGAGATCTCAGGACCCTCTCCATGTCTTCATCCTCAGAGTCCTGCAGAAGAGAGCATGGAGATGTTTTTCCAGAGGATCCCGCGATCAAGGTCTCATCTTGGTGGTGTTTGTGAGAGAGTTCTTCATATGAGTCTACCCTGGTAGATGCCTCTGAACCGTGATCAAGCGAGCATGCTAGAGAAAGCTGTGAGCCATCCATGCTCTCCTCATCACCTAAATGTGCTGCTTCTGTTTCCATGATCTGCAGTTGGACGTCATCCTCACATGAACTTGTTAAGATTGGCTGATGTCCTTCTTCGGGCTCATGGACCTGTGCTCTCACCTTCCTCACAACAGCTGGGCCCTTCTTCGACAGAAACGCAGAGCGACGGCAGAGTTTCCTTCTCACTTGGACTTCTTCAGTTTTTGCCTCCTCTTCATCAGTGGCATCCAGTTTCTGGCTAACTTCAACATCATGCTCGTCCTCTCCCTGCACCGTTGAAGCTGGAGAGCGTTGCATGTACACATCTAATGACCTGCTTCTTCTCTGCGTGTGTATGCTTGGAAGGGCAGCACTCACTCCACTATCAAATGAGCTGGACTTGAGGATAGACGAATGCATTGATCCTCTTCTTTGGTTACGATTGGCTTCTAAGTCTGGGGAATCTTCTACATACTCTATGAGGGGCTCGTTCAACCTGCCAGAGAGGCTGGCGCGGAGCGGTTTACGGCCACGCTCCTGCTTTTTAGTTTGGATTTTATCCCGAAGTGTCATGTGACGAGCAGATATGGGTGAGAGCTGCTCGGAGCTGCAGTAAAAAGTGCTCTTGATGAGGCTACGACGTGGTATGGGAGGGCCACCAGCCAATCCTTCCTCTCCCTCAGAGAGGTGAAGAGAGGGGCTACTGTCCCTTCGCTCCAAGCTTAAAGCCTCTGTTGGCGGTGTGTTCGTGGGAATCACCAGCGGCCCCCTGTGAATTCTATCCTCACCAATAAGCACATCTTCCTCATCCCGTTTTAGAATTGTGGGCATCTTTGACACATGAGCATACGGGTCATATTCATCCTCTTCTTCCAAATCATCTTCATCCTCCTGGCTCATCTGCTGGAAGAAGTCCCAGGCATCAGCCTGATCATAATCTGAAGAGGATCCACTACTTAGCGAGGTGCTGCTGGGCTCCTGGGTCTCCCTTGCAGCTGTAATTGAAAAGTCCCGGAGAGGAGCCTCCAACAACTCTGGGATTGGTCTCAGAGTCAAAACCGAGCCGAGACATGTTAAAGAACGCTGAAAGAAAAGGAAGAAGCATGAAAAAGAGTAGGAAGAAATGAAAGAAGAACATTTTCCTGGACAATCAGAGGCAGAGGAGATCATTTAAAATAGTACCTGCCATTTTCTTCTTGAAATAAAAGATTTTAAATTTTTGGTATTTATGTCCTCTGGTTCTTCATCTTCATAATATCCCTGGAAATAATTACATTTATGATTTAAACTGACCTTATTTTATTTGTGCACAATGCTTACTTTATGTTTGCCTGATGGTATAAACATATATGAAACCACCTACTTGAAACCACTCGTGACTCAAACACTCAGATGCAGATGGTCTCATTCTATGAATGTGAAACAAAATAATTTTATCAACTGCTCATAAAAACTTCAAATACACTCATGTAAGCAGATCTTACTCTGGGTCTGGCTGTAGAACCCTATGTAGGAAGTCCTGTGCCTCCACACTTCTGCTTGTGATCTCAGGCGTGTCCCAGTACAGCAAACCCTCAGCAACCTTCATCAGTGTAGCACGGTCATTCTCACCGAAGAAAGGACAGTGGCATGTTAAGCTGCCCAGAAAAAAACAACATTATTTTCTGGCAGTGTAAATATTTATAACTTTTATGGCCACACCAAATTGCAGCAAAACTAAAGGAAAATATGTGCTTGCTCCATGTCTTCAATGCACTTACCATAAGTAAGTAACCACGCCAAGAGACCTGAAATAGATAAAATATAATTCACCAAGAAGTAAAAGACAGAACTGCATTTCTGAACATGACTAATTCTGTTCAGCACAATTTACAATAAACCAAAAACATTTGATACCAGATATCAGTGGCTACTGTCACAGGTTCTTGGTGGACAATTTCAGGAGCAACAAATTCAGGTGTCCCAAATTTGCTGTATTGATGTCTGGAGTTGTCAATTTCCTGGCAGAATCCGAAGTCACAGATTTTGATGTCTTCTCTAGCAGGGGACACCATTAGGATATTGTCTGTCTACAGAGAAAAGATTTTTTTTTAAATGTTAGACAGAATGTAAGAAGGACGACCATAGGTCAGTGACTGTAAAAGCTTTTAGTATCATATCAGTGAAATTTCTTAAATTAATGCCACTTAAAACAACTATCATAAAGTAAGTATAATCACTTACTTTGATATCCAGATGTAGAATGTTCATACTGTGTATGTATCCAATTCCCTCCAGAACCTGCTGAATATATAACTGGACCTAAAAACAATTAATGATCAGTATAACTTTTGATTTATTTCTGTGTGAAAGGGTGACTGAAATTCAATGAATTATTAATATTACCTCCCTCTCTGTAACTGATCCTTTTAAAAACAAATGATCCAGTAACCCCTGTGAAGAACATCTGTGGGAGGGAAAAAAAGAATGCTACATTATTTTATTTAACTAATTAAAAAAAGTAAGAAGATCCTGAAAAAAAGAGTTAGAAGTAAGAAATCCTACAATTCTACAACCAACACCAGTGTGCGTCTTGTGGAGAAAAAGTCCAAGAGGCATGCAAGTCTGCGGTGTGCTAGACGGGACAGTAGGTCTCTCTCCTGGAACGCTCTGGTCCGTGTGCTGCTCCTGAGTGGAAGGAACTTAGCAGCAAAACATTCGCCACTCGCCCTATGTGTTACTTTTTTAACCACTCCAAAAGTGCCCCTGGTTATACAGAAAAAAAGCAGATAAATGTTAATAAGGACTGTAAAAAAATGTAAACGTTAGATTACATGAATGTCAGCTCAAGATTGGTATTCATTATTAATCAGTGAGCTTTTAATTCCTTGATTAATTACCTTCCTATTTCTTCATAAACTTCATATACAGAATGTAGTTTTCGTCTTTTTCCAAACTCCACTTCTCTCTCCTCCTCAATTTCGTCTGGACCTGCAAAGGAAACAGTTAATTTAAATTTGCTTAAACACACTATTACTTCTACATTTCTATATGGTTTCAAAATACGGCAATGCATATTTAGGATTTGTAAAGATAAAATGGAAGGTAATAAAAAATCTCTGCAAATCACCTGTATCAACACTGAGTTTAGCATGGCAAGATGCTTGTCCTGCACTGTTGCTAGCTATGCATGTGTAGGTGCCACAGTCCTCCATTTGAGCATCCAGCAAAGTGAGAGAACAACGTGCACTACTTTTGACTATTTCTGTGTACTCATTGGATGAGATTTCCTGGTCATCCTGCAGAAAACCAAATAGGTGCATTCTAATGCAGTAAATACATGTTAAGGTTATGTTCCCATCACAACATAATTATATCAGTATGAATTGCTACTATTTTGTTCTTATAATACCTTAAACCATTGAATTTCTGGGGTGGGTTGGCCGGTAATAATCGCAGAGAATGTTGCAGGCTGACCAGGCCGGACTGTCAAGTCTTCAATGGCCACTTGCACAGCTGGCGGCTCTGAGAAAATAAATGATGGGTTGACCAATTTCTCTGGTGATAATTTTTCACACAAATTATTTATAATCACATACAGTTTTTACCTGTTAGCAACTCCTCCTCTGTGTTTGAGTGTTCCTCAGGCTCCATGGGTCCCTCTTCCTGTGCCGTGTGCACCTGCCTCTCCACATCATCCTGTTCTTCAAGAGTTTGTGTATCTTTAACGCCAGCGGCAGGTCTTCAGAAGCACATGTTTTGAATTGAAAATGAGATTATCGATTATAATTCAAATATTACTGCTTAAAGAACCACAGTGCATTTACATTTACATTTAATCATTTAGCCAAAGCAACTTATAAGTGAGGAATACAAACAGGCGATTTTTCATGAATAGGCAAATAGACACAGGAAGTGCTCACAATACAAGTTTCATACATTGCTCAGTAACATAAGCTAGAGTAGGAAGGGAAAAGGAAAGGACAGATTTTTTTTGTTTGTTTGTTTTTGTTTATGAAGGGGTTAAGTGTTCACGAAAGAGATGAGTTTTCAGCTGTCTCTTGAATATTACCAGGGATTCTGCGTTCCTGATGAAGGTAGGGAGATCATTCCACCGGCAGGGAGCAGTGAACGAGAATGTTCTGGAGAGTGATTTTGTGCCTCTCTGTGACAGTACTACAAGCCTTCGCTCAGCATGTATACATGCAGTATACTTTAACTATACTTAAAGGCAATGTTAACAGTCTACAGATAACACAGAGTGTATGCAAACTTACAGTTCAGGGTATCCAGGCTGAAAGAGCATATGAAACAGGTTCTTCACAAAGGAACCGGACCAACCTTCTGATTGTGGCTCTATTTGAAAACAATTAGGCTGTCAAACTCCCTCTATTTGATTTTACATACACTAACATTCAAAAGTTTGATGTCAGCACGATTTTTTAAAGAAATTAATACTTTTATTCAGCAAGGAAGCATCAAATTGATCAAAAGTTACATTTAAAACATTTACAATGTTAAAAATTATTTCAGCAGTATTTCAAATAAATGCTGTTGTTTCGATTAAAAAATCCTGAAGGAAAAATGGATCATGTTTTCGACAAAAAATTAAGCAACACATCTGAAATGTTCAACATTGATAATAATAAGAAGTAATTTTAAAATTGTAAATAAAAATAAATGTAAAAAAATTTTAAATAATAATTAAATTTGTCACAATATTACAGTTTTTACAGTATTCATGCAGAATTGTAGTGAATGCTGTAAAAATATACATAAAAATAAATTAAAATAAAGCTCTAAAAAGTAATAAGAATAGTAAATACATAATAATAAATAACTGCACTTACATTAATAATGCAACCTAATATAATTCTATAATATTAAATTTTAAAAATCACTTATCTAATTAATTACCAAGATCTGTGGGGTACAGTCAGCTTCAAATAAGGAATATAGTGGGATATTTGTTTTGAATTTCTTCTCTAAACTCTTGTTGTGAAGTAACAGAATCACTTACCGTGAAAATGACAGGTATAAAAACCGAGCAAGAGGAGCCTTTCCCAAGTCACAGATAACATGTGAGACTTGGCCCTCTCTGCAGCAAGGCTTGAGTCTTAGCACATAACCAGCTTTGAAGATGGACATGGCATGTTAGCGGACAAGGAAACCGTGAGAACATGTATATAAACAGATATGAGGAATGGACAAGGAGAAGAACAGAGACAGAGCGAAAAGGAAAAATGGGAGAGTACCATACATGCAAAATGTTGGGGCATCATTGTGAAGACACTTACATGATGATTTTGATCAGATCTTTAGTCTCCTGCTCTGTGACTAAAAAGGAAATGGGATGGAAAGTGTGGTGTTAAACAGGATATGAAAATGCACATGATTGACAAGTGTTCAAAAGCTGCTTATGAACCACTTAAAGTATGTGGCATAAATGAAAACATATGACCACATAGGTATGATAAAATAAAGAATGCATTAAAATGTATGATATACGTATGATTTATGAAGTAGCATGCGGTTTCATTTAATCTCAAATGAATTAAAGACAAATAAAATGAAAACACACTGTTCAAAAGTTTGGGTCAGTAACACTTGTTTTCTATGGTTTAATTTCTTTTTAAAAGAAATTAATACTTTTGCTCAGCAAGGGCACATTAATTTGATCTAAAGTCAACAGTCCAGACATTTACAATATTACAAAAGTTTTCTATCCAATATATATATATATATATATATATATGCATCTGTTCTTTCTATTCATCAAAGAAGCCTTAAAACAATTATTACCGTTTCCACAAATCTTACCAACCACAAACTTTTGAATGGCAGTGTATATGTACACTAAAAATTAACATTATAATGTAAGTAGATGTTTCCAATGACATAATACAATGTAGATGTCGCTATGAAGATGGCCAATGATGTTTTTGATTGTTTGAGTGATACCATCAAATGTTTGTTCCAGACCAAGAAGCTCTTGAATATGGAAAACAGTTGGTGAAATTCAGCACAGCATTAAAGTACATTTTATTAAACATATGATTTTATTTTACCAATGATCTCTAGACTACAGAACTAGTTGTTAAGAGTGGAATGGACATTGAGAAGATCTGGAGTTTCAGTGATAGAACATGAGGAATGGGTGGAAACGAGGGCAGTTGGAGGTGACTGTGGTATGTGTTCCTTCAAAGCCTACTGGTGCCCACCAGTCTTTGTGGGCAAATGCTTGCCTTCTCTGCCTTAAACAATTGCTGTTCACCTTACCCTTCATCCTACCTGGAGTTGGGGTGGTTTGTGATTGTTTTTGGGTGCTGGCTGTCACAGCTAATGGCGCTGGAGGGCAGAGTTCAGCTTTACACTTGGCACTGCCCACTTCATTCAGTAGCTGTATCATAAACACAAAGAAAGAGTATTGGGATTCACATATGATATGAAGAAGTCCTTGAACAGTGGTAAAAGACTCTGGTACCTCACACTGGTATTGACCCAGATCTGCCTCTTCCGCTGTCTTTATGGTGAGCGTGAGAATTCCGGTCTCGACATTAGATAGAATCTGATGTTTCCTGGAGTTTTCAAGCTGAATGCCATCCTTAAACCATCTGTACGTATTGATTGTGTTAGCTCTTTTATAAGCATAAACATGCCATTACATTATTTTGAGAGAATGGAACCAGTTTTACCTTATTGATGGTAAAGGATCAGATTGTGTGGAGCACTTGAACTGCAGATCTTGTCCCTTTACAAGCACCGAGTTCTGTAGTCTGGTTATGAAACTTGGAGGCACTTTGGGACACAAAATCAACCTGCTTTTTATTTAATTTTGGTGACAAATTCCTTTTACTACATTATACATTACATTGAACTTACTCCATTAGCGTTCAAATGTTTGGGGTCAGAAAGATTTATTAATATTTCTGAAAGTCTCTTATACTCACCAAGGCTGAATTTATTGTGAAAATATATTTTGAAATATTATTACAAATTCAAATAGCTGCTTACTATTTTAATATATTTAAAAATGTAATTTATTCCTGTGATGGCAAAGCTGAATTTTCAGCATAATTACTGCAGTCTTCAGTGTCACAAGATCTTTCAGAAATCATTCTAATATTCAATGTAAATGTCTTTGCTCTCACATTTGATCAAATACTGCATCCTTGCTGAATGAAAGTATTAATTTCTTTATAAAAAAAAGCTTACTGACCCCCAATTTTTGAACAGTTAGGGTTAGGGTTAGAGTTGCATATGTAAGACATTTGAATGGAAAAACTATAAAAGCATGGTGATAATAACCATTTCTCAAATTTTCAGCAAAACATACCATCAATCATGATATTAGCCAGAGTGCTTGCGTTCCCTGTAGGATTGGTTGCATAACACATGTATTGACCTGAGTCCAACACTGTGACAGCAGTCAGTACAAGATAACAAGCACCCAACTGTCCTTCTGATGTAATGTGATGTTCATCATCCTTCACAGCATGACCATCTGAGGAAAGCACATCAGCAGAACCCATTTATATATTCAATGTAAATTGTCCATATTTATACACACACACATACATAGTATTATTTACCTTTATACCACTTTATTATTGGTTTTGGTGTACCAGTGACCTTGCAGACCAGTTTTACAGTTTGTCCAACCTTTGCTGGATAGTTAGTAAGATGCTGCTCAAAGCATGGAGCACCTGTAAATATAAACATAGAGGTGTTGCAAAAATGCAAACATTTCAAGCAGTCAAAACTGATTTATTCATTAGTGTGTCTCCTGTGTCCTAACTTACTCCAAGCGGGCTGTTTGCTGCGCTGCTGCAGGTCTCTCAGATCTTTGAGCCAGGAGAGGCGGAGGAGGATGGATCGAGCTTGCAGAATGATTTTTCTCACCATTCCCCGGTGCTCATGCCAAAGACCAAATGACCTGTCATCTCCTTCTACTGTATCCTTTACATCAATATCACTCAACTGTGAAGAAAGCAAATGCATTTGGAATGGATGTGAAATGGACTGCAGTTATTAGTGCTGCCATGATATAACTGTACATATGCAGAGTACAGTATATGAGTCTTCAAAAGCAAGGTAAACTTCAAATTTACATTGAGACAGCATATAAATAGTTTTCATTGGGATAGACTGTAAAACTTCTTCATCAGTAAAAATGCTGTAATAATAAATGTATATCTGATTAAACCTTCATTTTATTCTTGAATATGTAGGCCTCAGTGTATGTGCCAAGTTCTCTCTTTGGCTTGCAGAATACAATACAATCTTTGAAGAGAAAGACGTGGCGGTGATGTCCTCTCTGAGAGACTTTCACCTCAGGAATCTCCTCCCATACTGTAAAATGGCCCTGTAAAAAAAAAACATATGACTATCATTAGCAGAATGATACCATCCATTCTTACTCACGCTTGTCATCTTGTCAACCTGCAAATGAAGAGATTCAGAGTATGATAAGACAGTACCTGTCTAATAGGTTCTCCAAGCCCCTTGAGAGGTGCTGGGTAATTTTCAATCATAGACAGATGATGCAAGTTCTCTGCACGCCAAGGCAAGCTGGAAACCATGGCAAAGGCATCCTCTAACAGGCAACAATTCTGTCCGCTCTTTGCTTTGTTCCTGATAAGCTCCTAAAAAGACAAAAATGGAAGATAATTTCATGCTGTTTTGAAAGCAATAATTATGGCTGATCTATATTGCATATATACACTACCGTTCAAAAGTTGTTTTTTTACAGAAATGAATACTTCAATAATTTATTCATCAAGGACGCTTTAAATTGAGTAACATTTCTATTTCAAATAAATACTTTTCTTTAGAACTTTGATCTTTTTCTTTTCATCATATAATCCTAAAAAAGTATTGTTTTCCACAAAAATAATAAGCACCACAACTGTTTTTAAATATTGATAATAATAATAAATGTTTCTTGAGCACCAAATCAGCATATAAAAATGATTATGTGACACCAAAGACTACAGAAATGGCTGCTGAAAATTCAGCTTTGCCACCAAAGTAATAAAATACATTTTAAAATATATTAAAATAGAAAACAGTTATGTTAACTTGCCATAATATTTCATAGTATTACTATTTTTACTCTATTTTTAAAATAAATGCAGCCTTGGTGAGCATAAGAGACTTCTTTAAAAATTAAAACAAACATTTGAACGGTTGTGGAATATATATAATTCATATTATTTACTGTGTGTGAAAGAAAATGATAAAGCTATCACACCTTAAGTACAGTTTTGTACGTCTGAATTCTTTCCATCGGTCTCTGCAAATACGTGCTAACATTAAAGACCTGGGTATCCAAATGTGCCAACTCTGTGTTTGCATATTGCTGGAACACAGTAGAAGAAGAATTGTTGTTTATTTACTTCACATCATTTAAAAGAAGGAGCACTTTCTGCCAGACTGAAAACCTTATATCCTCTTGCCTTGAAGAAATGCTGTGTGTTTTTGTCTGAGATGCATGCCTCAGCTTGGGGCAGGCCTGTAATGAACTGGAGATACATCTCAAAGTCTGGTGCATAACTGACAAAACACTGGGCTACATCATCATCTGAGAAGCACATCTCCAGCTTGGGGAGAATACAACTGTGATGGAGGGACAGAGGGACAAATAAGTTAACCCAACAATTTGAATTATATTATATTATATTATATTATATTATATAGAAAAAAGAGATGTCTTCACCATTCATGGAAACTTGCAATATCCCTGATATTACGGAATATGTACTCTTTTTGACTAAGGATGGTGAGAGGAACTTGAGAGCTTGTCTCTAAGTACTGCAAATGGTGCTCCACAAAGAAGTTCATTTCCTGCACAAAACTGTTCTCACCATCAAGGAGTCCCTTGATCAACCGACTGGAAGTAAAAAAAGAGTCAAGATAGATAATAAAATAGACAATAAAGACAGATCTGTGTATGTTGTTATTGTTAACTATTATATTAAAATAAACAAACGATCAAATTAAACTTTAGTGTTTTCATTTAGCTTAAACCTTACATGTCAGCCACGTTGGACAGTGTCCAGTATTTAGAACTGCTCCACTCACAACTGTCATATACTCTAATATGAGCACTCTTCTTTCTAGTGAAATCTACCACTGTTATTGATAAACAAATTAAAGTAGCATTTGTCAGCTAATGTATATTTAAAATAACCTTCCGTCAAGTAAGACTGGTGAACTTGAGAACTTCGGGACCTAAGGCAAGGGATATTCCATTTATTGGTCTTGAGTTTTATTTACCTTTGGATCAAGCCATGCTCATCCTTTGTGAAAATCTTTTTGCCTTTCTCAGGGGATTCTCTTGTCTCTGCTTCAAGGGCCAATGAAAATATTTCCTTTGAGAAACAAATTGAAAGATTATTAAAATAATCTAACAACCCTGAAAACCCTGCTATTTCAGCTATATACACACACATTCACTCACCTTCGTCTTCTTTTCTAGGTATGCCGGGGATACCCAGCCCTGACGGGATGGTGTGATCTTGGTTGGCTTTGTACGGACAAGCCACCTCACAGGATGGGATGAGTCCAGGACCTCCACAAACTGGCCTTCCTTAAGTACAAAAGCTTCCTTGTTTCCTCCCAGAGGATGACAATCCGTTTTGGCCACATAAATATCAAATATCTGCAGAAGGTACTGTATATCAGTGTATTTTATTTTTACTTTCTACTTGTTTCTAAAGCAATCTGAGCTACAACATGCATAAAAAGTGCCTATAAATGAAGTTTATTATTATTTAGTTTATTATTAAGAGACTGAGGAAATACCTCTCCTCTGTCATCATCTCCATCTGACTCAGAGAATGACTCAGTATTTCCAGAGGACTTGTAGGGATGAATGCGTTTGGGAGACGGTGTGTGACTGGGTGAACCTATACCAAATACAAAAGCAACAATACAGAAGAGTACAGTATATTAAGCTTCTTAAAATGCTCGAGAGCATATTATTTCGCTATCTCCAGACTTCAAAACAAACAAACGAAGCACCTTGCAGCACCAAGAGAACTGACCTTTCCCTTTAAGATGGTCTGTAGTCTTTGGGGGTTGTACACTAACATTTTTTTCTTCTTCAGAAGTCTGAGCAGAATGAGCATCATTTTTTGACTTCTCTTCCTCTTTTCTCCTGTTTGAGAACATATTAATTTAAATACATTGCAAAGTATTATCCTAAAGAACAGAAAAAGGAAAAATGATTATGCGCTGCCAACTTTCTTTATAATTAAGAGTCCTTGAAAGGTCTTTACAATGTTAAACTTACCTAGATTGGTATTCTGTCTCAGCATCAGGGGCTGTGTCATAATCTGAGTAACAGGATACTAGAGAGGGGACAGAATTACAAGAAACATGTTCAGTTTCTATTGATGTATACATATATTGCAAATATTAAAGACTTTGTCAGCTTAATTCAATATTAGCTATATTCCTCTGTTTTTATGTTAAAATTACTTTTACAGTAAAAAAGAAAAACTTTTTTTAGCAAACCTGATATCAAATTTTTATAATGCCTTAATTAAAAATAAATGATTTTTGTTTTTAGTGTTTAACTTTTACTTTATTTGGATTTACAGGTAGCTGCCATTAATCGGTTCTCTGTCACAACATAATATATATTATATATATATATATATATAATTATATAATATATTTAATAATAATTATATATAATATATATAGCAACTCACTGGAGCTGACTGAAATTAGACTTCTCCTTTTCTCCTGGATCTTGCTGTAGCTGTCATCTGCCGGTAGGTCATAAACGAGTCTCAAAGACTCCTCTTCAGTGTTTACGACTGGAAGAATCTCTTTCTCAGAGATCATTTCTGGACCTGGTGTTTGTGCAGTCTGAATTATTTGTGATGGCTTCTGAGGTTTACCCACTGTCACATTCCCATTGTAACTAATTGCTCCAAACTTGTTCGCAACTTCACATGTGTAGATTCCAGCATCTTTGTTTGTAACCCTGGAAATTTCCAGAAAACACCTACCATCTGCATTATGGGTGATTTTGTACCTTTTCCCAGGCCTCAGATCTACTCCATCTTTAAGCCAGCGCACAGTGTCGATTTTACCATCCACAACACACTCCAGGAATGCAGTACCACCGAGATCAAGATTCTGGTTCTTGAACACTTCTTTGAAGACTAGACGCATGTCTTTCCTAGTTTTGTAACCTTTGAAAGCAGCTTGTATCTTAATGGCAGCTTCACGCATCTCTGGTTCATCCTCAAAATCTATGTCTATACCGGGGGTGTCCACATTAACATGCTCAACTTGAGAACTCTTCTGTTTGTCAGTATCCACACTTGGGATCTGCTCTTGTGTCGTCTCCTCAGGTTGAATTACAGATTTCCCTGAGACATCTACTTCAATAACGACCTGCTGCACATTTTTCTGATCTCCATAATCTGCGTGTGGTAAGTTTGTTTCAACTTTGGGTGATGCCTTCTGCACATCCCTAAAGGACATTGTTCTAGCTTTCTCGGCAGGAATTATTTCTTCTTTGAATTTCTGGCTTGTAATGGCAATATTTGTTGCTTTTCCTGTAACATGCTTCGGTATTTTTCCATTTTGTTCTTCCACGACCTGCACGACATTTTTCAGATCACCACTATCAATATCTGGTAAATTCAGTTCACCTACCCGTGAATCTCTCTGCACATCCCTAACAAACATTTTTGTAGTTTTCTCTGTATAAATTATTTCTTCTTTGAATTTCTGGCTTGCAGTGGCAGTATTTGCAGCTTTTTCAGTAACATGCTTTGGTACTTTTCTATGATGTTCATCCACAACATGCGTGACATTTTTCAGATCTCCACTATCAATGTCTGGTAAATTTGTTTCCCCTTCCAATGAATCCCGCTGCACATCCCTAATGGACACTGTTGTGGTTTTCTGTACAAGACTTATTTGCTCTTTGGGTTTCTGCCCTGTATTGGCAATACTTGTTGCTTTTTCTTTAACATTCGTTGTTATTTTTCCATGATGTTCATCCTTGGATTGAACCTTTTCACTTTCTGGTCCCAAATCAGATTGGACATTTTGCTTCTCATGCATTTCATTTTTATCCAGTGATTTCTTTTTCGGTTCGTTCTTTTCATTCATATGGACGGGATATTCATCAACCTTTGATGGCTTAGAGATGGTGTTCACAATTGGCTCTTTCTTTGATTTCTCATTTACAGTTGATTCCAATTTGAAATACTGATTCCTTTTCTCTAAATTATGTGGTTGTTCTTGAGATGCTTTGAAGACTGGTGGCTCTAAGCCATAATCTGATATCTTTAAAGTGGTATCCAAAGTTTGTTTTATTTCCATATCCTGGTTCTTTGCTTCCAAAACATGCTTTTTGATTTCAACATGTTGCTGGGAATCCTTCTCCTTGGAGAGAGATGTTGTTAGGTCAGCATGTTTTGATGCCTCTTTGGTCTCCACAGTCGGCTCCATGAGAACATCTTGTTTCTTGCCCTTCTTGTCAACAGTTGGGTTTTTATCATTCTGATTGTTTGCTTCAAAAACACTGTATTGGTCTTGGAGTGAAACATCTGGATGTGTGGCCTTACTCTTTGACCTTGGTGGAGGCTGGGGAACGTTTCTGGGTGGTTCCTTGCTCTGTTCTTTTGTATCTATACTTGGAGTTTTCTTCTGAACTTGCCCCGAAATCTTTTCATTGTGCTGCTCCACAGAAATCTTAGTAACCTCTTTGGAACCAGTGTCCACGACTTCTTTTCTTTGTTCTTCAGGTGCATCGGTTGTGAGAGATTTAATTTCAGATTCTTTCATGGTGCGAGTAGACAAATTAACCATTTTGGAACTCACATCTTTTCCCTTTTGTTTCACCAATGACTTCCTCTCGACACCTTTGTCATCTGTCATTGTCTCACAGAGATCCTGGATGTGAATTTCTGATGGCTCTAAGATAGAGATATCTGATTCGTCAATGACCACAGCCTGTTTCTTATGCACTAGACCACTGTGGGTTTCTTCGATAATGTTTTTCCCTTTTGATCTCAGTGGGACTTGAGGAATGTCTTTACTTCTAGGGGAAGCTTCTGGTGTAAATAATAGAAATGTAACATTACTTTTTTATTTTGATTTTGAATCATTTTTAATTACTTACTTATTGTTAAATAATGGGAATAAATGTACCTTTTATAACAAGAGAAGCTGTTGTCTCCATCTTAGCAGCACAGCATTTGTAGACCCCACTGTCCTGACATGTTAGATCATGGATTTGAAGCTGTAATTTCGAGCCATCTTGTTTCATCTCATACTTGTTTCCTGGTTCTAGCAACACTATTCCCTTCTTCCACTGCACAGCAACTCCAGGTTTAGAGAGCTCACAGGTCAAGAACGCTGTCTCACCTTCTTCAGCTTCAAGGCTTTGAAGGATCTTGCAGAAGTATATAGGTTTCTCTGTACATGCAGAAGTAAAAATAAAGTTTGGGTTCTTCAATTTGAAGTTCTACAGGGACAAAGCATTAGAAAGTGCAGATGTATCACTAAAATAAGCTCTGTACCTTTCACTGTGATTGAACCATTAGTCACTAGGCTTCCAGCACAACATTTGTAGGCCCCACTGTCCTGAGCTGTTATTTCATGGATATGAAGCTGTAGCAGACGGCCATCCTGTTTAATCTCATATTTGTTACCAGGCTTAAGTATAACTGCTCCTTTCTTCCACTGCACTGAAACTCCAGGTTTAGAGAGCTCACAGCGCAATACGATTGTGTTGCCCTCCTCTGCTTCTTGGTTTTGGAGCTCCTCAGAGAAGAACAATGGATGTTCTGATGAGGGAAAACAACAATGTTAATGGACACATGAACAGATTAATGAATTGATCCCACTATAAAAAAAGAAAAAGGAAAGATGGAAAATGACATAATTCCCTTACCTTTTACTATGAGAGAAGCAGTCGTCACCATGCTACCAGTAAAACATTTATAAGAGCCACTATCTTCAATTTTCAGGTCAAATATCTGAAGCTGCAGAAAACAACCATCTTGTTTCATCTCATACTTGTTTCCAGGTTTTAGCAACAATGCTCCCTTCTTCCACTGGACCGCAACTCCAGGTTTAGAAAGCTCACAGGTCAGGGTGGTCGCCTCACCTTCCTCAGCTTCAAGGCTTTGGAGGCTCTTGCAGAAAAATATAGGTTGCTCTAAATGTGGGGAAATAAAAATACATTGGTAACACTTTACAATAATGTCTCGTTTGTTTTCATTAGTTAAAGTGTTAGTTCACTTCAGAATTAAGATTTCCTGATAATTTTCTCACCCCCATGTCATCCAAGAGGTTTAGGTCTTTCTTTCTTCAGTCGAAAAGAAATTAAGGTTTTTGAGGGAAACATTCCAGGATTTTTCTCCATATAATGGATTTCAACAGCTACAAATGGGTTGAAGGTCCAAATTGCAGTTTCAATGCAGCTTCAAAGGGCTCTAAACAATCCCAGCCAAGGAATAAGGGTCTTATCTTGACTTAGTCTTTGCACGTTCACTTTGTAATCACTTGCTCGGTACTTTTGCCTACGCCAGTCGTGACCTTTCCAATGTGATTACGTAATGCGTGGCGCATCGCACAGCTAGTGCAAGATGAGCATTTGAGGTTAAAAAGTGTTTTAGAAAATGACTGATCGTTTCTCTAGATAAGACCCTTATTCCTCAGCTGGGATCATGTAGAGCCCTTTGAAGTTGCGTTGAAACTGCCATTTGGACCTTCAACCCTTTGGTAACTGTTGAAGTCCACTATATGGAGAATAATCCTGGAATGTTTTCCTCAAAAACCTTAATTTCTTTTTGACTGAAGAAAGACATAAACATCATGGATGACAGGGGGTGAGTAAATTATCAGGAAATTTTAATTCTGCAATTCTGTGAACTAATCCTTTAGTGTATTAACTAACATGAACTAAAAATGATCAATACATTTGTTACAGTATTTGTTAATCTGTTTTAATGCTATTTAATAAAAATACAATTATTCATTGTTTGTTCATGTTAGTTCACAGTGCATTACCTAATGTTAACAAATACAACTTTTGATTTTAATAATGTATTGGTAAATGCTGAAATTAGCCGAAACTATGATTAATAAATGCATAGTTTAAGGGTGAACAATGCAAGTATTGTTCACCCTTAGTTCACATTAACAAAAGTAGTTAACAAATTAAAACTTGTATTGTAAAGTGTTACCAATTCATTTTATGTTTTTTAAATTTGTGGCTTTATACACAATGCTCTTAATGAATTATCAGAATATACTGGTTCAATGTTGTTAGAGTGGTACATGGAAAGACTATTATTTAATTCGAAAGTTTCTCTAAAACACGTTCCAAACCTTTCACAGTAACAGAGCAAGTAGTCACCAGGCTCCCAGCACAACATTTGTAGGTCCCACTGTCCTGAGCTGTAAGCTCATGCATATGAAGCTGTAGTTGACGGCCATCCTGTTTTATCTCATATTTTTTACTAGGCTTCAAAAGCACTGTTCCTTTCTTCCACTGAACAGTAACTCCAGGTTTAGAGAGCTCACAGCATAATATTGCTGTCTTGCCCTCCTCTGCTCCTTGGTTTTGGAGCACCTCAGAGAAGAACAATGGCTGTTCTGGAGAGAGAAAACAATATGCTTATCTTTTAAAAAATGGACACATGAACAGATTAATTATTTCCAAATGTATGTGTATGTTAAAGGTCAAAATGTGGGAAAATGGCATTTGAATAATTGACTAACCTTTTACCACAAGAGAAGCAGATGTGATCAGGCTTCCAGCACAACATTTATAGGTCCCACTGTCCTGAACGGTTAACTCATGTATCTGAAGCTGTAGTTGACAGCCATCCTGTTTCAGCTCATATTTTTTACTAGGCTTTAAAAGCACTGTTCCTTTCTTCCACTGAACAGAAACTCCAGGTTTAGAGAGCTCACAGCATAATATTGCTATCTTTCCCTCCTCTGATTGTTGGTTTTGGAGCTCCTCAGAGAAGAGCAATGGCTTTTCTGTAGAGGGAAAACAGAAACATATGTCTTCATGAGTTCATCAAACAACAAATAGGCACATGAACAGATTAATGAATTAATTCTTGTGTCAAATATCAAAATGAAGATAAATAGCATTTGAAATATTCACTTTCCTCAGTGGATCTCAACCTTTTTGACCACCCCCCATTCCACCCACCCATTGTACACAACAATATTTGAAGGCCCACCCACTCACAATTTCTACTCAATAAATTATTTTAGAGCTTGGCATAACTAGACAGATGTATATTAGTAATAAAAAAATAACCAAATACTAGGAAATATCTCAATTTTTACTTGTTTTAGCTTATTTTAAAAGGCCTACTTGTTTTGCTTTGTTTTATTTTAAATTATTTAAGTCATCTCGAGGCCCCCTTGGAAGTTTGTTGGGGACCCCTGGTTGAGAACCACTGACTTACCTTTTACCACAAGAGAAGCAGATGTGACCAGGCCTCCAGCACAACATTTGTAAGTCCCACTGTCCTGAACGCTTAACTCATGTATCTGAAGCTGTAGTTGACAGCCATCCTGTTTTACCTCATATTTTTTACTAGGCTTTAAAAGTACTGTCCCCTTTTTCCACTGCACTGAAACTTCAGGTTTAGAGAGCTCACAGCACAATATGACTGTGTTGCCCTCCTCTGATTGTTGGTTTTGGAGCTCCTCAGAGAAGAACAATGGCTTTTCTGGAGAGGGAAAACAAAAACATATTTGCTGTTACATGTTCATCAAAAAACAAATGGACACAAGAACAGATTAATGAAGGAATTCATATGTCCAGATCAAAATGTAGAAAAATGCCATTTGAAATATTCACGTTCCTCAGTCAGTTGATGTGGATCTCAACCTCTTTAAACCCCTCCCCACTCGTTGTACACAACAAAATTCTAAGACCCCCCCCCCCCCAAAAAAAATTATTTTAGAGCTTTGCATAACTAGAAAAATGTATATTTGTTAGAAAAATAACCAAATACTAAGAAATATATTGATATTTAGTTTTACCTTATTTTAATACTTGTTTTGTCTAATTTTAAATTATTTAAGTCATCTTGAGGAACACTTGAGAACCGCTGACTTACCTTTTACCACAAGAGAAGCAGATGTGACCAGGCCTCCAGCACAACATTTGTAAGTCCCACTGTCCTGAATGGTTAACTCATGTATCTGAAGCTGTAGTTGACAGCCATCCTGTTTTACCTCATATTTTTTACTAGGCTTTAAAAGCACTGTCCCCTTTTTCCACTGCACTGAAACTTCAGGTTTAGAGAGCTCACAGCATAATATGACTGTGTTGCCCTCCTCTGATTGTTGGTTTTGGAGCTCCTCAGAGAAGAACAATGGCTTTTCTGGAGAGGGAAAACAAAAACATATTTGCAGTTACATGTTCATCAAAAAACAAATGGACAGAACAGATTAATGAAGGAATTCATATGTCCAGATCAAAATGTAGAAAAATGCCATTTGAAATATTCACGTTCCTCAGTCAGTTGATGTGGATTTCAACCTCTTTAAACCCCTCCCCACTCGTTGTACACAACAAAATTCTAAGACACCCCCCCCCCCCAATTTCTACCCAATAAATTATTTTAGAGCTTTGCATAACTACCCAATAAATTATTTTAGAGCTTTGCATAACTAGAAGAATGTATATTTGTTAGAAAAATAACCAAATACTAAGAAATATATTGATATTTAGTTTTACCTGTCTAATTTTAAATTATTTAAGTCATCTTGAGGAACCCTTGAGAACCACTGACTTACCTTTTACCACAAGAGAAGCAGATGTGACCAGGCCTCCAGCACAACATTTGTAAGTCCCACTGTCCTGAACGCTTAACTCATGTACCTGAAGCTGTAGTTGACAGTCATCCTGTTTTATCTCATATTTTTTACTAGGCTTTAAAAGCACTGTCCCCTTTTTCCACTGCACTGAAACGTCAGGTTTAGAGAGCTCACAGCATAATATTGCTATCTTTCCCTCCTCTGCTTGTTGGTTTTGGAGCTCCTCAGAGAAGAACAATGGCTTTTCTGTAGAGGGGGAAAAAACATATATGCCTTTACATGTGCCTTGTTCATCAAAAAACAAATGCACACATGAATAGATTAATGGATGGCTTCTTGTGTCAAAGATGGAAAAATGCCATTTGAACAATTCATTTACCTTTTATCACAAGAGAAGCAGTTGTGACCAGACTTCCAGCACAACATTTGTAGGCCCCACTGTCCTGAGCTGTTATTTCATGGATATAAAGCTGTAGCTGACAGCCATCCTGTTTAATCTCATATTTGTTACTAGGCTTAAGTATCACTGCTCCTTTCTTCCACTGCACTGAAACTCCAGGTTTAGAGAGCTCACAGCGCAATATGACTGTATTACCCTCCTCTGCTTCTTGGTTTTGGAGCTCCTCAGAGAAGAACAATGGATGTTCTGGTGAGAGAAAATAAAAAATAGTTCAATAATAGTATCCAACTGAAATTTTAACAATTTCATCACATAAAAAATACAAACCTTTCACATCAAGAGATGCCGTGGTCACCAAGCTACCAGCACAACATTTGTAGATGCCACTGTCCAGACTGTTCAACTCCTGTATCAGAAGCTGTAATTTACAGCCATCTTGCTTCATTTCATATTTGTTTCCTGGTTGAAGCAACAGCATTCCCTTCTTCCACTGAACATCCACTCCAGTTTTAGAGATCTCACAGCTCAGTATGGCAGTCTCACCTTCTTCTATTTCTTGTTTTTGGAGCTCCTCACAGAAATACAGAGGTTGCTCTGAATGCAGAAAATAAGTATGTTAATATTAATTAATGAGTATTCTACTATCTCATCTATATTGAATATAGCATACCTTTCACTTCCAGAGATGCTGAGGTCACTAGACTACCAACACAGCATGTGTAGACACCACTGTCCTGGCTTGTGAGCTCATGAATCTGAAGCTGCAGTTCACCACCATTCTGCTTTATTTCATACTTTCTTCCAGGCTTTAGGAGCACAGATCCCTTCTTCCAATTTATGGCAGCCCCAGGTTTTGAAAGCTCGCAGCAAAAAAAGGCAGTTTCCCCTTCCTCTGCTTCTTGGCACTCAAGCATCTTGATGAAGTACAAAGGTTGTTCTGAAAAATAAATGGTAAAAAATAAGCAAATATAAATACAGCATGTATTTCTTTTTGTTTTTGATTTTTTAAATACATATTTTATTATTGTACTTTTCGTCCATGAATGCACTTGAATGCATTCATAGGTTTTGATCAAAGACATTATGACATTCAGTCTAAAAATAGAAAAAATCTTTTTTTTTTCTTCACAAAACCATAGTATGACCCTCTAATGTCACGGCTCCCACCTTTGACAACAACCGATGCCGTGGTAACCAGGCTTCCAGAGCAGCACTTGTATGTGCCACTATCCTCACGTGTCAGGTCATGGATCCGTAGCTGTGCTTTGCAGCCATCTTGTTTCATCTCATATTTGTTTCCTGGTCTCAGTCGTATTGCTCCCTTCTTCCACTGCACTTCAACTCTAGGTTTCGAGAGCTCACAGCAAAGGAAGGCTGTCTCACCCTCCTCTGCCTCCTGGTTATGGAGTTCCTCACAGAAGAAAAGAGGTTGCTCTGAAAAGGAAGAGCAAAATGAAGTCAACTTTGCAGGAAACTGTTTCTTTTGGTCTTTTATAACACATACAGCATGTTCGATACCAACAAACCAAGAATCATTTTCATGTTATATACAATTCTATACTATTTTTTCACATTAAAAAAAACATGACAGTCCAAACAATCAAATATTAAAATATTAACCATTACTATTATGGTGTACTGTGCATACCTACCTTTGACAATAATATTAGCCCGTGTTTCTAGGTTGCCAGCACAGCATTTGTAAAAGCCACTGTCTTGACTTGTGAGGTCATGGATCTGAAGTTGTAGTTCATTGCCCTTTTGTGTCACTGTATACTTCTGTCCATTCTTCAGGAGCATTGCCCCCTTCTTCCACTGTACTGGTATTCCAGGTTTAGAGAGCTCACAGCACAAGAAAGCTGTTTCACCTTCCTCTACTTCTTGGTTTTGAAGCTCTTCGTGGAAAAACAAAGGGCGCTCTGTGGTATAAGAGGAGAAGAAACACTGGTAAAAATAAATGTTCATTAGGCAAAAAAAAATCTGCCACTGAATATTTTCACTCATTTAGTCACTCAGTTCATGCATAGATCAATTTCTCAACAAAAAATAAAATACATACAGCCAAGCAATTATTTTGATTCATACCTTTCACAGTAATACTGGCCCTCGTCTCAACGCCATCGGCACAACACCTGTAGGCCCCACTGTCCTGACTCGTGAGGTCACTGATTTGTAGCTGTAATTCACATCCATCCTGCTTCATCTCATATTTGCTACCTGGTTTAAGCAGAACTGCTCCCTTCTTCCACTCAACTGCAACTCCAGGTTGAGACAACTCACAGCACAAGAAAGTAGTCTCACCCTCTTCTGCTTCTTGGTTTTGGAGCTCCCCACAGAAAAACAAAGGACGCTCTGAAAGAAAGTAAGTAGTAAGCCAAGATCCCATAAGCATATGTGCCATTTCCAATAAATATAGCACAAATACACTTGGTATACTGATTTGTAAAGAGTTAAGTTGAATAAGCGGTAACACTTGACTTTACGCTAGAGTTTTATTCATTAACATTAGTTAATCCTTTAGATAACAAACTCTGAGCAAGTTATTTGGAAACACTTTACAATAAGGTTGATTAGTTAACATAAACTAATAATGAACTGCACTTTTATAGCATTTATTTAATCTTTGTTAAATGTTAATTTCAACATTTAGTAATATCTTGTGAACTAACATGAACAAAGTCTCTAGTAGTCGGAGCAAATGTTTTAAGCACTTCCTACCTTTGACTGTAAGAGTAGCACCACTCTGCATGTCTCCTGTATCGCACATGTAAATCCCGGCATCCTCTTTTCTGACTTTGTGAACTAGAAGAATATTACGTTTCCCGTGTTTCAGAGGTTCATACTTTTCCCCGGGGAGCAGGGTTACATTATTTCGTTTCCAGGTTACAGGTGTGCAGGAGTCAGAAGTCACACAGCACAGAGTGGCAGAATCTCCCTCAAAAATGGTCATGTCTTTCAGGTTTTCCTCAATGAAAACTTGATAAGAGAGAATGCACATTACAGTATGAAGTTGAAAGAATACATTGCATTTGGTATAGAGTACTTTTCTATAACAATACTGCTGTTTAATACTAAAATTAAATCCTTACTCTCACCTTTAGGTTTGCTGTTTACGCGCAGATGAGCAGAAGTCTTTTCATTTCCCACCACAAAGGAAACAATACCTGACTCTTCAGGTGTAATCATAGTGAGCACCAGTTGGTGTTCTTTCCCACAGATACTCATTTGATTCATCTCATTCTCCTGCAGTACATTGGAACCAAGCCACCAAACCCCATCAAGAATGTTCTCGTGAGAAAGCTCACACACAAAGCGGGCGCTCTCGCCTGCAGTAACCGTCAAGTCACGCAGTCCTCTCACTATCCTCACACGCTCTGTAAAGGAAACATTAACTGAATAAAGGACTGCATAAGAGTTCTTGGAGTTCATTTGTGTTTGAAAGTAAACTAAATTTTATTGTTAAACTTATGTAGGCTTGATATGAATTACTGTACCTATCACTCTGAGGGTGGCACAGGTCTTCTTGCCTCTGACACTGCATGTGTACACACCAGCATCCTCCACTCTCAGTTTCCTGATTTCAAGCTCCTGAGTGGCACCTTTACGGTGGAGGGTATATCGACCACCCTGTGTGATCTGATTTGCATCTTTTCTCCAGGTCACTGGGGCATTGTCGCTAGAGAGTAAACAACTAAACAGGACAGATTCCCCCTCTATTGCTTCTTGACTCTCAAGCTCCCGCTCAAAGAACACAGAGGCAGCAGCTGTGAGAGGTGTGAGGAGAAGTATGATCTCAACAACAGCTCAAAAGTATTTGGAGTATTTTGCAAATTAGAAGTTGTGTATGTTAATTGGGAGAGCTTATGATATGAAATGACACTATGCTTGTATGACCCTGTGATTCATGAAGGGTATCATACAGGGTTCGTGAAAGGACCATGAGGGTATCAACGGTGGTGGAAATGTCCGAGATATCAGTTGGGGGACCCTAATTGAGGAGACGGGTTATTTGAAGATTTTTTTTCATCATTCTAGGGTGCTGACCATCGTATTCAAATGGAAATACACATTGAGTACATTACCATTCAAAAGTTTGGGGCCAGTAAGATTGTTTAAATGTTTTTGTAAGAACTGTCTTAGGCTCACCAAGGCTGCGTTTATCAAAAACACAGTAAAAACAGTGAAAATACAGTAATATAGTGGAATATTTTTACAATTTGAAATATTTTTTTTATTTTAATATATTTTAAAAAGTAATTTATGATTATATCAGCAATTACTCTAGTCTTCAGTGTCACATTATCCTTCACAAATCATTCTGATTTGTTGATTTGGTCCTCAAGAAACATTTATTATTATTTTCAATGACGATAACAGTTGTGCTGCTTAATATTTTTGTGGAAACAGTAATAATTTTGGTAACACTTTATTTTACAGTGTCACTGTTACATATGTTACATGTAGTTACTGTAGTAATGACTATAAGTTATACATCAATACGTACACCTAACCCTATAGTAACAGCATGCAGTTGCTTAATATTACTTAGTACTTAAATGTATAGAATAAAAGAATAACATTAATGTGAAATAGGAAGCTTTTTTAACGTTATAAATGCCTTTACTGTCACTTTTGATCAACTTAATTCATTTACTGATCCCAAACTTTTGAACAATAGTGTGCATATCCAGGCTGGGCAGCAAATGGGGGGGGCTTGCCCCCCACTCCCCAGTGATGACCTCCCCCAACCTCCAAACCCTAGCCCATAACGCGATGATTTCAACAAATACACGATCTAAACCAAACGCGATTTCGACCAAGGCAGACAACATTTCATTTCCAGTCCTGGGTATCATACAGTGTTTACAGCCAAAACAAAACTATTCTGTGCACGATTTCTTTGTTCTTAGTTAATATTAATATTCAGAACAAACTTGAGTGAACTCAATGAGAATGTCATTAAAGTGGCTTTGGACCTACCCCTAACATTAACTTCAGCTGTTGTCTTCTGGTCTCCAATAACGCAGCTATATTCCCCAACATCCACAGGAAGGACGTTTTTAATGTGTAATTCAGCAACCAATCCATCCTTCTTGATCTTGTATTTAGCTCCATTGCCGAGCTCCTCATCCCCTCTCAACCATGTTACTGGTACCCCAGCCTTAGACAGCTCACAATGCAGAATCACAACACCTCCCTCCGGAGCCTCTTGGTTCTTCAGGTTTTGTTTGAACGTTACTGGCGTGGCTGAAGAGTAGCACATTAGCATGTTAGCTCACAGTGAGCTCAAGCGATAAAAAAAGCTCAATTTTCTTTAAAACCTTCATCCATACCGAACACTCTGACCGTGGCTTTGGTCTTCTGCTCCCCACAAATGCAACTGTAGACTCCACTGTCTTCAGGCAAGGCTTTCATGACGATCAGCTCTTTTGTAACATCACATTCCCTCATTTGATACTTATACCCCGACCTGAGGAGCTCGTCCCCCTTCCTCCATTCAACAGGACATCCAGCTTTTGAGAGCTCACAGTGTAATACGAGTGTATTTTCTTCTTCAACTTCCTGATTTTTCAACTTGACTTTAAAAGTGATAGGTGGAACTGTAAGCGTCAACCAAAAGAGATATGCCTGATTATTTCACAACAAAACCATGCAGGCCTTCAAAGCACAGCGAAGCAGAAGACTTCAGCACAAGAAGCAATAAAAAAATCACAACAGCAAGCCAAAAAAGACGAAAAATGTGCCAAGCCGCCTCTGCAAAAAGTCTGCATGCCTTACCCTTAACAGTTAGCTCAGCAGTTGACTCAGAGTCCTTGGTTTTACATGAATAGCTCCCAGCATCACTTGCTTCAACATTGTGTATGACCAGTTTGGTGAAAGTTCCCTCTTGCTTAATTTCATACTTGTCATTGGGTTTGAGAATAACTCTTCCCTTTCTCCAGTCGACTTGAGTGCAAGGTTTAGAAAGCTCACAGCTTAACACAGCTTGCCCACCTTCTTTAGTTACTTCATTTTGTAGTTCTCGTTTGAAAGTGACGGGTAGAGCTATGAAAACCATGAAAAATATGTTCAAGTTAAGTTTGAGAATGATTCAAAAGAGAGTAGTCAATCAATGTTTGATCTTGAGTAGAGTGTACCCTTGACTTTGACTTCTGCTGTCGTCTTTTCCTTTCCCGTAGTGCAGCTGTAGGAGCCGACATCTTCAGAGTTGACATTCTTGACAAGTAGTTCAGCAATCCTCCCCTCGATCCTCATCTGGTACTTTTCTCCAGCTTGCAGCATCTCTTCACCCCTCCACCATTTCACCGCGGTGCCTGGTTTGGAAAGCTCGCAACGCAGAGCAACAGTGTTGCCCTCCACCACTTCTTGATTTCTCAAGTTTTGTTTGAACGTGATTGGGAGAGCTAAGAAATCGTAAATATATATATTATGTCACCTAAGCAGAACTTTTGACAAAATTGGCAATTACGTAATCTCTTGCTTGAGTTTCATACCATTGATTTTAACCGTTGCTTTGGATGTCTGATTGGGGCATACACAAAAGTAGACTCCACTGTCTTCAGGTACAGCTTTCCTGATAACAAGCTCCATTTTAGTTGCAATCTGTCTCATCTGGTACTTTTCTCCAGGCTTCAGGACTTCTTCTCCCTTCAACCACTCAACATCAGCACTGGCCTTTGAGAGTTCACAGCGCAAGGTGATGTTGTTCCCTTCTTCACCCTCTTGATTTGTAAGTTCATGTTTGAATGTGATGGGGAGAGCTATACAAAGCAGATGTTGCATATCTTCTATAAAATTTGTTATAGCTTATTTCTAGCAAAAATTGGATAATGCTCAGTTACAGGAACTTGCATTTGAATACTTCCTGGAACACATTCATACCATTAATTTTGATGGTGGCTTCGGTCTTTTGATCTCCACATACACAGCGATAAACTCCACTATCTTCTGGTTGTGCCTTCCTTATCAGCATTTCGGCTTTTACTTCTTTGTGTCTCAGTTGATATTTTTCTCCAGTTTTGAGCATTTCTTGTCCTTTCCACCACTCTACTCGAACGCCTGCCTTAGAAAGTTCACAGTGCAAAGTGACACTGTTCCCTTCCTGAGCTTCCTGGTTCTTCAGAGTTGCTTTAAAGGTAGCAGGGAGTCCTTCAGAAAGCCAAGAATTGAGAAAGCCTGTATTCACGTATTGAAAGTTATAGGCTCTTCAAAAGTGTGAATGTTGTGTCTACCCACCAAAGTGTTACCAAAATCTTACCAGTGGACACTTTTTGTGCTCATTCTACTTTATTAACTACATCAGGTAAAGTTCTAAATAAATGCCATCAATTGGGGTACATTTTATTGATGCATTATGTACACCAACAGACTATAGCTCTTCACAAGCAGTCCATGCTGTAGTGAATTGGGCAAAATCAAGGTAAAAGCTACATTTCTACATCACATATTTAATCAACCAATAATATGAAAGGATTTCTGATATTAAGACTCCTCTGATGTCAAATATGGAGTGTAATTAGAGGGTATGAATTTAAACATCAATGTAATGAAAATCCAACAGTGATTTATATCACTGTTGAGAGATTAATTAAACCTGTGCTGTGGGCTTGTGTAATGCCATGACAGCATGCTATAGGCCTTAATCATGGTAGTGCCATATTTAATTTTAGACAGGAATGAAAAAATGGCTGTGAGGGATAGAAGCACAGTGTGTTCAATGAATTGTACTGCTGTTTAACAACACACTGATTGTTCAATTGACAAAATGTCTTTCAGAAAAAAACTCCATAAAACAATTTTGAAAGTTGAGTTGTGAAAATTACACAATCTATTGCCTTTATATAGTACTTTCCAATGTAAAGACTGGAAGTCTATCCCTCACAGTCTTGATTTCATCCTTAAGTTAAATTCAATGTGGCATCTAACCTGACTATGGTCAATAGTGGCTGTGGAGGAAATGGACATTTTAAATGAAATGGAAGAACTTGATCACTCAGTGCTAGAAAAAGAAAAATCACATGGTCATGAAAATTAAATGCATATGAAAACCATAATGTCAAAAATTCAGCAGTGACTTGGATATTACCTTGAACCATCAATTCGGCTGTTGATTGTGAATCTTTGGTTTTGCATGTGTAATTTCCTGCATCACCCTCAACAAGGTTATTTATCACCAGTTTGGTAAATCGTCCCTCCAGTTTCATGTGATATTTGGCTCCGGCTTTCAGAATTACTCTACCTTTCCTCCACTCGACTGGAGCACCAGGTTTTGAAAGTTCACAGGTAAATACTGCACTCTCACCCTCTATAGACACCTGGTTCTGAAGCTCTCGCTTGAATGTAATTGGAAGAGCTGAGAAAATATTGACATTTTTGGTCTTTTAATATGAACCATTACCTCAGGGGCAAAAATCATATGATATATACACATTCATTCAAAATTTTGGGGTCTGTAAGATGTGTGGTGTTCACACTTGTAGTTCAGTTCTCTTGGTTCTTTTGGTCCGGACCAAAAAAGAAAATAAAACATTAAGTCCTCTTTCGCTTAGCATTGACAGTGTCATTTTTAACAATGAACTTAAATATGCAAAAAAGAAAGGCTTTCATAACTTATGTTTAGTGACTTACTGAACATCCAAAACAATGCTGTGTACTGGGCTTAATGCGCTTAATGAGTCTGTTTGGAACGGACCTTTTCAGGGGTCTTGGTCCCCTTGTGTGGTGTGCGCCGGTGTTCGAATGGTAGCGTTCACATATATTCACATGAACCGCGCTCACAGAGCAATCGCACTAGAGTTCGTTTTAATCAAACCAAAACTGCCAAGTGTGAACACACCCTAAAATGTATCTTATGCTCATAAAGCCTACATTTATTTGATAAAAAAAGAATATCGTGAAATATTATTGCAATTTAAAACAGCTACTTTCTATTTTAATATATTTTAAAAATTTAAAATTTTAAAATTCTGCTATTACAAGCAGACATTTCAGCAGTGTCACACGATCTTTTAGAAATCATTCTTATATGCCGATTTGGTGCTTAAGAAACATTTCGTATCCATGTTGAAAACAGTAGTGCTGCTTAATATTTTTGTGGAAACTGTAATAAATTTTTTCAGGATTCTCTGATGAATAGAAAGTTCAAAACAACAGCATTTATTTCAAATAGAAAACTTATATAACATTATAAATGTCTTTACTGTCACTTTGATCAATTTAATCCATCAATGCTTAAAACTATTAATTGAAAAAAAAAAAACTAAATGACCCCAAACTTTTGAATGGTAGTGTATAGGGGTGTAATAATATATCGTGTCACAATATATCACAATACAAAAATGGAGAGAGACATATATGTATTGTGTATAGTTCACCCAAGATGAAAATTGCTGTGTGAGAAAAAATGCAAGTTTACAGAGTTTTGGTGTCAGTTCTATGGATAATAATGGAATGGGGGAATATTTGTGGGTTACGATAATACCAAATGTCTTGTGTTACCAGTAAAAATTGGCCTACATTATTTTAAATATAGCTAGTCAATGACAGAGAGCAAGCATATTTGTGTTTTTCTGTATTTTCAGCTTCAGAATCCTGAATATTTTTATTCTGGTATCAACATTGTCCTGTGCATTGGGTTACCAGCACCAAGTCCAAGCTTATTCATTTCCACACCCAATGTAATACCAAATTTAGCATTTTAATCAACAGTTAATTTCTTGTTAACCTTTTACCATTTCACAATAATATCGTGAGTTCAGTATCGTGTTTCGAATATGAATCGAATCATGACATGAGGGTATCGTTACATCCCTAGCAATGTACATATTTAACATTTAACCCTACCTTTGACTTTCACTTTCGCTGTGGTCTTTTGGCCTCCAGTCTCACAGCTGTATATTCCAGCATCTTCAGGGAAAATATTAGTTATTTCCAACTCAGCTATCCTTCCATCCAGCCTTGTCTGGTACCGTGGCCCAGGAAGGAGTGGTTTATCTCCCCTCCACCATTCCACAGGTACTCCAACTTTGGAGAGCTCACAGTGTAAGGTTATAGATTCCCCTTCCAGAGCTTCTTGATTCTTAAGATTTTGTTTAAAAGTAGCAGGAGCACCTGGGCAACCACCATATGAGTTTTTATAATAACATCAATTTTGTATTAATAACAAAAACTCAATGAAACAAAACCTTACCAACAATTTTGATTGTAGCTTTGGTCTTTTGGTCTCCACAGACACATCTGTAGACTCCACTGTCTTCAGGCACGGCCTCACAGATGATCAGCTCAACTGATCCATCTCGTTCTCTCATCTTATACTTCTCTCCAGGCTGGAGCAGCTCGTCTCCATTCCACCATTCTACTGGGACACCGGTTTTGGAAAGCTTACACTGCAACGTTATCATCTTCCCTTCCTCGGCTACCAGGTTTTTCAGCTTCTCTTTGAAAGTGACATGTTGAGCTACAGAACAAAAAGAAACAAGTAAGTACATCCTTATTTTTATTTCTTTGTTTTTTTCTACTATATATATATATATATATATATATATATATATATATATAATTTTTTTGTTTTGTTTTGTTTTTTTTACTAAATATTAAAATTCATTGCTAAATGATCATTGTTTTGGGACCAGTGAAAAACTGGCAGGTTAAGTAACAGAACTATTGGCCTGACTGGGCAAGTATTAAAAAAATCCTTAAAATTTTTGGATGAAAAAAAAAAAATTGGATGATTGAGCTCACCAGTAACAGTAATGTTGGCTGATGTCTGGGCAGTTTCACTTGTACAGCTATAGACTCCACTATCCTCTTGTGTCAAATTGAAAATCTTCAGCTCCAGCATGCAGCCTCTCTGCCTGATCTTGTACTTCTCTCCGGACTTGAGGAGGTTGTTCCCCTTTCTCCACTCAACAGGGGTGTCTGGTTTGGATATCTCACAATGTAAGATTATACTGTTTCCCTCCTCAACTATTTGATTTCTTAACTTCTGTTTGAACATCATGGGTTGAGCTAAGAAAATATAAAAGAATATATAAGCACCATTTTCAGCATTCAGATCACTGGAGAAGCAAAGTCTTCATAACATCTTGTCTTACTTCGTATTTTGATAATAGCTTTGGTCCTTTGATCTTCACACACACAGACGTACGTTCCACTATCCTCAGGCACTGGATTTCTGATTACCAGCTCCAGTATGGTGACTATGTGTCTCATCTGATACTTTTCACCAGGACAGAGAGTTTGCTCACCTTTCAACCATTCTACAGGGATTCCAGCTTTAGAAAGCTCACAGCGTAATATCACATTTTTACCTTCCTCTGTCTCTTGGTTCTTGAGCTCATTAACGAATGATATAGGAACCGCTGGAAAAGAGGGAAAGGTACAAGTGAAGCTACAAGATAGCTGATTATCAAAGACAAATGTTATGAATACATTTTCATAGTAATCAGTACCATTGACTGTAACAGTCGCCATAGTTTTTTGGCCTCTGCAAATGCATGTGTAATTCCCAGAGTCTTCTGGCTTCAGATTGTGTATTGTAAGAGAAATGCAAGATTTCCTTTGCCTCATGTGGTACTTCTCGCTAGATTTTAATGTTTCAGGTCCTTTGCGCCAGACAAACTGAACGCCAGGTATAGAGTATTCGCACGTCAGTGTCAGACTCTCTCCCTCTTTGACCTCCTGGTTCTGAAGCGCTTTTGTAAACTCAGCAGGAATAACTAATGTGAAACAAACATAAAGATGATGTAATTTTAGAAAAGTAGTATAACTAAAAGATGGTAGACTGTGGAAAAAAAAAACATCTGAAATACCTTTAACAGTCAAATTGGCTTTACTGCTGACCGAACCTGCATCACACTCGTACACCCCTGCGTCACTGTCTTTCACATCACGGATAGCCAGCCTGGCCTCATTTCCAGATCGACTCACTAAGAACTTTGAGGAATTCCAGATTAAACAGCCATCTTTGTACCAAACAATATGACATGGCTTTGAGGTCTTGCATAACAGCATCAAACTTCCTCCTTCAATTGCTTCTGTGTCCTCCAATGCTTTAGTTATCGTGGGGCGTCTCTCTGTTATTCAAAGAGGTTGCATTACAAAGACATATTTCAGATTTATTTTGAACATTATTCTAATCTACTTTATATGTGCTTGTGTTTCACAGTTTTAATTTTATGATAGACAAGATCAAGGCAAAAAAATGTTTTTTTATAAACCTCAAAATTATATATTATATATAACATTATATCTAAGAAATTATATATAACATTATCTATTTATAATATCAAAGCAGTAAAAGACATATTGACTAGTTTCATCTCAAAAAGCCTTCTTATGCGCATTATTAACGGAACTTCACTATTACAAGCGTATATGTGCCACATGCATCTTGTCAAGTGTCATGATTTATAATAGTTACCTCTGACTAATAGTGACGCATATGATCTTTTTTCCCCAGCCTCGAAGGAGATGGTGCCAGTGTCTTTACGTGCAAGCTCTTTGAACGTAAGAGTGTGGTAACCACCAGGCATCATCTTGATTTCGTTAAGGTCATTAGTGTAGAGCAAGGTCTCATCCAGGTACCATTTAACGTCAGTGTAGTCACTTGGGCAGATTCGACACTTGAAGACGATGGTATCTCCTTCTAGACACTCTTTATCTTCTAGCTCATCCACAATGACCACTTTTTGACCTGAGGGACAGAATCATATGAAAACTGCAATAGATGCATAAAAACTTCAACAATTCATAAAGTGGCTATAAAATAATTTCCAAACACTTTATTCTAGTATCTTGGATTCACTTTTTTAAGGTATATAACTCTGGAAGAATTTTAGTCTATTTTTATGATTTTTATTGATTTAAACAAACAATATAAATGTACTTAAAATATTTGATTTGGCAACCTTGAACTGTAAGTATTGCCCTGCTCTGCATTGTCCCAACGTCACAGGTGTAGACGGCACTGTCATTCTTCTCCAGATTAAAGATGGTCAGAGTAAGGACAACATCCTTTTTCTTCATCATGTACTTTTGTCCCGAGCTGAGGACCGTCAAGCCTTTTAACCAGGTCACGGTGGTGGCAGGCCTTCTGGTTTCACACTCCATGATCACTGAGCCCTTTTCCTCAGCACGCAAATCCTTCAGTTCCTTCGCAAATGCATGTTGCAAGTCTATATGCATAAAGAGAGAATAACAGTGTAAATGACATTCAGCAGAATGAAATGAACTTGATCCCCTGCAAGAGCAGTTGCACTGGGAAAAATTAATAAAGAAGTGTATAAAATGAGCCAACTCGACTTCATAACAGGAAGTACTTACCTCTGACATCTAATCTTGCCCTTGTAGCAATCCCATCAGCCTCACAGCAGTACTCTCCAGAGTCTATTATGGCTACATTATGGATGATGAGCTTTACCAAATAATCCTTTTGGATCATTTCATATTTTGGGCTGACTCTAATTAGTCGCCCATTTTTCAGCCATTTAACTGTTGCATCAGGTTTGGTGATTTCGCAGCTGAGCTCTGGATCTTCACCGGGTGTCGCTTTAACATTTAGCATATCCCTAAACACTCTCACTGGCTTCTCTGAGAAAACAGAAGAGACAGAGAGTAAGCAATTCTTAACTTGGAAACTTGCATTATTTGTGATATTAAAAATATCACCTTTGACAAACAACATAGTCCTGCAACTGAGATCTTTGATGGTAAATACCACTTCGCCGGCATCAGATATAAAAACTTCCTGAATGCTCATTGTGTATTTGCGCCCCTTGTTAGCGACTATGATCCGTCCATTGCTGACAATCAGTTGGCCATTTAAGATCCACAACGCTTCATCAATGATATCGTGGGAAAGGACACACTCAAAACTGCAGTTTTCCCCTTCCAGCACAGTCGTTGTCCGTATGCGTTTGATAATGGTAATGCGCAGGTCTGAAAAAAGGCCCATTAGTTTAAATAATTTTTTGTAAATTATTTCAGTTAGATTCAATTAGAGATTATGAAACTTACCTCGAACTATGACTTTCGCTTTAGTTTGGCTGCAGCCAATATCACAGCTGTACTCCCCACCATCGTCCTTTCTCAGTTTGTGAATTATAAGAGTCAATGACTTTCCCACATGGAGAATCTCATACTTCTCATTGGCGGTCAGAATTTCACCATCTTTCCTCCAGACAGCAGTTACAGATGGCTTGGAAACCTCACACTGCAGAAGGACTTCACCACACTCCTCACCAGCTACATCCTCCAGTGACCTGAGGAACACTGCTGGCTTCTCTAAGAGACACACATAAATGGATGATATTAAAAAATCTATACCAAAGAAAATTAACACTCACTTTTGCATGACAAAATGAATTTAGGCATCCCAAGATTATAATGTAGAGTAAGAAAGACAGATAATCTCTGATATAGTTTTAATTTGAAATAAATATTACAGAATAACATTAGAGGAGGGATGCTATGCAGCCCATAAAGGGACATGGTGATCGGAAAAAAAATAAAATGTGCATGTGTCTCTACTTTGAATGAAGAGAAGTTGGACATCAGATTATTCAAAAATCCTGTTTTCTTAGTCTCATGGTAACGGAAAACCTCACCTCTGACCCTGAGGAATGCAGACTCACTGATATCAAAGGTTTTGAATGTTACACGGCTCTCTTGAGGAGCAAGTCGCTTTAGAATCAGACTATAGATTTTTCCAGAATTCTGGATTTTGTTGATGTGGTTGGTGTATAGCACTCGGTCATTGAGAAGCCACTGGACACTGGGTGACTCGTGACTCAGTTCACAACTGAATACGGCCGATCCATCTTCCTCAGTCTCTACTTGCTCCAGGTGTCTAATTATCTTCAACCTTTTAACTGCAGGGAAAAAAAATATTTGTAGTGTCTTATCTGTGCTCTAAAGATGCTCCATGAAAAGCTACTCATGCATATGGAAGACTATACCAGGGAGTGTTTTGATGGTGTGGGTAAAATTTGCAAAATTTGTTAAACACCCTTATACTGTAGCTAAAAGCAGGTACCTTCCACACTGATTCTTCCTCTTGTCTCTGAGCCACCGGCCAGACAGCGATACTCTCCTGAATCTGCTGATTTCACTCCCAGGATGGTCATGTCAACCCGGTTCTTTTCTCGCTTCATTGTGTACTTATTGGAGGCAAACAGGGGGGATCTACCCTTAAACCAGCGCACCACTCTGGGGGACGGACAGAACTCACAGCTGAGAGTAACTGATCCGTTCTCCTTGACCTCCACATCAGAAATGGGCTGTTTGACGACCAAAGGCCGCTCTATTAGGAAAGTGTAAGCAAAAATTCATAAGGCACATGTTTCACAAGCCATGTAATACAAATGCATGGCTCTATGCTCTGATTTAGGGATGCACTGATATTCAATTTCTGATAAGATAAGCATAAAATTATATTTTAATATGTTATGGCTGATTAACGTTAAATGGCTTATATTAAAATAAATGACTAGTTTAAATTCATTCAAAACACTAAAACTCTAAAATTAATCATCTACAAGTGAATTTAATCATCACAATATTATTATGAGTATCCATTTTGAGACCTGTTAAAGATTACGTTTAACAGTATTATTAAATTATTTGTGGTTTTAAGGTTTTAAAGTTTAAGTGAGTATTACATGACTGCAAACATAATCTAAGTCTTCATGCACAGATCTGATCTTTTAACCGATTTTTTGTTCCGCCTGTTTACATTCACTAACACATGACTGGCATTCGATATATACAAAGTTCTGTCATGAATCTCTAGATGTGCAGGCTAATCGGTCCTGTAACTCAACCTGTTCGTAATCACACCATTATCTATAGGACACAGATGATTGGTTCCTGCTGTATCAGTAACCAATGAGCTTGTGTGCTCAATCTTCAAATACACGAGTAGCATTTGCTTAGCAGTGCAGAGTGACTTCAGAAACCATCCACCTTCCCCAGCTCCACCTGTATAGATCTGCTATGGGTAATTAATGTATGCTATTCTGTACAGCAGCAGCATGGCGGATTTATTCCGCCAAGACCAAAGATATCAACATTGTCATACCCATTACCATGCCAAACACTCCCAAGAGTAATGACAGAACTGTGTTTATATTAATCCCCACCCAAAATGATTCTGTTGGTGATCTTGTTACTAAGCGACATGGTTGACCCTCCAGTTTTGAATGGCCGTATTAAAATTATTTATAAAATTTACGCCGAGTGGCCATGATTATTTGACAGCACGGATAAGTTTACAGCTGTCATAGGTGATTGATGCTGTCTTTACATGCTCTTGGAATTATCGTAAATAGTTTCCTAGGTAAAAATTAAAACAAATTTTTCGAACCAAAAATGAGCTCGTAGTTACGACTTCAGAAGTGGAAATTATCAAATTATCCCAACTCTGAATATTTGAGATTGACAAGATATAGACATACCTGTAACTGTGAGTTGAGCTTCTGACTTGCTTTTCCCCGAGGTGAATTGCACCGTGCCACACATGCTACTATCGGTTTGGGTGAAAATAAGTCTGTTCGAGGTTCCTTGTCTCTCAATCCTTATTTCTGGACAGGGAAATAGTATCTGCCCATTCAGGGTCCATTTTGGTGCCCTCTCCAATTTTATACTGGTTTCCACTTTAAACCGAGCCTCCTTAGGCTCCATGACCTCCACAGAACTGAGTCCTTTCAAAATGCTGATGGCCTGCTCTGTAAGAATAGATCAAATATCCACTGCATAAATGTCTTAGCTAAAAGGATAGACTAACTGCCTAAATTAATTAAAAGTAAACTAATAATGAATTTGTTAATTCAATGATAATATTGAAACTGGATAATTAAATTGAATTAACCCTAACCCTAAACTAACCCTAACCTTATTAAATTTTCTTTAGGGAAAAAAATGACTTCTCACCCTCTACAAACAGTTGGCAGGAAGTCCTTTCATCAACAGCATCACAGATAAAAGTGTCTTCATCTGAAGAGCCCACATCATCTATGATGAGTTGTCTGTACACACCTTCACTAGTAGTTTGGTACTTCCTATTTGGCACAATTTCATGGTTTCTTCTGTACCATTTAACCACAGCATTGGCACGGGAGACCTGACACTCCAGCAAGGCACGGTGTTTGTACATGGCAATCTTCACTCTCAGGGGCTTCAAAAAATGAACTGGAAGCTCTGCAATGATCATCCTTGTTAAATTTGAACACTATTGAAGAAAAGGGATAAAATGTGATGCTCTCTTTTTTTACCTTTGACTCGAAGTGTTGCTGTTGAGGAGACCCTCTCAGCAGTGAATCTGATTTCACCAGCATCTTCTGGTTTGACTGATTTATAGGTCAGGGAGTGTATTTTATCTGTTTGTAAGATTTGATCGAATTTGAAAGAGCTGCTGAAAATTTTATTCTAAAACAAAATATCATTTTCAGTGAGACTTTTTGGTCATTCTCAAAGAATTGTCATATTCTGGCATAAAAAATGTTGAAATTTTAATAAATAACTACATTAAAAAATATATAAATTTAAAGGTAAATTAATTTTTCAACATGGTGCACAGCTACATACACAGCTTTTTGTATTTTTAAAACATTGTATTTTCAAAAGTTTTTAACATTTAAAACATCAGTGGAAAGAAATCAACGGAAGTTTTTTATATTATTATCCACTTATTTTGTTTTGCTTTTTTTCAAACTTGTAATACTATGCATTAATGCTTAAATTATTTTTTAAATAATGATTTTCTTATGAAGTTTGAAATATCTTTTTCATGACTGAAAAGTCAGGTGAAATATTTTTTTTTTTTACCATATTTTGAGAATGACCCTGTTATGAACATGATGACATCAACTAGAAGTCAAAGTGTCACTAAAACTTTCACACATACCCTCACATCTTATTTTAACATTGTCCCCAGCTTTCAACCGGCTGTCGTCCTTATACCACTTCCCATCCACATCTTCCCAGTTGACCTCACAGATAAATGTCACACTCTCCTTTTCAGACACACTCGCATTCTGAAGATCCTTCACAATCTTTACATCCCTGGCTGAGAGAAAGGAGACATGATAGTAGCAAACTGCCATCACAGGCAGCTTGTTTGGTAACATATAAAATGACAAAGACCACTTATCTACTGTAAATGTACATTTGAGATCTGAGGCATATTATCGCACAGAGAAATTACACACTTTCATATCATATTTTATATGCAAATTTACTACATGCCTTCTGCCATCTTTTTTAGCAAGTAAAAGGCATTTTAGTATCATTCTAAATTAGTCCATCTTCAGGAATCTTTATTGATTTTATAAAGCAAACTTAAATAACATGTAACTTTTTCATAATATTTCAAGATGAACACATGTTGGACTGAAGTAACTTAGGTTTTACTTGATTATCCCTACATATATATATTTTTTTTAAATTTATCATTAAAATCAAGTTAATATGAGTATCAAATATGATACTGAGGAATGTTTCTACAACTCTCAATTGTGTTGCAATAGATGTTGTAGTCCATAAAACTAAGCTAATTTCATAAACATCATTTTTTATATATTTTTTTGTTCTTAAGGTTCAGTAAACTGTTTCGTTTAAAAAAAACGATTTTTCTGACAAATATTTCATATGTCATGGGTTACAAGGTTAAATACAGGGTTTGGTGGTACCTTTGACAGTCAACATAGCAGAGCTTTCAATCCCTTCAGCCTTGAAGCTGATAACGCCCATGTCGGAAACCGTGACCCGCGTCAGTGTGAGTGTGTGTTTTTTCCCCTGCGTGGCAATTCGACACACAGGCCTTGATTTAAATGGGACTCCATCTTTGGTCCATTCACCCTTGATGTACGCATGACTGAGGACCACCTCAAATGTACAGACTTCCTTCTCACACAGCGTGACATCCTCTAGCCCTTTCACCAACTGAATTCTATTCACTTCAGAAAAAAATGGAGGAATTATGAGTGTTTCATTTTGCAACAAATACTGTGTTACCTTGTAGTCCCTAAAGTGACATTTTCTGGGGGAAATTATGAGCAAACTGTCGCGAGCTCATGTGTTTTCTATAGCTTTTCTGCATTGTGCCAGTACCAAAACTCAAACAGAGTTCTCACGTGAATGTCTCAGCGTCCAGCGAATGTCACTTTAGGGACCTCGTACTGTACAAAATACAGCATAATGATATAAAAATATTGCTTAATTAAATGATTCTTACATGCCATGTTTAGGAACTTCTACTCTCACAAGCCTGGCCAGCAACTTCAAGATTACTACTCCAGTTGAACTCTAAAAAAAGTGTCATTTGTTACTCATCAACAATAAAAAGACTGAAAAAAATATGCTTATTATTGTTGTAATTTCCACATGAACATCATTTCTGAATTAATTTAATTATTTAGTATTTAACAAAATGCATTGATGTGTTTAATTTTGTCTAAAAAAACACATTTTGTCTGAAACAGATCTAAACAGTGAATATAACCTGTGGCTGCTCTTATAATAAGAAATATGAAACTAACTGACAGAAATAGGCAAATGTTCCCTTACACTCTGTGTAATTAGTTAATAGCTTGGCATGCACTGATGTCTCTGCCACTCTATCTTATATGGACATGTTATGAGTTATAAGTTTGTCTAAATCGAACAAAGACAGTCTAACTCCCTGCACACTTCTTTCTCACATTACAAACAAACAAACAAACGTCTCTCCCAGTTGTCCCATTGGTATGTCACAATATTGCACAATTAGTAGTTGGCCTCAAGTGTATTTAATGCTTTGAAACATGACACCATCCTTGCATCCTTGAGATTAAAAACATGGAAAAAGCAATGCATTTCTTAGCTTTTTTGTTGTTGTTGTATTAATCAGACTATATTCAAATCAAAACAACTGGGAACTTATAAAACTGTAGACATTACCTTACTTTGGGAAGACTTCAGTATCAAATCTTTGTTTTTGTTGATCATGCACCAGAAAACTATTTAAACAACAACTTTGATTCAGTCGTGAGAATGTCATGCATACTGACCAGACTTTTAGAGAAGAACAAATCTTCCATTCCACTTACCATTAGCTGAATTTGACATTTCCCTCGCATTAAAGTCCATAAAAAAACTTCAAACCATAATATTTGAAACTAGCTACAAAAAATAGCAGAAAACATCAAAGTCCTCCCAGGCTTTTCTGTAGTTCACGTAAATTCCTTCAGGATTATCCTCCAAACTTTGACCAAAGATACCCAGGTCAGTGTGCTATCCCCTGTTTCCCTTGGCAGACAAACAGCTGAAAGTGTTTTTCTTTTTTTCAGCTTTCCCAAAGGCTAATACCAAACAGCTGACATATCTCCAAAATAGCTGTGCGTCATTATACATAAAGATAGAAACATCTTGGCTCCATGGAGCAAGTCCTGCCTGCTAGCATTGTTTTCTTCCAGCACAGATAACTGATCATCTACCTTTCTCAAAGGATGGTTTGGTTCATCAGACTATTTACCATCGCCTGGTTTCACAGACGGGGCTTAGATAAAGCTAAGATTAGGCCTTAGTTTAATTAAGACATTTAAGTAGCTTTTATAAACATGCCTTAGAAACATTATATATAAGCATCTTGAGACAAAACAATGGCACTGACATATTTCAAGGTATGTCAGTGGAAGTTGCGTTCAGTTAAAACGGCTCAAACATGCATTTTAGTCTGGGTTTATGCCTTGTCTGTGAAACAGGTGGAAAATTTCTTAATTGACTATATATCCCTAAACAAATTCTCAGGCTTGATTCAAAGTTGATTCCCAGTGAATGAATACTTCTTCTCATTGATTAATGTTGTGCTGACCAGAAGTTATTCACAGTAGCACAGGTTCCTTAGTTCATGAATCATATTTCTCTAAGAGATGCCAATACAACTGAGTTGGAAAGGTCACCGGAGATTAAGAGATCCTAACTGTCATTCAGCTATAAAATTACTTGTTAGATCTGAATGCCAATATTGTAAGACTGTCCAGTGTCTTTGGTAAAAGGCATTCAAACTGTCATGCGAAAAGAACAGGATTCATTCTGACAACTAAAGCGGTCTCAACGTGCACATGCTCAGTTGATAATTCAAAAATTATTTGAGATTTAAAACATTAATTCATTTTGTCAATTAAGCACATCACATTATCAAATTTGAACATCACTGACATAAGCATAACATAACTCAACCAATGGCATGAGTTTGGGGGAGGAACAACTTGTTTTTGCCAACCAATGGTAATTTCTTTGCTATTCCGTTTGGTGTCTCTTGAGACGCAAGAACTTATGCTCCTCACCTTCAAAACTTAACTTTTCCACTGAATAAACCTGAAGGCCTGTTGCATGTCACAAGTCTGTCAAACAAGTTGCAGACATTCACCATGCATGTGCACAAGTAGTCTCAATTTAAAGTGATGGGGACACGATATCACTGATGGCCCGAAGACGCCATATAAATAGTAATTTGTTAACAAACCAGAACCATGCGAGGACGTGTCAGGTGAAATTAGAACTTGACGAAACAGCTGAACACGTCACCTAAGCTCGCAGGGCCTTGTTTGGAGCCTATCTCTGCAAGTTTTGTCTCTCTCCACCCTGCTGACAATAGATTTATCGAGAGCCATAAATCAACTTTGCATTATTATAATTCTTAGTTCAATTTTAATATATCATTTGAATTAATGTAAATAGAGACAGTACATTTTTTTAGACACATAAATTACTTGCAACAGTGTTTTTCAATCATGCTTTAGAAATATATTTATATAAACATAAAGCGATTCGGCTAAATTCAATCCATAGTACCCCTGATGACACAGCTGACACGTGAGTGTAACTAGAGAGCGAAAACAGCATGACCTTCAGGACGTTAATGATGTTGATGCTATTGTGCAGCTTGTTCCCTCTTTGCATCAATATCAGTAAAATGAAGCATCAAAACCTCAATTTTAACTTTGTGAAATCACATACGTACTACTATGAAATATGCTGATCTACATGTTTACCAGCACTGAGTTGTGTTGCTTTGACAGAGTGGCTGTCCATTTGTTGATCTGAGATAATCCTTTAAACCCTAGTCTGGGGGCTGTCTCAGTTTCAGCCCAGACCAATCACAGATCCACATGTCTAACTGGGGCTACAAAATCCCCTTCTCCCATTAGTTGTCCTTGACACATCTGAAGCACATACTGTCTTTTCACCTCTATGTATGGACCCCAGCATCCCACAGCACACACGGGGAAGAATTCTTATGCAGGGAAACTTCTTAGCTTCACTTAAAATAAATTAATAAATCACAAACACATTTTAACAGCTTGGTGCACTTGTGGAGGTCTTGCCAGCAAAGTGTAGCTTAAATATCTACACATTACATGAATTAAGATATGCACACTACCGCTCAAAAGTAAGTGTTTGTTTTTTGTACTTTTATTCAGCAAGGATGCATTACATTGAAGGTAAAGGATTTTAAATGGTTACAAAAACATTCTATTTCAAATAAATCCTCTTCTTTCTGAACTTCTATTTATCAATGAATCCAGACAAAACGTATCACTGTTTCCACAAAAGCACAAAGCAGCACAACTGTTTTCAACATTGAAAATAGTAATAAGTTTTTCTTGGGCACCAAATCAGCATATTAGTATGATCTCTGAAGGATCATGTGACACAATAATACTGTTTTCACTGTAATTTTAATTAAAATAAATGATTAAAATAAATTCCTTTAGATATAAATTTGCAGGACACTAATTGGAGCCATGTAAAGGTTTGTAGTTACACTGGCCATTTTCAACCCATCAAAATAAGAATTTTATTCATTACAATTATTGAATCTAAATTTATCCTGAGATCCACATTTTAGCTGTTTTATCAGAATAATGTATCATCATTACTTTTCTTTTGAGGCTTAAGCTAGCCTTTACACAGTTATTATATATTTTGACAGTTACAAAAATGCAGGCTATAACCCAGTTTGTTGAGGGGAAGTACAGTATGTGTTAGATATGATAGCCCTCTGATCATGTTTTTCACACTGTGATTTACATGCTCTTAAATGGAGATGGTATCTGTGTATTTATAGAGCCACAAACCCTGTTGTGCCTCCCCCTCAATTTGGATTTTAATTTGAAACTGAACAAAAAAAAAAAACATGCCTACTGTCATAAGATGATGGCATAAGCAAATCAATACATTTATTGGTCAAGGCAGGGAAATGTGCTACTGTGGTTAATCATGTTAACATTTATATTTACTTTTTTCCTTTCTTCTTGCCACCTTTGCCTCCTGTTTTTGGGGACTCTTCGTCACCCTCTTTCCCTGAGGCAGCTTTAATTCTCTTCCTTCCAAGGGGAGTCTTGGCATACCAGTTCTGTGAAAAAAAATGTGCAAAAGAAAAGACTTGAAATAAAATGAATATTATGAGGGTTATTTCCCTCTAAGGTTGAGACTATGAACCAAAAACATACTATCTTATGGTCAAGTTAGCTATTGAATTCAAAGAGTAGGGAGAAGCCATGCTATCAGACACTTGAGAGATTTTACTTACTTTTAGTGCCTCTTCTTCTTCTTGAAACACAGGGTCAATTCTAGCAAGTGGAGGCACAAACTCTGATGCAGTTAGTGGACGTTTAGGTAATTGCTGGATGCGTCGTTCAGTCAAGATGCTATGCACCACCTGCACCATGTGACCCTGTGTGTAGCCATCAGAGATCTTTGCCAGAGAACTGAGGTCCAGGTCACTGGTCACTTCTCCTCCATTCTTTTGTATCAGCTCTTTCCACATTACTGAGAAAATTGTAAAAGCATGATTGGAAACACTGCAATTTTGCTTATTTTTCTTTTATATACATATTATATATATATATATATATATATATATATACACACACATACACACACACTATTATTTAGATATTCAATACTTTGGGGATAGCAATATTTGTTTTTTAAAGACATTAACACTTTTATTCAGCTATGCATTATTGATCAAATGTGCCAGTAAAGACATTTATAAAGGTACAAATGATTTCTATTTCAAATTTGAACTTTCTATTTAGAGTCCTTAAAAATTTATCTTGGTTTCCACAATATATTAAGCCATTATTATATAATATATTAAGTAACTTTTTTCAACATATTATATTGATATAATATACAGTTTTTATTTTTGTCAAGTCAAGTCAAGTCAAGTCACCTTTACTTATATAGCGCTTTTTACAATGAAAATTGTGGCAAAGCAGCTTTAAATTAATAATTGACAAATAAATTTTGGCTGCACAGCAACTCCCAAAGAAAATGGTGTCATTGTCCATCTTAATCTATATATTATTGATTCATTCTGTTGCAAAGATCAATAGTTAAGTTAAGTTAAGTTAAGTTAAGTTAAGATAAGTTAAGGTAAGGTAAGTCGTGACGTAGTTATTAGTCTAGTTCATTTATGTATATCAGCACTGGAGGAAACAGTGATGTAATCGTCCGGCTCAGGTCAGTTCGCATACAACAGCGCCAATGCAGGCATATCAAAAACACTGCTGAATATCAAGCAAGTGTCCCCAACTTAAGCAAGCCAAAGGCAACAGCGGCAAGGAACCAAAACTCCAACAAAATGGAGAAAAAAACCTTGGGAGAAACCAGGCTTAGTCGGGGGGCCAGTTCTCCTCTGGCCAACAGTGAACACTTGCCCGATACTCAGGCAGAGTTACAGGTCATAAGTCCGATTTGGAATCGCAACAGTCAAAATATTTTAATCCAGTTCCATCTAGTTTATCACGCCGGTATGTATCAAATAAATGCAGTGTTGGTGAACATATAGACTTCTTTCAAAAGCACATATACTGTACTGTACACACACACACACATCTCATAATATATAAAGCCTCACCACTTAATGATTTACTATTTGCTGACAAAATTTACTAAATAAGCTTACCATATCTTGATGCATAGTCTGGTCGAGGTATGAGGATGATCTTATTGTAGAATTTGCACAAGGATTTCAGGTCTGCACTGTGTGGATCACTTGTCGTCCCTACGATTAAAACACAATCTTCTCCTTTGATGGACTTGAGGATTTTGGGCAAATCTTTCTTCAAACGTTTCGGATCTAACTGTGTATGGACCAGAATTAAAACCAATGAAACAGCTCATTAGTTGTCATTTCACCACTAAACAGATCACAAGTAGGTTACACTCTTTACCTCCTTCTCATCTTTTGGTACTTTTTTATAAAACATCTTTTCAGCATCTCCAATCCATATCACAGAGGGCTGCATCAGTCTGGCAACCTGCACAGAATACACAGAGTACTTCAAAATATCAATACAGTTTCACAGATTTAGGCCAATATCAAACTAAACATTACCTTAAACACCAGATGCAGCATCATCTGCAATCCACTCTTGCCAGGATATTTTCCAGCCACGTTTAAAGGTGAAAGGTCGAACAGATTGGCCCCTGTCTCCTGGCAGATGGCATGGACCAACATTTTCTTACCCACCCCTGATGGCCCTACTAGAAGGATGGTCTTCACCAGGGGAGCCTTCTCATGAACTGCTTGGGAACCTAGTATAGAACAAGGAAATCATTCAGCTGGTCATATATAGCCAACATATAAAGAAGTTTATGCTGAAGTGGAATTTCTGAAGTAAAAATGTCAATCCTGAGCAATTCATTCACTCACCTAATGGTAAAACAGCATAAAGGGCCACAACTTGCCGGACATCAGATAACGATGGCATAGGCTCAATGTCAGACTGTCGTAGAGTTGTGCCAAGGTAGCTATAGTCTCCTTTGATAGGAAAGCAGATGTTTCCAGATGTGTTATAATGGTTGTGAATATGTTTAGTAAATTGCATATACACATTTTTGAATCCATTTAGACTTCTGAAAGGGTCAAACTAGAGTTAGAAATGTTTGCTTTTTTTTCCACCATAAACTAACTTACCTAGATAATCTTTTAGTTTAACATTATCTGCCTTTTTCAGCAATTCCTGTTCAACCAGCTCTTCAAACAGTGACTCGATGGTCCTAAAAAAAAGAGTTAGATTAACATAGAGTTCAATACACACTACCATTCAAAAGTTTGGTGGCAGTAAGATTTTTTAAAATGTTTTTATCTAATCTTTTTAAGCGTCTTGTGCTCACCAAGGCTGCATTCATTTGATCAAAAATACAGTAAAAAGTAAATATAATTTAATTAATAATTACAATGAATTGTTTTCTATTTTAATATATTTTAAAATGTAATTTATTCTTGTGATTCCAAAGCATTGCAAAGAATTTTCAGCAGCCATTACTGCAGTCATCAGTGCCACATGATACATCAGAAATCATTATAATATGCTGTGTATTATTTAACATTTAAAGGGAAAAGTTCACATAAAAATGAAAGATTTATCATTATTTACTTATGTACTCATACTCATGTAACCTTTATCTGACCTGTACCTGTACTTTCTTTCTTCTATGGAACACAAAATGTGAATTTCTGAGATATTCTCTCATTTCCCTGTAATGAAACTGAATGAGTATCATAAAAGTGGTTCAATCATGTGACTTGTGTTATACTGCATATTAAAGTACAGGTGGAAAAGTCATACAGTTTGGACCATGTTTAAGGTTTTTTGAAGTTTGAAAGCCATTTATGGCATTAAAATGAAAATCCGATTCAATTATTTGAATTTTATCCTTCTGTGTTTCATGTAAGAAAGAAAGTCAAATCAGGTGTGAAACATCAAGTAATTAAAGGTATGAACTATCCCTTTAACGGTGGAGAATTCAAAACTTCCAAACAACTAAAACAATAACTAAAAACCTATCCGCTGTTAGGTCTTTATCCTTCTTCTTCTTCTTTCCGCTTTTTGATGCCTTCTTTTTCTGAATAGTCAGAAACAAAATGTGCATAAAGACAGTTTAATGCCTGCTGCAAGCAGAGGCAAAATTATTTACAGTTTCTTCATTTATAATGTAACATAAGACATCCAGTCAGTCAGACGTTCAATAAATCCATGTAAACAGAAACGATTTAATGTACCTTTGCAGCACCCTTGACCTTTCCGCTTTTTTCTTTATCCACAGCCAGCTTCCAATTAGCCAGCTCCTGTCTCATCAGTTCATCCACCTGAACAAGCAACAGAAACCAATGCCTCTAAAAGCCAGGATTAACATGAATAAAAATGACAATAATTATCAGGGACATGTGGCCTTAAATGTTTGATCATAAGGAAACTTTGAAACGAAAACGGCAGCAAATGAAAAACAGCATGTACATGAAGAAGAGTTCAACACCAGTAGCAATCTTTTACAACAAGCTATAAGACATTCAATGAACCGTCACTCACCTGTTTTCTTATTTCCACCTCAATGTCTTTTCTCTTCTCTTCTTTTATCAGCTCCAGCTCATGCCTTTGACTAAAATTCTTGGACTCATTTCTGTTTTGCCAAACATCTGCAGTGCAGATCAGATGAGAAAGTCATAACCTCTCTCTTGACACTGATATGTTGGTATTGTAACACATAAATATTTCATTCTTCAATTTTCCTTGCCAGAAAATGTCTTGTGTTCCCTCTTAAGATCTGCCAGATAGGCAGATGGTAGCATCTTCAGCCCAGGCTCTTCCTCCTGTGACAATACAGTTATATGTTAAATAACAGAAAAAAACAGGGAAACTACAGTCAAAGAGAAATAGAGTAGAGATGCTCAGCACTCATACTGTAGTCAGTGATGTTCTTTTCAGCGTTTTCCTGTTTTAGAATTTTTTCATTGGTTGTCTGTCACTTTAAGTGGAAGTACTCTCCTCAATTCTTACCTCGTCTTCAATTTTCCCTTTCTTTCCTTTTTCTTTTATCTCCTCCTTGCCCTTTGGCTTTTTGTTGGCATCTTCCTCCTCCTTAGCTGCCAGTTCTTCTGCCAGCTTTAATCCAGTCATTGACCCAACAGATTTTGTCAATGAAAACATGACAAACATTTCATACTGTATATTGATTCCAACAAAATTTTATCATATGGATGGAAACAGATTTAAGAACATCCCAAAAATATGTAATTTTTCTGTGTATGGTTTTTGGTCAAAGATCATGACATGTACTATTTATGTGAAGATGTTTACCTCCTCAGGTGTTTTTTCTGCGAATATAAGAGCTGAACCTCCATCCTCCTCCTCTGGGTAGTCAGGAAATGAGCCTGTTGCATCACTATTCACAACTTCTCATGTTAAATGTTGTTAAAAGACAACACTAAGGTAATGAGCGTTAACCTCAACAATCTTCCGTATTGTGTAAAACAGGTTGCATCGCTTTCGGTTCAGGTCTTTTGTATGGGACTTATTAAATATAGAGCTGTTTTACTCAAGATCAAAAGAACTACCAAAGATAAGCATAACCGATGTCCATCGCATATACAGATTGATGTCTGATTTTTCTCACTAACATTCAGATATTAATTTTGAATAAAACAGCAACAAAAGAAAATTAATTAGCTAGGTTAGCTGATTACCTTAAAAATCAGTTAATACTGCTTTAATCCACTTTCTTTGACAAGTGGATGCGATGAGACCTGTTTTCCTGTTTGTTCATGTGACGTTCGATATAAAGCCTATATGATTTTTATGGTGACTCATGGTTGTGTCCAATAATTGGCAAGAGATCCCGCTCACCGGCACTCTATGAACCACTGTCGGATCTGATCTTTCATGGTTTCCTTCATTTCTGGGCCTTCCACCTCCTTGAGCTGATAAATAACAGATCCGATGGACTTCTGATAGTCATCCTCATGTTCCTCTTGCCTGGTCCGCCTGTTGACCTTGTTGCTCTGGGCAGCCAGCTCGTTTTGGGTTGGATAGGACAGTTTTGGATCCATGGCCTGAAGATGGCACAGCCATAGAATCAGATGAAGAAAAAAACAGCATTAGAGTTCCATCTACTGGTTGAAACTTGGAGGTGACATACTCAACATGTAGTCAAATTGTACAATCACAATGAATCTTCAAAAATAGGTTTGATTAAATTGTGACAATCAATACAAAGCACATACTTTTGTTAATGAGCTTTGCATGTAATATACTGAATTGATCAAAAGTGACTGTAAAAACTTTTAAATTGATTAAAAAAAAATCTATTTTAAATAAATGCTGCTCTTGACTTCCACAGCATAAAAAGAAAATACTATGGAAGTCAATGGGGCCCATGAACTGTTTGGTTGCTAATATTCTGACAGAATTTTCATTTTTGGGTGAACTGTCCCTTTAAGCAACACAACTGTTTTCAACATTGATAACAATGAGAAATTATTCTTGAGCACCAAGTCAGCATATTAAAATTATTTCTGAAGGAAATCAGAAGACAATCAGAAGGCAATTCTCACCATCACAAGAATAAATAACGTTCTAAAATATATTAAAATAGAAAACATTTATTTTAAATTGTAATAATATGTCACAATATTACTATATTGTAATATTACTATATTGTTCTTACTGTATTTTTGATCTCATGAATACAGCCTTGGTGAGCATAAGAGACATGTTTCAAAAATATTTTTAGGAAACTTATCGACAAACTCATGAACAATAGCACGCACAATTTATCTTACCATTCCAAGGAATATCATTTCCTCCTCACGCAGTCTTTTTGTCATTTTCCTTTGCATGAAGCCTCTCCACACCTAAGCAGAGTTTTTAATTCGTTTAAGAAATGTACTGTTTTCCTAATAGTTATTAACTAAAATACAACTATTTTGTATGGACATTACAGTATATTGTACCTTCTGGATACAAACTACAGCCTGGTCAGTGGTAACTGCCTCTTGTTCGTCAGCTTTCTTCTGTCTCTCAGATTCTTTATGGATCTCTCTCATGAGTTTTGCCCTCAGTCGGCCTTGCCGTGCTCTTTCTGCCACTTGGATGACTTTAATGGCCCTCTCCAGAGTCAACATACGAATCACATGAGGCTGGGAGAGGCAAGAGAAGTCACGTCAGAGTATGAAACAATCCAATTATTGTCGTTTATGATGAAACACGAGCAATTTAACTCACTCCTGTCTTTTCTGTGACATCCATTTGGTTTAATACAGCAGCAAACATTCTTTCTCTATCCTGCAGCACTTTGTTCCGCTCGCAAATGAAATACCTGGGAATTGGGATCTCAAGGTCCTCCTTTGACAAACATAATGATTTATCAAATACACTTCTAAATTCGTTTACAGCATAAGTTACGGTCTGGTCAAACTCACCGGGGTTAATTTCAGGTCCTGGATGATGTCATCCATATAGTGGTACTCCGAAAATTCCTTGTCCACCATTTCGTTCTTGAGCTCCAGAACACGGCCCATCACACCGTCCAGCACCTGCCTCATCGCACGCCTCTTTTGGGGGTGAACGCTTTGGTCATAGACCTCTTCCAGCTGCCTGAAGATCTGAACATAGCGGACGTACAAGGTGGCGAGCCTTTGGAAGAACACCACTCTGTCTCTCTCAGGGCGGAGAGGTTCTTCAGGGAGTTCTTGGTCCAGCAAACAGCTGAGCTCCTCATGAGCTTCAGACCAGAGTTGATTGTATGTGCTGCTGGAGACAAACTGTGTCTTACTCATTGCATTGTTGTGAACAAGCTAAACTATTAATAATTTAATAAAATGAAACAATATCTTAACCTAAACAGAAAGAGACTGCATGTTTAAAAATCTGTCACAGAGATTTTACGGGTGCTAAATCCATAGCAACAGTGGGACAATTTACATTTTGTGAGACAATATTTACTTGAAAGCACATATACTGTGACTTCAGCCTACAAACCTGTGCGACATCGCTTGATAAAACTCGCTAAACGGTTCCTTTGAATCGCAGGAGTTACAACATGTTCTCTGCACGTCTGGCTAACTTGGCTGAAGGTTGTTGTCAGCTTGTTTCTACGGTAACGCTTACGCAGAACGGAAGAAGATCAAATGTCGGTGACTGAATGAATTACGTCAAAGTTTTACCTGACAAGCATCATTCCTGTACACATGATGACGTTTACATAAAATTAAAAATAAATGTAAAAAAATATGACCAGTTAAAAGAGTTTTTATAGTTTGTTGTATTTGTATTTATTCAATCATTCCCCCTTTATCATATAATATAATTACTGGAAATGTAATTACCGTTGACCAAAATAAAATTGAAACTGCAACAAGACAAAAATGAAATGCACAACTTTTCAACACTTCGTCTGTGAAGGCTTCTTATTGGAGGTTAGAACGCCATATTATGCGACTACTTTACGGCAAGTTTACGGCTATACTAGCTAAGTTCTGCCTTTAAGTGGAGGAAAAAGTGGTGGGACAAAAAATTAACAGAAGAGTCGGTACAAACTAATTTAGTTACTTAGCCCCAAATGTGAACGAGGCGACAACGAATGGCAGGCTGGAAAGGAGTCAAAGACTCCTCGATTTAAATCGGCGTTTAACAACTTAAAAAAATCAGCTTTATTACAAAAGAATAAAATGCTTTAAGCAAAACTATTTACATCTGTATACATAGCCTGAAGAAAGGCGATGGTCTATCACATGTAGTAACAGAACACACCGCTTGGCGGCGCCAAACACAACATTTTTACACCCGGCGGGCGGCGAGGAGAGTTCATGAGGGATTATACATCCTACCAGGGGGTGTAGCAGCCCAACTTTTAGATAAAGGTAATTCTGTCACTTTTTGCTCATGGCACCGAGTATCATGAGGCCAAGCATCTCTTGTAATCTTCTCGAATCTTTCTTATTCATTGCCTGTTTATGTGGTAGGCACTTAACATTAAATGCACTGAATAAAACAGTGGACAATCCTTCTTTCGAACACAAAGTGTAAGTATGTATTTGACGATGTAAGTATGGACGATCCTATGGTGGTGGTAAGTAGACTACCGCATTCCATTAATCATGTTTAAGGTATTAGGTTAAAGGGTATTTCAGGGCACTGATCACTTGCTCAGTTTTGTCGAAAATGCATTCCATGGTCACGAGCAAATAATATGTAAAGGTTCATTTAAAAGTAAAGCATAGCTTAAAATGTACTGATGCCAATGTGACATTCAAGTAATTGAATATTATGTTTGATGTTCCTAATGTTAGAATGAAGCCAGTTTGCATCTTGATGTCAAGAGGGGCCGTTTCCTTCCAATTCCCATGTGAGAAGCAGGTTCAGTGACATCCCTGTAGGAGCAGCAAGAGCTGTGTGAAATTGTGTCTTTTCAATTATATACTTTTATATTAATCGAACAAAGGAGGTGTTTTCAACTTTTATACATATCCCCTGGATAAATACTGGTTGGTTGTTGTTGTTTTGGTAAAAAAAAGAAAAAAAAACTTAAAATTAGGCTATAATACATAATTATAGTCTGAATTATTATTTATAATGAATACAATTATTTTACAATTTAGATTCTAAACTATTTATTATTTTATACTTTACAATTAATATAAGCCAGGGTTCATTCAGCTTTCCCCCCAAAAAGTGTAAAATGTCATTACCATCACACATCATTACCAACACACACTATATCAAACTTGAAGGCTGGCCAGATTTCCAGGACATGACCCCTGCAGGACCTTCACAGACCCCTGGGGGGTTGGTGGTGGGGCTGTCTACAGAGAAATATTAAGAAGCTTAAAGAAATAATCAAGGTTCGAGTGCATGAGAACAGTTTGAGATAATGTGATAATTCATAAAACATTTAAATGCTTAACATAATTCCATTAGACTACTGATCTGCGTTTACTTGTGTAATGAGATACAAAAGTTAAGAACCCTGGAATTTATGCGTTAAGCGTGTAATACCAGCACAAGTGCAAACTAGAGTTGGGAGGTGGAAACAAGCGGGGCTTACCAGGATAGCGCGCTTAGTGCAGTCACAAGACCCGGCCATCCATGAACAAAAACATCCAGGCGTTAATTTCAGAGCTCAGCCACATTTAAGCAAGTATATTCGGATATACGGATACGTGAGGTTTCCCATCATTTCCCTGGGGGACGTGGCGCGATGGATATCTCCAACAACATTTACGCGTCCAGCCCTCTGCCAGCTATGATTCTTTTAATAAACCTCAGAGAGGACTTTTGAGACACTTTTTATAGTTATCTGAACTTCTGTGATGAATTTAAAACAAAAGGAGGGGCGAATGTCAAAGGAACTGACCACGAGTTGAGGAAAAAAACACAGAGAAAGATGTCTACATTTGCCACCCACCCGAAATCGATTGTATTACATTCAAGAAGCTTCGCACTTGACGTATAAAAACAAGACGCATGTTCTCAAGAAAGACACGAGACAACAGGAAGATATATTTTTCTCTGACAACTTTGCGTCCGCATCATTAGAGGCACAAGCACCAACCAATATATAATCGCGTAAGTTGCTGTTTATTCTGCTTATGTGAGTACAAACTGTATGCGTATAGTGAAGTGAACTGATGATTTCAAAGTTTAAACATGTAGACAGTGCAAAATAGCTCATTTAATGTACATTTTATTAAAAAGCCAGGGGAGTTTTATGAAGGCTTTATTTCTAGTTAGTATAACGTGGAGCAGGTCGTGACTTGTAGGTCGGACTCGAATCTAAGGGTGTAATATGCACTGCGTAAACACAGGACCACTGCGCCACGACTGAATGCGTGTTTTACGCACGCAGAAGAACTTTTAGTACGAGGATGTATTGACAGTGTTTGCTTGTTTTGTTCGTTTATCAGGCTGGAAAGCCATGCGGGCTGAGAAGAGATGGCACATATTGTTGAGTATGGTTCTTTTGCTCATCACCTCCAGCCAGTGCATGGACAGCAAGGAGGTAAAGGAGACGGAAAAGAAAACTCTGCTTAATCTAATCCTGCAAGTGATCGGGGACAAGCCCGCATCCAGACGCATCACCAGTGGCCTCTACTCTGTATCTCAAGATGTTAAGTTTTCTTCGCGTGAAAAGACTGCACATTTGTCCAAGCCGGACAACAGCAGACCAATAGGTAAGCTGATTTGAGATCAGGTGATGATACAAATGTAATCCTGGGCATTAACTACTTCCTGTTAGTGGGAGTTTTTGTCTGCATATCAACTGCACTTTTAATGCTTTAATCGCTTGAGGCATGGACAGCTGTTCATATTTTGTCTTGAATAGTCTTGATTGCATTGCAGTGACTGTCACATATAACCTGTATTGTGAAAAAGGATATGAAATTGGATTAAGGGACACTCTTTTGATCTGCAGAGGGTAGAAACATGAATGTTCATGATCTTATTAGACAGATCACATAATGCTCAAATCATCGGTGTAGATCTAAGGACTATTCAAAGAGAAGTTTATAAGCTCGAGAAATCATGTGTGCCATTAGGATGTGTGCTGATGACTTGCATTTTGTCAGGAAAAGCCTGATTGCCTCTCAGCCATGAAAAGAATATTTTGTCTGCCTAAAATGTGCCTCACCTTTATTAACTGGTTTAGTTATTAGGTCAAAAATTATATCTATTTTATACGACTTAATCAACCTGACTATAATAGGTTACTCCAAAAAAGGCATTGCATGGGTGGAAATGATGCCTAAATGAATGTTACAAACACAGTGTGGTCACAGAACTAATTGAAATATGACTATTTAGTACTTATTTGGCATTTAGAAGTCTTTGTTTATAAATACTATTATATTCAATCGCCCCTTTGCATAAAACATGTCACATCTTTGTCAATTACTTTCTTGCAACTAGACATGCATTAATTTAATAAGAGTGACCCATAACAGTAAAGAGCCCCATCTACATCTCTAATGTTTAACATGATGAGGTTGTGTAGTTTTTTTAATCAGAGAAGTCGGTGTTAGAGAAGAGAATTGTCACATGACTTTCCAGGGTCAATTGTGAAAGGGTTTGATGATAACTTATAGCTCAGTGAGTAACCACTCACCTCTAATGCACCAGAGACCCGCGTTCAACCTCCACCGAGGGCAACTTCTCACTTGTAAGTCGCTTTGGATAAAAGGATCTGCCAAATGAAGAAAATGTAAATTTCTCATGTTACACTTTGAAAATCAGAAGCAAATATATCAGAATTATGTCAATATGTTATATTTGATACCTTTGAAATCTTTCATTGAACCCGATGAAAATGACTTGTGACTTTAAATTTTATGTAATTGCTCAAAGAGTGTTACCATTTGTGCTGTGAAGCTTGGACTAGTAGATCTTTATTTACAGCAACTACTGAATGTTCCATCTCATGACATGTTATAGTAGCTGACCAGTTTTGTGATTTGTTTAGAGGCATTTTATCATTTTTGATACCCTTGGGACTAGTACTCAAGTACAGACTACACTGTTCATGTTTTGTTCTATTATGTGGTTTCTTCACTGCTGTGAAATCCTATTACTTAATTTGGCGCTAAAATGAATTTCATGAAATTTTGAAAGTGACAGTCTTCTAGTTGGGCTGATTCAGAACTGTCTATTTTTTTTATTTTTTTTATCACTAAGACATTTAAATAATCAAATCACTGATTGACTTGCGTTGTTACACAAAAGTTGTGTGCCAAAGAAAAAAATACACCCATAAACATCTGCTATTGCTGATCTGGATGACCCTTGATTGAGTCTACTGCCTTTAAAGTTTTCCAATGAGTTTTCCAAAATTGATTTAATCCAGTGAAAGCATGCTATAGTTTGAAATGTGAGTTGATGCTGATATGATATCATGGATCTTATAATCCAAACCGTCAAGACACTGTACTGCACTGTAGCCTTCTGAATAGAACAGCCCATTAGTATAGGCAGTTAGTCATCTTATGTAAGACTCATGTGCAACAACATGCGTATGGACGCTTAACTATATTAATAGGTGTTTGATAATGCATCATCTTCATGATTGTCTTATTAAAAATAGGGGGAAAATGGCCCACAATAGAAGAATCTCTAGGCATCATAACTGTATTTTGAATGAAAGAGGAACTCATTCATAACTCAGTGTTGGTTATCCAATGTTCTGAGGCAGGTTAAAATTAGCTGCTGCATGGATTTGTGGATATGACATTGATAGGCATTACAACTTTGCATGCAATAATCTCCTTACTCCAATAGGCTAGAAGTGATATGGACTACACGTGGGGACAGTATCCCAGGGTCGGCGGGCCACAGATTGTACATAATTAGCAAGTACCCCAAGTCCCAAGAGCAGATTTACTGAGTGCTGAATTATCAATCTGGGATTTATTTTACATTTTGAATGGGGCTGTCCATCTTTCTTACATCAAGCATGTAGTCATCACAGACAAACATATGACGTATATGACTGTAATCAGTTATATCATCATCTTAAGAGGGGAAGTTTTCCAAGAGGTTGTTGCACGTTTGCACACTACAAGCTTTTGAGATATGACAGATTATTCACAGTATTTACAAGACTAATAACAAGACAAGTCATTTACAGACTGACCATTTATTGTGGACTGCTGCAAATTAAAGTTTTCAATTTTGCAAACGTTTTGGGGAGGTCATCAATAAGACGAATGGTTCAGTAAGAATGTGTTATTAAATTGACTAATAATAGAAGTCAGTGGGATGTCTCTTTAGCTAAGTAAACAGACTTGTACAATGACTTCATGCCATGTGCCAGACACTGTATTTAGTGACTGAGCTGGACGCAAGCTGATGACATAATCATTCCCAGACTAAATATACTGAATCACATCTGCAACACAGCAGTGTTTTTTCTGTTTACATTTATGTCAGAAAAAAATCATTATCTTCGACCTGAATTTACAATAAATGCTTATATTAACTTGTAATGTGTCTTTTTTAATATTCACAATTGACTCAAAATGAAAATCTCAAGGTTGTATATATCAGCAATAACGTCTTTTCAGTTTCTATGCGAGTTGTGATGAATAGCGAACATATGTTATAGTTGGCAGAGACTTTTGTTTAACTCATTTAACACTTACCCAAAGGGATACTTAAGTAGTTTCCATGCGGCACTTGGAAAATTTAAGTTTTTCTTTTTGTTAAACCTAGAAAACAGTCTTTAAATTTACTACTGTATTAATTTACTGCTGCTGTCAAAGATTAAATTAATGAAACACAATTAATTCCATGATTTCTTTCAAGAAAACAAAACATGTAAAGATGACACATTGATTTAGATGACACAAATCGTTGTGGAGTATTTATCCATAAATCCAGACAGTGGCAGATTTTACTCAAACCTCTCCACAATAATATATTGCTCTTTCTTATTTTCATCCATAAAGTGTCTCCAGTCAAACCAATATCAAGCTAAATGCAATAACAGCATCTGTTTCTCAAACTGCTTCAGTTTGAGAGGAAGCTACTTGGTGAGTGTGTTTTTTTCACCCGCAGTATGAATTGCTTAATGCAGTTCAGTTCGAACTGGTCAAAATGCTAAATAATATCTAGTATTATATGAGTTAAATGAACACATTTCTGGCTTGGTGTAGATGAAGGGGTATATGAGTCTTACTGATTAACACAAAAACATTAACACTGTCTTTTTGTCTCTCTGTTTCAGATATTGTCCCAAGAGAAATAAGCATGAAAGACAAATTTATAGAACATTTTACAGGTAAACAAAACACATTTCAATATATTTAATCTTTTTTTAGTACAAAAGATTTCACACAGGCCTGTTGATGAGGTCGAGATGTGAGACTCCAGCTCTGTTCAGAATAGCAAACTAACATATTATTCTCACTGTTTCTGCAGTGTATATAGTATGTATAAGATGCACAAACAGGATTTTCCTCGTCATATGACCTGCTACACTTGCCACACATTTACTTTGTGGAATACTGTATCCAACCTGACCTTCCATTTCCGGTGTCAAATATAAAACCCAACCAATCGCTTTCTTGACTCATTTGATTGGACTGGCAAAAGTTTAGGCTATCAGTCATTGGCCATCATTCATTCCTGATTTCTTACACACACTCACATCATTCTGCATGTTCTTGCAGATATTACAGCACAAACAAAAGCTGATGCTCTGTGTGTTTTCCGTCGTCTCCAGGCGCATTCATAAGTAAATTGCGCAAGCTTATTTCGTCTATTAGATCGAAAGTTCTGAAAAAAACATCAATTTCCCTTGAAATAACCCTTCCCTTGAAGAAATCAGGACTGAAGTGGTTCAAAGTGGACAAAAGATACGTGTCTCCCTTGTCTACTTGTGATCCGATCGACCAAATAACACCAGTTGTAAATTGGGCCATTGACTCAAGTTGCATGCGACAAATGTGTCCGGGTCATGTGACAATGTAGCATACTACTGTTAAAAATGATAATTGTGAAATAATGTTTACTTGCTATTTTTAAAAAGTGGAAGGCAGTATATAATGTATTCTGTGCAGTTTTCAGTACCTCTTTCTTTATTCTCATTATAGGCTTGTTTTTACAATTTTGTCATTAGAAATGCACTTTTCCTCATGTAAAACATAAAGCCAGTCAAATAAGTTACGCCTGCTGTAGGTTAACTTAGGTAAATTGTTTTACAGCCTCTGGGTTGTGAAATAGATTTCTTACTCCAGGAAAATGTTGTTAGGAAAAGCACATTTAAGATGATTATTCATTGCAGAATCTTTGTTCACCTACAGTAATTAGTGTTAATATCTGTTATCCGGAAGCTTACACAATGAAACTGGGTAAGAGCTTTGCCAGAATCAGAATCATTAAGTCTTTGCCCTTGTGATGGCATGTCAAGCGTTAGCATGTGCTAATTCTCCTTCTGCACAAGTGAAAAAGTGACTCAGATACAGCACCTTTACTTTACCATCTTCTTTGTTACGAGTTTGTGAGATTAGGCATAATGTTTGAGGAGATATTTTGAGATTAAAATGCACTAATCAGTAAAACCTTTCATGATTGAAACCTTTTTTTTTCCAAGCAGGACCAGTCAAGTTTCCGTCTGAATGCAAGACACATTTCCATAGAATTTATCACAACACAAGGGATTGTTCCAGACCGACATGTATGTATATCTTTAATATTTAAAGATAATTCACCCAAAAATGAAAACTGTCATCATTTAGTCTCATGTCATTTCATGTCATTTGGAATGAGCATGAGCAAATGATAAAAGAATCTTCATTTAGGGTTCAACTATTCCTGTAAAGACATTAAATGTTTCCCTGCAGATTCAAATTAGAATTATGTTGTCATGATCTTAATGGATTATGTTGTATAATGCTGTATTCATTTTTTAAAAAAAAATAACTATTTTAAAGGTAGTAAATGAAAAAGAGATTATTGGAATTTTTCAATTTTTTTACTTCAAATTTTTTGCATTAATTGTGTTAGTGAGTGAAAATTTTCTACACCAATTTTTTTTCATTGTACATATTTGTGCTTGTTTTATTTATTTTGCAGAGACTTCACAAATGCTGCCTACACTTCTATTTCTCTGAAGTAAAACAAAAAGTTTTGACAGGGCGTTACACCGCAATGAAAATGCTCCTCCACCCTTAGTCCTTATGGACTTTGTGGTGTTCAGGAGAGGTTTAGATTTTTCCAATAAATAACGCTTATCTAATGGTCCATCTAAAGTGTTACTCTCTATAGAGAGCGTAAATGTCAAAACTAATCTAATCTTTTTCTTTAACTCTACTAAATTTTATATTCCACAAAAAAAGACAAACTAGTTGCCCAGAGTGATGATCAGATTTATATTCTGGGTCACGATAGTTGCTTTATTTCCCCTAGACATTGGCTGTTTATGTGTTTTGTTTTATTTTTCCTAAGTAAAAACACTTGTGTGTTAGTGGCCAGAGATGTTTTGTGAACTTGCTTCATGACCCTCCACTGTTGTTCTCCATAGAGAAAGAAGGGTTGTGAAATTTAGCCTTTTATATTGTGGATATTCCTTTTTTTTCAAAGGATCTATGAATTATTGCAAGTAGTAGTTAAGAAAGAGCAGCATGTGTGTAACAATGAGATATTATTTGGTACGGTGAGCTTTGTAAACAAGATCATGCATAACCGACCAGCTGTATTTGAGCACTTGGCAGCCGTGAGGAATACTGGTAATGGCAAAAGCATAATAATTCATAGTGAAATCAGAGATTCTGTCTTCCAAAGCATTTTTATGACTTAAATGCTTCCTAAACTGCAGTAAACTTGAAACATAAGTTTTCATGTATGGTAACAGTAAATCTAAAGCCTTACCTATGACATATCCTTTCAAGATACTTAAAAGTGTTTGAGTTCTGCTTTGAAAATGTAACTTGAACGTGAGGGAGGGAAACGTGGCAGTACCTTAAGAGAAAATTATGGCAACGGTGCTAGGAACAGGACAGCAATGGGATGTTCAGACTTCACAAACACCATTAAGGGTGGAAGCATGTGATGCTTGAACCCACACAGTCATTTTAGGCCATCAAGTACATTACTGGGGCAGAGATGAAGCTATTTACAGGGATCCATCTAACCCTTAGCCATGTTCATATACTCTATACGTCATCCTGTGATGGTATGAGAGCCCCACTTAAAACTGAAATTCATCAGTGCGTTTGAAGTGGTGACGTTTGCTTCATGTCACAGAACAAGCCAGAGTGTCACTAGCTATGTTTCCATCCACCTATTTTTATGGGCATTTTGGGATATCGCATAAAAAAAAAAAAAGCTGGATGGAAACACATAAACTACAATGGAAACACATTTACCGAACACATCCATGCGCAACACAAAACTCATGTGACTTTGCCTCAACTGTGGATGTGATCGGATAACTGGACTAATCAGTGGACCAATTTCATTGCACAGCATCTCAAATGTTGGTTTGATCAATCTTAAATGCCTGAGCCAAAGTCTGTCGTTAGAATGATTTAGTGTAATGACCTCCCAGAAGTGTCTCACATAATTGTGTTTCGAAACACCAGACATCCGAACTCAAGATAACATGACAGTGTTCATTACATTTCATCTGCACGCTCTGAGACTAAAGTACTCCTGACAAAGGAGATCAGAGTGGCTAAGGCCCTGTTTACACCTAGTATTTAGATGCATTTTAGATGCGTTTGTCGATTGGATCACTAGTAGATGAGGCAGGCACATACCCGTCCACTTTCAACCACTTCTGCCCTGATTTCTTCGAGGAGAGGGTCTATGGGCGGGAAGATGTATGGGTTTATTCAGATCTTTACATCTAATGGACAAAATAAGCTCACGCAATTACGCTACGGATAGCATCTGCTTTCATTTCTGCTCTGATAGCTGCGAGACCACTCCAAACGCGGTGATAATGTTTACGCATTAGGTCGGTAGGCAGAGGGTAGGCGTTCTTTTGAGGCTGTTCGAACGCATGCCACCACATGAGTGTCTAAACTATGAAAGCAATCCGGTCGAATGTGTTTTATAATATCTCTGGAAGTGGTCAAAAGTGGACAAGCTCAAAACGTTTTAGACCCTGTTTACACCTGTATTTAGCGTCGTCTACTTGTTATCCGACCGACCAAAACTCATCTTGATACCAGGTGTATACGGCATGAGAGAAACTACTCTGAACAGCTGAAACCAGCTTTGAAGCTCCATCAGGCTTGAAAGACATCACCAATTAAAAGACAGCATCCCCCAGTGTTGTATCAACAATTCGCTGATGACCTGAATGAGTTTTATTGCAGATTTAGGAAACCCGGTCAACGCCATTCTCCCTTCCTCCTACACTTATGATCTGTGAAGAGAGACAGGGAAAGAACCTGGCCCAGATGGCGTTTCACCAGCATGAAGTCATTTGAAAGACTGGTGCTGGCCCACCCTGAAGAACATCACTGGACCTTTGCTGGACACCCTACATTTTTCTTATCGGGCAGACAGGCCTGTGGATGATGCAGTCAACATGGGATTGCACCACAGCCTGCAACATCTCGACAAATTAGGCACTTATGTGAGGATCCTGTTTGTGGAATTCAGCTCAGCTTTCAACACCATCATCCTAACACTCCTCCATACAACACTAACCCAGCTCTCTGTTCCTAGCTACATCTTTCAGTGGATCATCAGCATTCTGATAGCTAGGCAACAGCTAGTGAGAATTCGCGTCCAACGCCTGTACAATCAGCACTGGTGTCCCCCAGGGATGTGTGCTCTCCGCACTGCTCTTCTCCCTCTCACTCCTAAAGTTTCCAGATGACACTAAACTCATCGGCCTCATCTAGGACAGTGATGAGTCTGCTTACAGACAGGAGGTTCGAGAGCTGGCTGTCTGGTGCAGTTATAACTACCTAGAGCTGAACACGCTCAAAAGAGTGGAGATGATAGTGAGCTTCAGGAGAACCCCCCCCACCACCACCACCCACCCACCATCGGTGGCTCCATTGTGAAAAAGGCTACCCAGCAAAGGTTGTATTTCCTTCACCAGCTGAAGAGGGCCAACCTGCCACAGGAGCTGCTTCTGCAGTCAATAGAGTCTGTCGCCTGCAACTGTCTGGTTCGGCTCGACTACCAAATCAGACCTCAGAAGACTACAGCGGATAGTCCGGACTGCTGGGAGAATCATCAGTACACCCCTTCCCACTCTCTGAATAAAAGGTTTTGCAAAATCACTCTGGACCCCTCACATCCAGGTGACTTTCTCTTCGACTTTCTCTTCGAACCAGACCATCTACCTCCTGAACAGTTGAATGCCCCCACTGGGCAATAAACATTCAATACACAACACTATTTATGCTTATATTAATTTAGCATACCATACCTCTTATTCACATTCCTTTGCATTTATATATAACATACCTGTACATACTTATTTAGTCTATTTTGTATATTGTGTTGTGACAAGCAGGGCGGCCTTGCACCGTTCCCTCATGGCTCTCACTCCGCCCTGCTTGTCACATGTGTATTTTTATTATCTGTCTTGTTGCTGTCTTTCTGTCTGTGCACTGTAAGCTTCTGTCACCAAGACACATTCCTTGTATGTGTAAGCATAGTTGGCAATAAAGCTCATTCTGATTCAGTTGTGAAAAAGAGCCAGTGGCTTCCCTGATTGCAGCCACTTTCCATTTTTATTTGAACACGAGACGAAAACACTACTTTATTCACCAATGTTTTATGCAATATTCCAATTTTGTGCACAAGTTAAATTCGTAACTTTGAATGCAAATATGTCTATTTAACATTCTGAAAGTGAAAATTCCTTGTCTTCTTTTTCTTGTCCTCGACAGATTATAAAAGATGTGCACGATTGCTAACAAGGCTAGCTATGAGTCCCCTTTGCACACAATCATAGAAACTGCATGTAAGTACAAAGATTTTTAGCTGTTTTTAACTAGCTATGTTTCTGCAAGGTAAGTTTTTTTGTGGAATGTACTTGGTTATAAGCCAACATCTCTCAAATATCTTACTTTATTTAATCCATATAATTTTGTCATGATGATGCATATTAAAAATATTTATGTAAAAGTAATGCAATATATAATAATAATATGAAGAATTATGTGCATGCATATAACATCATTTATTTTCTGAAACAGGACAACTGCAACATTTGTAATATGATAGTCAAGCCTGCTCCCAGTTACTGTTGGAAACATTTTGCATGCTTCTTTAACTGAAACCTTAGAAGAAATATTGAGTAAGATGTAATGTCAGTTTAATCATGGCCATCTGGTGCATTTTGAGGCATGCAGTTAATGCACAGTTCACACAGACAGAAAACAACTTCCAGATATCTTCCACTTCCAAATTTGCTTTGTAACACATTCCTAGTTGAACCAACCACTTTGAAGAAATTATACACAAAGTGATGAGAAGCCTATCTTCTGGCAATTCAAATGCCAATTAAATGTATCGCGACTTAAACTGATTTTTGTCGGATTGATTTTGATTGATAAAAAGCAGTGCAGTTGGATCTACCAGATGTTTCCTGTCTTGTGTTGCAATCGCTTAATGCATTTCTTTCCTGGTACATTATATAATTTAATAATTGTATGTTAGATTGTATAATAAAATTATGAAATAACAATCTTGACAGTCAGTGAGAGCTCATGTGTAAAAGAATCAAACATTATTCATTTAATTCCTAGAAACATATTCAAAATAGTTCAAGACCAAACTGTGACGCTAGAATCAGTCTGTCCTGCGACATCAATGAGACATTTAAAGAACCTGTTAGTGAAAGGTGAAAGAATCCATTACCAATCTGAATGTCAAATGATGTGGCTGGTGAATTATGGTGTTTTATTAGGTTATGATTACTCTTGCTCAGACTGGTTTTCCTTTGAATCAATTAGAAATGGCTAAATTGGCTTTTATGATGTGAATAAGTGATTTCCATTCAAGTGGAGAGAAATTCATTCAAGTCTGAAGTTCATTGTGTCTGTGTATGACAGGTTGAGTTGCTGGAATTTAATTTCATATGCTGTCTTCTTCATGCCCCTTTCTAACTGTAACTGTATTTTAAAAGTATTGATTTAAACGAAAAGTGAAATTTAATGTGATTAAATATTTGACGCATAATTCTTTATGTGCCACAGGTCCTGAGGATATAAAAGAAGAAACTCCAGAATTATTTTTTTCCAAGGAAGTGCCTTCAAATCACTGCAATTAACTGTCATTGTTTTCATTTTCTGTCATTTCCATTTCCAAAGTATAATTGTTCTGTAACGATACAATACAATATTTTTTGCTCTTTACCATAATTTATGTTTGGTAATGCTTTTAAATATAGTTTTGTTTAATAGCTTTGCTTTTTATATTATGAGTTTTAAAGTATTATTTATCATTGCAGCCAATTATTTATTTAAATGACATGTAATTATTCTGTCCTAATTACAAGAGAGGATGTTTGAATATGTATATGAGAGGATATTTGAATATGTATCTCATTAAGCCATTATTTTTCTTAAATATATTTCTGTTCCAAATGTATTGTTTCAAATGCAAATCTAAAAATATTTCATCCCTTACACTTAAAAAATATTTGTGTATATGAAAGTTTCTTACCATGCTGTCATTTTCATTGGCACTTACAGAAATTAAAATGATGAATTATTACAAATTATGAAAACACATTGTTTGTTTTATAACAATGGTAATATTGCACTGATGCTTTGAACGAATAAAAATATTCAAGCACAATCAACTTTTTTCTTATTTTCCTTTTTATTCAAATTTCTATTAGAATGTTTATTATACAAATGTTTGATCTGATGATACATTTCTCTAAAGCATTCCCATGGCTAATGACAAATGTTGTGAGCATGAAAACATATTTTTGGGTCTCTTTTAGCTGCTATTGGTGAATGATTGATTGGGATTATGAAATCTGCTCCATTCCAGTAATTGAGCAGATTTCATAATAGCTGACAATTCATTTATTCTGTATCAGGGGGAACATAAGATCATAAATCTCTCACAATATTATTCATCATTTATATATCCCAACAACTTTAAATGTTTGACTCAATTGCTCACATGCTTGTATTCCACATATTTATATGTGCTGTCAAGCATTTTGATTACACTTCCCCTTTATTTATTTATTTATTTATTTTTACAGACAAAGAGCAGTTTTGAGTTATAGTTCTGTAATTGTATAGCAGGATTTCAAAAACTGCTTGTCTTGATTTTGCCTTGGATTAAAGTTACGGTATCTGTTTGTTTTCAGCAGCTACGCAGATAAAACATCTCAAAAAGTGTGTGTGTCTTTTTAGCACTGGAGTAAGATTACATCTGAGAAAGTCTTGAAGAAAACAACACAAACCAGAATGGACTTTGCTTTAAATGAGCAAATAAACAGAGACTTTACTCTTGTAGATTCTGTTCTTATATAAGGAATGACAAACATTTTGACTTCCCCTTATGTGAGTTTTGCTAAAACAATGCAAATTAAATACGTTCGAGATCAACTAAAACTGTGGCTTTATCTCTATCTCTATCGTAATCAAATATTTACCTCATCTGATTTGGATGGTTATTAACACAAACATGAAATATGGCCCTGAGCTGAGTTTAATTGTTGTTTACAGTATAACATAAACATACTGAAGCGTCCATTTGAAAGCTGTGCCAGAACTCACAGTGCTACAAGTTCTCACGCCATAATGTCTCTGAAAACTTATCAAAATAATTAGTATTGTAAATGCCTCACAGAATCTTGCTTATCAGACATATTTTTCTTTCATACACATCTTTAGTCTGTATAAAAGGGTCAAATCATGCACTGTAAAAAAAAAAATCCCCGTAAAATTTACAGTAAAAAAATAACGGCAGCTGTGGTTGCGAGAAAACCGTAAAAAAAAATACAGTAGCAATTTTTTAGGTTTTATGGGAAAGCTGTCTTTTTTACCATTTAAAACCATATAATTTAAAGTTTTATATTGTAATAATTACAGTTCATAACTGTTTATTGTACACACTGTAAAAACAAACTGTTAAACCTACGATAAAAAAGTATTTTATTAACTGGTTGAAGTTCTAATATCTGGTTTGTACTTTTGTTATACAGTGATAACCACCAAACACAGTAGTGATGTGAGTCACATGATGAATCAAAGCTCATCACAGTCAGCTTTTCCAAAAGCTGAGAATGACAAAACTAATATATGGAAGGTGCACACGGTGTCATTCACGATAATACTAAACACCATCATGGTAACACACACGAAATTTTAAAAATGCAATAAATATTAATTTAACAACATTAGATAAAATAAAACCCTAATGTACATAATTGATTAGAAAAAACTAACAAGAAACAGTTATTTCAGTGAATCTAATGTGAAGTGTCACACAGGGAATTGTGGGAATGTCGATTTACGGTTTTTCACTGTTCACTTTTTCACTTTAAAAAAACTAAATGTTACGGTATTTTACCGTAAAATCACATTAAATGCACCGTTTATTACTTATTACAGTTATTCACCGTATTTAGTATTGGAACTTTCTGTAAACGTTTTTTCACCGTAGCATTTTACAGTCTAAATCAGTCATTTTATGTCATTCACAATTTTCTGTTGATCCTTAGAATTAATGTGAATGACAACAAAACGTTTTGCAGCTTTGTGTCAATGTTTTTTTTTTCACTATGGAGGAAGTTATGAATGTTCACAGTAATGTTTTAATATTGCTTCATGACATGACCCCTCTTTAAACGTTTGTGATCAACCAAAAATTAGCTGGCACCACCAGCTTTTTGTGAAGAGGGGATTCTTGTTTCAGCGCTCTACAATGAAAATCTGGAAAAGTAATATCATTCATCATTCATCACTGTTATCTCATGTGACATGTTTTGAGTGGTTTTTAGAGCCGTCTATGAAATAGGCTAGTTGTTGGCTTTACTGGTCTAAGGGAACATAAATCCTAAAACATTTAACTTTAAATGTCTGGCAACAAACAATTCACCAAAAATATATCTGCACCCCTCGCTCATTGACGGCTTGCATCTTAATTAAGACTCTGTCTGAAAGCATCAATACATCACTTCAGACTGAGATGATTATGGAGTCAAAATGACAGGTATCTTGGGCTTTCACAAACAGTCTAATCAGATTCCACCGCTATAAATAAGGTGGGGTCCACCGGGCCACTGCAGAGCCTTCTTCTCATCAGGTGGGCATAAACAATCTACCGTGATCGAAATGGGATATCACTTATCACAGAGACAAACAGCAGAGATTAAGGGACTAGACAGAAGATGCACAGGGGAGGATATGTGGGAGGGTGCTAACACAATTACACCCATACACACAATCCTCCAGTTACCGGCAAGCTGCCCAGTGCCCGGAGATAAGTCTAACAAAGGCAGGTCATTCCCTTATTCAGAGTTCTTCATCATTGAACCGAAGAGCCCCGGCTCCATTCATGAAGTGATGAATTGGAGAGACTTTGTCCAATAGTTTACCTGGTCATGATTCTCTTGACTGCATCCTCAGTGACTCACCAGAGAGTGATGTGGATGTGTCTATTAAAAGCAAGACCCAGACCTATGGACTTCACAGATTCATTTTTGTCTTTAGTAAATCTATACTTCTAAATCGCACATTCTTTAAATATGTGATTTACGCGCTGTCTAAAATAATTATATTTAAATCTGGCAGTGCATTTACAGGCAAAAATTAAGTAAGTGTATGAGGCCGATTCCACAAATGCAATGCATGGTCTGAAATATGACTTTTGAAATGAAGTAATTTTATATTTTTCAAGAAATAGTCAGTGAAAAATTATGCTTAACCTTCAAAAAAAAAAGTTGATTGTCAAGTTCAGCAGGTCAAACTAAATTTGTTAGCTTTATAACTACTATACTTTATGTATTCTAAAGATTTTAAAACGAGCGGTTGATTCATAAATGCATAAGAGCTTACCTTCATGCTGTGGAAATACAAACCGGAAGACAGAACACACCAAGCACGAGCGCAGCGCTGAAAAGGGGCGGGGCTACATAAGGGCAATAAATGTACATCAAACTAAATTTATACAATAAAAATGTTGCTGGGGCTAGCTAGTTTGAACTATAAAATCCTGAATAAATTCTATCATGGTTTATTAAGCAGCACAACCATTTTTAACATTGACAGTAATAAGAAATGTTCATTGAGCACCAAATCAGCATGTTAGAAGGATTTTTGTATCAGGGGATGTCGAAAATTCAGCTTTACCATTACATTTTAAAATATATTAAAATAAAGCATATTTTAAAAATGTTATAAAATTTCACAATATTGTTTTTACTGTATTTTTGAGCAACTGTTTTGGTCTAACAACTATTGCATTCTCAATAATGACAAGAGAAATAAGTCTGTTCAGGAAAAGGATGAGGAAAGGATGCTTGTACTAAAATGAAACATGACGTACACCATAATTTTGCCTCTGAGGCAACACTCTGCAAAGTAAACATTTTAATCCCATTAGACGATCCTGAGGGGCCCTGTCCTGTTATTTATAGCTATATTCCATATTCTTTTTAAACCCACACATCTCCTTCTGAAAGACCCTTGATCTATTTTGTATGGTCTAATGATTTATGGTTCATACATCACTGGGGAGGAGGGGTATGGCAAGTTTTGTCTTTGCCAGTTTATGACTAACACCAATTTAAGAAAAAAAATGACATTCAACCCAATACCATCCAGACGAACACTTTGACATGTGAAGTGGAAGATCATACAGACAGTTTGGTCTCTTAATTAATTCAGGACTTACTTAAATCGACTTGCCATTTAGACTTGCATTAGCAACTCTTTTTGATGTTCAATAAGGGCCTCAGGTTTTATTGGCCCCAAACTGCATGCAAGTGACTATAGAAAAAAATGTTTTTCTCCTTGGGAAATGTGTTATTTGTCAGGCTTCCAGATCTTCTTGTCCTCCTTCTTGACACGTCACACGAGAATCTTTCACCACCTCCACTTTTTTTGCGCCTGTTGGCTTTTGATACTAAATGACAGGTGATGTCAGTATTCTACATACATGCCTCCTAAAATGCTAAATTTAAATAATAAAATGCACAGGGAGGAGAAAACGCTCTCTGACGTCGACAATTGATGACCCGTAAAAGTGAGTCCACCACTGACAGGAAGTAACGTCAGAGCAGCACAACGGCTAACTAGATTCTTTTCCGCATCTAAATGATGTCTATAGAGTAATATTTCCCCATGGTGGGTTAATGACCTATACTTTATGTATTTATGACATCACCATGTGTGGGTGGAAATTGTTCCATTATCAGGACCCTAAAAATAAAACACCAGATGGCCCTATAAAATGATTGGGAGCCTCAGATAGGAGCCTAGCGTATGATAACATCAGGACCTCGTCTGAGATGTCAGTCTGTATGTTGTAGTTGAGCACAAAACTTTAAAGTGAGCTTTATCTGTCATTAATTCACAAAAAAAAGTGAATATAAAATACTATTGTCACACACAACACTTTCAAAAGAATGCTTGTTTACAATTATTTTCAGAAAAATGATTTCCATACAAGCATTTATTTGTGATTGAAATTGGATTCATGGCACAACAGAGGCACCCGGAGGACAGTTTGAGTACTGTGATACACACACAACACTGGAATCAGAGTGGTTGATTTAAATTTGGTTGTCAGTTAGTGAATGACCCTAAATTGGTCCCTCAAACATGGCCGCTTATGAGTTTCATTCGTAACAGAAAAATTGGTATATGATATTTACACTTATTTGAGTTCATTTTCAGCTATGAAAAAGTAATTGTATGTTCCACAGCAATATTTTGGCATGGAGTGATGCAATTTAGCTGTGAGAAAGGAAAAGACAGATCAAAGTGAATGAGTTATTGATCAGAGTCAGATGTTTTAAAAGTATGATATACTTTTGCCAGGAAATCTACTTCCTTTCAAATGCATGTTCGTTTATAAGATCTGGGATGCTTGTGTTGCAAGATACGCTTGATTGGTGGAAAAACAACTTAATATTTTCATGTTTACATTTGTGTTATCTGTCCAAGAGTTCTAGTATGCTGTAAGCATATCTCAAATTCCAGGGATATGTGCAATACAGCCTCAAAACTCCCAAAACCAGATCTTTATAGTTCAGCCACATTCTCTAACCTCAATCCCACAGCCAATCCAGCTATGAGACTAGGGTTGAGTGAGCTCTGGGGTTCAGGTCGGTCTTCAATTGTGGTCTCATGCAGAACAAAGATCAGAGATACTCTGTCTAAGAGTTCTCCTCAGTGCTTTGGCAGTGGCTATATAACATGCTAAGAGGTTCAGTCAGAAGTATTACTACTCAGAAGGCCTTTAGCATTTAGGTGGCAAAGGTGGTAGTTATGTGCTCAGCTTTCAATGTGTGCCATATGAAGTCTTTACCGGAAAAAGACTTGATTATTTAGGCCCTCTGTATATTGGATCATTTGCTTCAATCTGTTTTTGCAGGTTTTCAATTAAACCATCTGTGTTGCATCAACAGAGATCCATGTAGACATTGATTGTTTTTGTATTGACTTCAAATATGATTAATGATCAAGCGAACATCTTGTAACGTATTAATCAACTAATCTCATAAATGTTATAGCATTCTTTGTCATGCATAATGCACAAATTAGGCTATTATTGTTCAGTCCAGTTTGTTGCTACAGGGCTGTAACATTTAAAGTCAGCTGCTTTTCTGTATGAAGAATTATACTCCTAAATAACAATGACTAACTGAGTATATACATGATAGCATAATAGGAATGAAATACTACAGCAGCAGTTCCACGTTAGGCTGATAAAAAATTCTCAAACAAAACAAAGATATCTTCCTATTATGCTGTTTTCAAAAGTCTTGATTTTATTTTTGGGTTCCATTAGATAGACCGCTTTGAGTGTATTTTGGAAATGTCATGCTCCTTACCATAACCGCAACTTTCAACACAAGCATTTGCGCATACCTTGTGCAGGAGTTATGAAAATGGAGAATATTGTCCGGCTGCATCCGATATCACAGACTCTCTTGAGTCGGTCCTTATTTTGATTAAGTGTAATGGTAACACTTTACAATAAGGTTCATTAGTTAAACATTAGTTAATGTATTAACTAACATGAACTAACCATGAGCAATATATTTGTTACTGTATTTACTAATCTACGTTAGCGTTAATGAAAATACAGTTGCTCATTGTTTGTTCGTGTTAGTTCACAGAGCATTAACTAATGTTAACAAGATTTTAATAACGTATTAGTGAATGTTGGAATTAACAAAGATTAATAAATGCTGTAGAAGTGCAGTTCATTATTAGTTCATGTTAACTCATGTCACTTATTGTAAAGTGTTACCAGAATAATTACTTCACAACTACTAAAAAAGAATGTTATATAGTATAAATGTGACAAATCCTCTCCCATGGCCTCATGGGATAGTAAAGTGTCCATTGTATGCAGACTTCAGAATCTTGCAGGAAGTAGAAGGTCATACGGGTACCTTTTGTCTACTCTTTATCAGTACTGTGAATTCAGACATATTTCTTTTGTCACGTACTGTTTTTCGCCTAGACGCCTACTATACAGTAAGCAAGTATGTGATTTCGGATGCAGCCATGTACGTTCCCAGAAGAAAACTCAATCAAGGTGTTTCAGGGAGTTCAGAAACAGTGCTTATTGATATAACTCTCTTTGAAGTGGACTTTGTGCTTTGTAACTTAGCAGACCTTATTCACGCTCAACCAGCAACATTACACACTAAAAAAAAAGCATATAGGGCCCCTTTAAGAGATTGGTCGGCAACCTTATGGTACGTGGAAGGATAACCACAGAAGTGTACACCTCCAGTCACGTGAACGTATTGTCGGATCTGGTTAAAATCTCATACTTTAAAAGTATTTATAGCACCTAGTTTAATAAAACAAAATAATAAATCAAAATGTACGTGCATATGCAAGTTCAAAAGACTTTATTTAAATTAAATACATACACCGCTATTGTCAGTTGTCACATGCCAGTGATTATCCCTATAGGCCATAGATTGCCAATCCCGTTCAGAGCAGATTCAATATTTGAAATGCATTTTTTTTTTTTTTGACATTTGACAAGTAAAGTAGGGCCATCATAGACATACCATAGACATTGAGGACAAATCCACCCCAATTATTGTTTTATTTAAATAAACTGTTTGGTTACCAACATTCTTCAATATATCTTCTTATGAGTTCCTCAAACACATGTAAGTCATGCAAGTCATTCATTTAATCATGATTTGAATAACACAAAGTAAAGACAGTTCTCAATGCTACAATGTGACATTGTGAGAGATAAAGTAATTGCAAAAAAGTTTATAAAATGAGCTAGACAGAACAGGGACAAAGATCTTGGTTTAAATTTGGGAGGGGGGAAGCAAACAAGAAATGTTCTATATAATATTGATTGACAATATTGAGAATTTGTTCATCTATACCCCTGGAATAAGGCATTTATCTTATGAATATACTTCTGTGTTTATACTTCTGTAATCACATACAAAAACAGCACAAAACATAAAACTAAGGAAAAGAAGCAGAATTATGAAAATAATATTAAGTTTGTTAAGAATGGCAGCAAAAAAGCTTATCATAAAAGACAAAATAAATACTAAACGCATGCATTTTTAAATAAAAAACCCAATGAAAATTTGTTTTCACCAGATAAAATCATACCGGGGTCACACGGGGCTAATGAAGAAAATTGTCTTTTTACGTGCATTATCAAAGAATGGGATCTGTATCATTCCAGCTGACCACTGCATTTCCCCATCTGTAAAACATATTTAGGCATTTATATCGCCAGATGTTTGTATTTCACAATATCAAAATTACATGTTATAGAAAATATTTTGATAAACAACACTGATAGACCTCTAAGCACTGACGAAATAAGAGACTTACTTGGTCCTGATGCAGAGTTCCAGTGGAGGAATGAGATCACTGTCTGCGTTGTCACTTTGAGCAGCCCCTGCAGCACAATGTGGATCTGTCCAGAGACACGGAATATAGAAGACCTTTTAATACTGAATTACCAAAAAGCCTAATTATGAAGCAAGTGTGCAAAGGTTGTGTTTATTTTGTTGTTCTCAAATACTACAGATATTACAATCAGTGTTTGTTTTGTGTGTGTGTGTGACCCAAAGGAAAAGACTCACAGACTGTTAATCTAATTGGTTCCTGCTGGTTGGCCAGCCCATCATAATAGTACAAGTCAAACTCTTCCTCTTTGCAGTGATCGGTCGCCAGGTCTTCAGAGGGACAAAAGAGCACACTGAAATGGCTCTCGCTGCACACTACCCATATTGGAAACTTGGGAGTTTTCAGGTGAGATCCAACCTTTAAAAAGAGAGAAATCGGGATATAACAAATTTGGATGTAATATCTAAATATATGTTAGAGTGTTTCAAGCCTTCTTACCTTACATATATTATAGTGCTCAAATAAAGACAGCAGCCCAATGTTACAATGTGCTTTAATTCCCTTAAGAAGAGTAAAATTTCCATTTCCGGAATCAAGCTTCATTTCATCATCAAAGACGTTTGATACTGCTCGTCCACAAAGCAAAAGATTTACCAATTCCTTAAAAAAAAATGAAAGGGAAAGGATAAGACTTAATGACTTAATCATATCAGAGCACGGTTGCCACTGGAGCTATACAAAATAAGCAACCAATGTAATTATTTTATTAAAATGGTGATACCAAGATATTGTTTTCAATAAGAGCAAACTAAAATATGCTCTCTTTTGTGTATTGGATGTTTAGATAAGTACTTAAAGTGTTAATATGGCAAACCTGTGTGCAGTAGCCATGAGCTCCAATGAGGGTGGAGGTTGGCACATCCATATCACTTTTTATACTAAAACACAAAGAACCAATTGATTGGCTCAATGAACATATGAACAAACAGTCTGTACTGAGTTAAAGAGGTGGAAACTCACGTTGCAACAGTTCTGGAAAGAATGGCAGAGATGGTAAGCAGAATACAGCCAAAGGGACCAGACTCAAACTAAACGGAAGCAAGAAAACTGCTACTAATTGTAATCCTCAATCACTTAAGGAGCTATGAAACAGGTGATGTTTGCCTTAAAATGCTTCAAGACTATCAATGGATGTGCTCAGATACAAACCTAGCTTATAACTTGAGCAAATGTAATTATAAGTATCTAAATAAATAAATATAAAACTAAAATAAAATATAATAAATAATAAATCTATAATAACAATGTTCTACATATATTATAAACATTATTATACTCATGATAAATAACAATAATAAATATAAATAACAAAAAAATAATGCATAATACTGTACATAACAATAAATATAAAAATAATATTTATAAAACATTTTTAGAAAATATATATATTTTTACAAAGAATAGAAATCAGGTATATAGGAAGTGTCAGAAGGCATTTAAGCACAGACTTACCTGTCTTACATGCTTCTCAAGAACTAAAGTGAGATCATCTAAGGTCTCAACAGTGACGTATGTTATCTATGTGGAACATAAAAAAGAATTAACAAAAGAGAAATATGTAGTCATCAAAAGAAGTGATTAGTAAGTAATTTAAGGGACAAAGAATCAACTTACCATTTCTAGACTACCGTCTGATTTGTAGCGTCCAATCGGGGTGAAAAGACTTCTGCCTGTGTTTCTGTGGGGGCAAATACTTTATTACAGTTAAAAAATGAACAATAATTTTGTAAATATAAGTGATATTTCTAAATGTGTGACACTTACATTGCAACTGTGGCTCTCTTCATGTTCCCGGCTCTCCATAGTATGTCAGCCAAAGCCCGAGACAGACATTTTGTCCTCAAAATGTTTGATACCTCCAGTCTCCTGGTGATATTTAACAAATCAAGTTTAAGACAACTGAGACATTAATGAAATACAAACTTGATCATTTATAAGTTATGACCTAAAACGTTCACTGGTAAAAAAAAAAAAAAAAAAAAAAAAAGTAAAAATGATACCAAAATGATTGAATGGTTTTAAAATACTAAAGGCAGAACATAATATCTGATCATATCTGACAAAAAAATGAGCAAAAATATGACTGATGCTTGGTACACACTCATCCAATGAGTCACTGCTCGATTCTTCAAACAGAAGCTTCTGTAAAACACAAGCCTGCACTGCTGCAAGGACACCACAGGGTCCTCCCTGATGAAACAATCCCAGAACATCTCATGACGCAAAGGTATACGCATTAAAACTACAGTAAATCATGGGGTTGTCTGAAATACTGTACCTTCTTTTGTACAATCCCATACTTCAAGCCTGGAGTGTCTGAAAAGGTAAAATTCTGTTGTTTCCACTCCTCAGTGAAACAAGCCATAGGAGAACCAAAGATGATCTCCTTCAGAGCCTGAATTAAGCATGAATGTACCGATATCATATAAGACTGGGCTGATAATCACATAAATTATGGTTCCAGGAAGTTGAAATGATTATGTACTTACAGTGGCAGTAATCTGGTCCATGGGAGTCTTGTCCAAACTAAGTTCTGGCATGGATGTTCTAGAAACATCACACAAGCTCTCCTCACTCTCTATGTCATCTGTAATATAGAAAAAGAATTAGAAGGAATTTCAAAACAATGACATTTTTAATAAGTTCTTTTAAAGCAAATTTTAGTTGCAAAGGATTAAAAAATGTAGGGTTAGGGAAACAAATATTAAAAGCAGACAAATATACATATATTTATTGTGGACAAAATAGCACTTCAGTTATATTAAAGCAATACAAAAGTCACTAGTGTATTCTGCAGTTGACTTGGCTATGATACAAAATGTAATCTGCTGAAGATTTGAGGTGCACTACCCAAAACCATTTCCAACACATGGAGTCCATCCAGTTTTGGGCTGGGTGCCGAATTCTTTCTGGAGAGGAAACGATAAAAGTTAATAATCACACATTTGACACATTGCAGCTGTGAATAAACACCAACAGTCTCTTTTTACCATCCTAAATTGGAGCTTCTTAGATACATATTGTCTAATGTATAACGGAGTTTATTCATAATAAATAAATGCATTCGTTCAAGGCCGTGGCTAGAAATTCTGGGCCACTTTTTAAATATTAAATACAGAAAAGGTTGTGGCTGGACCTGCGAGTCCCTAAAATCGTTCCCACCTTTCACCTCACTAGTTATGGTCTTCTCTATGTTTCTAGGACTCTACTGGTATTATTGTTTTAGCCCCTCAAAAATAAAAAGATTTTGACTTTTTGACATTTTTAAATCAATGAAGGTCGACAACATATTAAAAGAGTATTTCAGTGTATTAAGAGTTTCTCAGATAAGGGTTAAATAACTGCACTTTCAACAGTAAAAAATAAATAAATTCTAGTTCAGTATTTTATCCATATCTTGTATTCCAGTCCAAATATCTAAAACATACATTTAAAGGGTTAGTTCACTGAAAAAATACTAGATTGCTGAATAATGTTTTTATTTTTGTTTAGTTTTTGCACACAAAAAGTATTCTCGTCGCTTCATAAAATGAAGGTTGAACCACTGCAGTCATGTCAACCGTTTTAACCACATCTTTAGTTCCTTTCTGGACCTTGAAATTGGTGGTTAAATTGTTGTCTAAGGAAAAAGTCAGATGGAAGTTTTTGCTTTAAACAAGAAAAAAACATCTGACTGTGGGGTAAGAAAAACAGTCCTGTTTTCCCTTTGAATTAAAGGAACAGTTTGCCCAAAAATTACAATTTTGTCATTATTTACTCACCCTCAAGTTGTTTCAAACCTGTATGAGTTTCTTTGTTCGGCTGAACACAAAAGGAGATTTTTTTAAAAGAATGTTGTTAACCCATTGACTTCCATAGTAGAAAAATAAATACTTTGGAAGTCAATGTGTGTCGTCAACTGTCTAGTTACCAATATTCTTTTAAAATATCTTCTTTTGTGTTCAGCTGAACCAAGACATTCATACAGGTTTGGAACAGCATGAGTGTGATTTTTGGGTGAACTATACCTTTAAGGTTATATTTCTAATCCCATTGGCAGATGTTTTTATGCATAAACTCAGTGAATTTTGATAGATTTTTCAGAACCCAACAATTAATAATATTAAATAATTTTCTTTAGCAAGTAAATGTATCTTAATTTAAGAATGTTTAGATATTTGTACTGGAAAACAAGAAAATCTTTTTTTTCTTATGAAAGTACAACTCAGTCTCAGGCTAACTTTAATCAGTGCCTAGAAAAGCAACAGATTGAACCAGAAAGAAACAAACTCACAAGCGATGCTTGACTTCCGACATTCTCTCATGCTCATTGTAGTCTATGCTTCCTTTATTTAAATTAGAAAACATGCTGCTCTTCTCTTCAACAGAGGCTGATGGTTTAGGCTTTGTATTTGTAGTACTGAGGCCATTTGTCCAGTTTGCTGATTCTCTAAAATCCTCTGTTGTTACTGTAACAGATGAAGGTGCTTTTCGGGCTGGACGTCTTCTGTTACCCTCCTACAGAAAATTAAATCCTTGTCAATGCATTGCTGTAATGGACGAGTAATAATCAAATCTTAATAAAATAAATATGTAACATTAATAATCACTGGATTTTGATTTTTAATAAATTCATTTCAGCTTAATGAATCAAAATTCATTACCTGCAAAGAGCTGGCAATAGGACCCGCCATAACGCCTCGTCTTATCCTGCTGTTTCTGTTCTTCAGGCTATCAGTGTCTAAGATCTTTTTCTCAGAGAGAAATCCCTCTTTCGACACTGTTATGGGATCATGGCTGGACGACAAACAGTACACACTTCTCTCACTCTCAGGGTGAGGAGCAAAGTTCTTTTTTCGTGTCTTTTCAGAAGGTGTTTGGGAAGGCACAATAAGCTGTGACACACTACTGCTGTCAGATAACCTGTGAAAAAGGTGAATTGCTGTCAACAGATCTTGAAAGTCTCAAACAAATGAATATACTGGACTTTTTAAAACTATATCAATCAATAAGTACCTTGGACCGTCACACACCAGGCTTTCCATACAACCTGGATCTCTTTTAACACTCATATCTATGGAAGAGCTGGACGTGGTTTGTTTCAGCGGATGTGTGTGATTGTCACCATGATAGCGTAATTTGGTTTCGTCAACTTCACTCATTCTGTCCTTCACAATCATCTCCAACATTGACTTCAAAGGATATTCTTCAGCCTAAATACAAACACATTTTATGATCTCTGCTTTTCCAACATTCTTGATATTTTATAAATGCAGATGTTTTTCACTTTGATACCTTATTCTGTTTGTAAAGGCCCTCAAGGTGAAGCATTCTGCGCAGATCTGATCTGTTATTAATGCTTGAATTAGTTCGTGGAAGCTCTTCATCCATGCACGCTATCGTTTTCTTCAGGCCCTGTAAATACATTTCATTTTTCCAAACAGAGAATCTCTGAGAGGAAAGCTACCATTGAAGCACTTTAAACATACAGTATGTATACTACACCAGGTAAGTTAAACATGTTCTCTTAAATGCTGCTTTGAGTCATACAGGATAGTTAGCTTTTGTGTCAAAGTCCTATGTTTACATTTCTTCCCAACTGAATCAGTTGGGGGGAAAAAAAGATCCGTCACCCACCTTTCGACTGAGATATTCCCGGACTAGAGACGCGGACACATCCTCCACATCTTTGCCCATCATGTATCACAATAACACAGCGGTAATAAATATGGGACTGAGATAGCAAGTTGGCTAGTTCGGCGTAAACAGCCCCAAACTTCACAAACCTCGAAAACAGTTGGTCGACATACGACATTTTTCATCTACATATCGTTAGAGCATGGTTTTTAATGTTTAGTGATTTATTTGTGGGCTAAATGAGGTAAGGATAGTTCCAGAGGCTTGCTACTAGCTAGCGGTCTAGCTTTTCTCCATGTTGCTATAGTTACCACTAGAACGTTGTAGATAGAGCGTGCGGTTCTTCTGAGTGCGTGGATTAATGACACAGCTGCGCCTCCCTGCGGATGCAACGTGTATTACTTTGGAAAAGTTTGCAAAGAAGGAAATGTTGTAAAGTTTTACAGTGACGGCACAAATGAGTGCAATATTGCTGTAAGGTTGGAAAGTATCCTGCTCTTTTGACAGGTATGTAGAAGACTGCTGTTTTATATTAATATTTTTGAATAATAAACCATCTAGACACGTCTATCTTAGTGTTTACTGTTCTATGTAATCAGAATAGCTCTGAAGGAAGATGTTCTGTGAAGTTGTGTCAGACATGGCCTGAAGTTTATTTCTGAAAATACACCGAAAATGTCTTGCAGAACTGTCTCGATTGAGTATGAAATCTTATTTGTTTACAGAAAATCAAATATTTGTCCATATTTGAGTTGGTCGAGGGGAAGAGTGGTCTGTTATGAGAAAAGGAAATGATTTGCCACTGACACTTTTCATAACACAGTAATCTTTGTCTATTGCAAAATGGCACTTGAACCGGAGCTTTTCTATATCTATTTTTGTTATTCTGTCATGTACGCCCTACAAGGTTTTAAAGATTTTTTTAAACTATTTTCTAAAATATTTTATGCTTGAAAATTACAGTATGATTTTCGTCACATTTCAGTTCCTTTTAATTATACATTCAACTTTAAGGTGAATGTTATAAACATACACTCAAGAAAACAATTTTCAAAGAAAACTTTGAAAGTCTTAAAGGGTCGTCATATAGATATAATTCATTTTGATTTTATTCATTTTTCCCCTTGAGTTTCTCAGTATTAGTCAAGTGTACGTTTAATGTCAATACTTCAATGTTAAAAGGTTTTATACCAATTTGCATTAAAGGCATATATTTACGGGTAATCTAACACTCTATTCTATATGAAACTGTAATCAGATTAATCCACCAGGCCATGTCTCCTAAAATGTAAATAAAGTTTTAGTTTATAAAAACAGCCAACAATACATCCGTTTCATTAATTTTATTATAATTTTTTACATTACACAAATATTCTGCCTAAAACCTAAAATCACCTCTTGCTAACCTACATACACTGTCCATACATTTCATTTACTCACTACACTTTAACATAGAAACATCTGGGGATATGAAAGCTCCATGAGTACATTTTTATTCAAAACTTTCAATACTCAGATCACAAAGTGGAAAAAAAACATCTGAGCCTGAACAGAGGTGCTTATAGGAATTTAACAAAGAGAAAATGCAACCACAGCCCCCTTTACAGATACTGAATCAAACTCTCAAGTAACGTCTCATTCATTCAGTGACATGGGTATGAAATCCTTCCTCAGTGTCATAGTGGGTATATGTTGAACTAAAATGCATTTAATTAACTAGATTTCTTTTTCATCTACGCTATGTATTTATTCTAGAAGATCATGGGAACGGTATCTGTGTTTTGGCACAAATTCATCCCAGATATGGAGGTTTTTTGTTTTGTTAACTGTGAGTGCAGCATCTAATGTAAACAACAGATTGCACTTCATCATTGAGCGTATCTTCAGGAGGAATGGAAGAAAAAAAAAAAAATACCGCTCCTTCCTCCTCGGTTTTTGGCCCTACCGTGAGAAATGAACTTTTATAAAAGAAAAAAAAAAAGTCTGGGAAAGTTCCAGAGAAGGAGAGCATCAGTAGTCCTCAGCTGGAAAGAGAAAGACAGGGAGACAGAGAGATACAGTTTGATTAACAAGAAGAAGAAGATCCGAGCGGAAGTGGAGCGTGCGATCCATTTGAGTTTAGTGACGCCATTAGAAATCTCAGCATGCAGGTGGTTAGTAGAGACAGGAGGCGGCTTACTTTCAATTGTGAGAATGCAGGTGCTGGCGGCAGTGCCTCGGCTGTTGACGGCTTTGCACATGTACTCTCCTTCGTCCTCGGGGAACGTTTCCGGCAGGTACAGGCAGTAGGTCTCGCCTCTCTCGATGTACTGATAGTCTTCAGAGTCTGGCAGCAGTTCACCCTCAAACCACCAGGTGACCTCTGGTTTAGGTTCTCCCGTGATCTTCACCGTGAACCGCACAGGCTCTGCGTCAACCACCGACTGGTTCTTCAGGGGCTTTTTAAACCACGGAGCACCTGACCTGGCATGGTCCTCTTCATCTTCATAGGCGGCAGAGCCGTTAATGATGCTACCCTCTTCTTCCTCCTCTTCTTCCCTTTTCTGACAAGACACATGACAAAGTGTTTCACTCTCAAAAAAAAAAATAAAACAACAGAAATCACATGCATGCAGCTCTGTCATGCATTAGTGTTGACATCAGATCCAGACATGTCCGCCATTTAGCTCTTAAACAAAGCAGACCAGGAGAGGTTTACTTTTTGGAGGGCAGCATCAATTTCCTGTTGTTCAAATTGCATCCTCTGTAATTTCTGCTCTTCGATCTTCTTCTTCTGCTCCTCTTCTCTGGCCTTCGCCATTTGTTCGAACCGTGCTCGCATGTCCACTTTCTGTCTGAACGGAACGTCTTCTGCTTTAGTTGGAGTTGTTTTGTCGTCATCTTCATCCTGTGGAGGAAATTAGCAAAATTCTTCATTTCAAAGTTCTTTAGCTGGAATGAAAAATGAGAAATTGCCTCATTCTTTCACCTCCTGACAGCGCTCTGCCTCTCTCTCCTTGATTTTCTCGTCAATTTCTTTCCTTCTTGCTCGTTCCTCCTCGATTTTCTTCTGGATCTCCTCCTCTGTGAGCTGCTTGATCTTCTCAAACTTGGACTTTAGGCTCTTGGCCTGGATGGAGCCAGTCCGCTTCAGCTTTGTTAGCTCCTCGTACTCGGTGCTCACCACCTCTGAGCTTTCATTGATCTCATCCTGAATCAAACCCACAAAACATATTTAAATAAGCAAACACGTGATGAAATTGGATACTGATTGATCATTTTAGTTCCATGTGAAGCTGACCTCGCCCATCTCTTGTCGCATCTGTTCAAACTCTTTCTTCTCCATCTCCATTTTCTGGCGTCTGGCCTCCGCCTTGCGCTTCCGCTCTGCCTCCTCTTTCATCCTCAGCATCTCCTCAAAGTTGATTTCTAGTTTCCCTGGGTGCATTGCTTCCTGTGACTCTGTCCGCACCAGAGTTTCATTATCATCCTGCACCTGTCACAAAAATTAGATATGCACATCTCAGTTGATATTCAATTACTTATGGACATAGATATTATACGTCTTGTGCAAGTAAAAGTGTTTTTCTTTGAATTGACCCTTCGCAAAGACCCCAAAGAAGCCATGCCTCTCACGCCACACATCATGTTCTCACGAAGTGAAAAATACACCCCGGAGCAAAGAGGACACAGATATATGAAAGAGACAGATATATGAAAGAGTTTCATTCTTAATATATTGTAATTTTTTAAAGAAGTTTAAACAATAAATAGCATATAGTGGCTCTTTAATGTGTCGTGACAGATCGCTGTAGCTCCTTCAAGCGGCTCGTGAACCGATCATCTCTTCATACTAGTTCATTTATAGCATCAAATAAACATGAATGAGCATCAGAAGGAATGTTGTTTCAACCGCGGAAAGACGTGAGTATGCACAATTTTGAAAAAGGTTCAAGTTCACCAACGTTAATCTACTAACTGCCCTGGCTGCTTTGTCAGACAAAATGGCGGATTCGGGGTTATGATTGGTCAGATCGCCTGTCAATCAAACTGTTTGTGAAGGGTCATTTGAATCCAAATCCCACAGGTAGTTGAATTGGAATAGGTCATGCATTCTAGGAAATGAAGAGTCCGTCCTCCCTGATCTGTCTGTCTGATTCAACTAAATTCTAAATGGCACACAACCCTGTTACTCTAACAGACAAAATCAGTTAACATCAAAACAGTGCCAAGTGTAAAAAGAGCTAGACACAGTTTGTGGCTTTTTGTTATGTTGTTGTGACTCACTTAGGCAGTCATGTTTGAACAGTGTTAAGGTCTGGACCCCCTAATTCAGTTTTGTACTAGTACTTACTAGTGATTAGTTCACTTCAGAATTAATTTCCTGACATTTTACTCATTCACATGTCATCCAAGATGTTTATATCTTTCTTTCTTCATTCGAAAAGAAATTAAGGTTTTTGAGGAAAATATTCTAAGAATTTCTCCATATAGTGGACTTTAACAGGGTTCAACGGGTTGAAGGTCCAAATTGCAGTTTTAGTGCAGCTTCAAAGGGCTCTACTGAAGTACTGCTGAAGGGTGAAAAACTCCATCTAATTTTCTCCTCCAACTTCATTTGGCACTGGCAATTTTGTAAAGGCCATTTGATTTAATCTTTGCACGTTCGTGATTACGTAATGCGTGGCGCATCGCAGAGCTAGAGCAAGATGAGCATTTGCGGGTGAAAAAAGTGTATTTTATCATTTTTTTAAAGAAAATGATAGATCGTTTTGCTAGATAAGACCCTTATTCCTTGGCTGGGATTGTGTAGAGCCCTTTGAAGCTGCATTGAAACTGTTGAACCCCGTTGAAGTCCACTATATGGAGAAAAATCCTGGAATGTTTTTCTCAAAAACTTAATTTCTTTTCGACTGAAGAAAGAAAGACTTAAACATCTCGGATGACATGGAGGTGAGTAAATTATCAGGTGATTTTCATTCTGAAGTGACCTAATCCTTTAAAACATTAGAATATTGATATCTTTTTTTCTTATTTCCCCATAAAAATTGTAAATATCCTTTAAACAAAACAGATTTGTTTGAGAAGCAAAAGTATACAAGATATTCAAAGGTGTCATATCATGAGGAATCATGCAATAACATTCATAAGTCAACTTTTTAACTCAAAATGTTCCTTAACACAAAAAGGCAAGCTGTAAAAATGATTCTAAAACCTGAAGTATTAGCATTAAACATACACTTGACTAATACTGAGAAAAATTAATAAAATTCAAATGAATTATATGTATGTGATGACTTTTCATATACATATAATTAAAACAGTTTTCTTGAGTATATGTTTATTTTTGTCTAGCTTCACTGAATGTTTTGTCCTCACTAAGTACATTATTTTATTTCTTGATTTCTTACAGTTTTTTTTTAATAATCAGTCATTGTGGCAATGCTTCTCTTTAGCAGGGTAGCGGTTTCTGTTTAAAAAGGTTCCTTACTTCTTTATCTCCATATCCAGTCAAATTATCCTGATCCAGTCCAGGGCTCTTAAAGACATAATTTGAAAAGCATAACAGACAAGCAAAGCAGCAGGTATACCATTTGAGCACACTGTAAACTTGGACATGTGTTGTGTTTACATTTGCAACTGAATTAATTGTTTTAGATGTAATTAGAGACCTAAAGTAGGTCGGTGTATTGAAATTGACACTGGTTAACAGTTGTTAGCCTGCTGACAACATGTGCTCAGATGATATAAATAAAATAAGCAGATTGCATGACAATTAATAGGCAGCATAAAGTATGTTAATGCTATATTATTATTAACGAAAACAGCAGTTATGTAGTTTTCTGAATCTAGCGCATTAATGGACTTTTTGTTGTTGTTTAAGATGTAGTTTTGTTGGTCACATCAATTAGTGCATGCACTGTACGTGTGCAAATACAATATGTTACATCTCATGCACGGTCCTACCATGTTCTTGCGAGCTTCTGCGAAAAGTTTTTTCTCCTCTTCCAGGCGTCGCTTGGCCTCCTCTTCTTTCTTTTTCTGCTCCTCTTCTCGTCTCTGTCTTTCCAGATCCTCAAAGCTGATGGCCAGCTTCCCGGGTTTGGCCCCGTCTGAGTTTATCATGGCCAGAAGGATGTCATCGTCACTATTTACAACCTGCGAGTGAATAGATTAGTTTGGGGAAAACAAGTTAGTCAACAGTAAAAGTTTGATCTGGCATCCAGTTTACATGTCCAACTGTGCCAAGTCAGAAAACTCTTATCTCTGTCTGATTTTAGATAGGCGTTATGTTTCAAGACAGATAAGTCGTAAACTATGAACTTTTGTAATAATACTGAGCATTTTATGTGTATTAAATATTGTGTAAGCCTCCCAAACAAAGTATCAGAAGGTCACACTGTGATATATACTACTATTAAAGAATATAATGGTTACCATAGTACATAAAAAAACAAACAAACATGATTTTCACATTACAAACTGACCATGCTCTTTCTGGCTTCAGCAAAGGCCTTTCTCTCTTCTTCGATGCGTCTTTTCCTTTCTTCCTCCACTCGCTTATGTTCCTCTTCCAGCCTCTGCCTTTCCACCTCTTCAAAGCTGAGTCGAAGTTTACCAGGTCTGAATTCTTCCTTCTCTCCTTGTGTATCCTGAGTGTCCTCATCATCCAGGGCCTGTCAAAAAGAGTACATTATCACTCACACATTATTCGTGTTTGGACACTTTTGGGCACTTCAGCCACTCTTAAAATTTTCATTTTTAAGGATCATGTGTCTTGCGGTCATTTTTTTCATGGATGTATTAAGTATAACCTCTGGTGTAGCACATTATATTCACTATAAATATGTTGCACAATGTATTAGAATGTTTTTTCTTCATTTTGAGTAATATTCAAGCTTACAAATTTGATTAAAGTGTACATGTTGCTTAAAATGCCATGTTTATTTTGTTATACTGCAAATACTTTATATGCATGCATTTTTAAATGTGTCCACTGTACATATTGGATATGTGTAAAATATAACCACTGGTTGTTGAAAATATACCCACCATGCCCAACTTGGCCTCTTCAAAAGCCTTTTTTTCTTCCTCCAGTCTGCGTCGGGCTTCCTCCTCTGCCTGTTTTCTCTGCTGCTCCTGTCGCTCTTTTTCCTGTTCTTCAAAGGTCAGACGCAGTTTACCAGGGGTCATCTGCTCCTTGTCTTTAGGCTGAGACTCTACATCGTCCAACTTTTTGAAAGAAATGTTTTATGTTGTCAATTTTATTTTTTATATATATATATATATATATATATATATATATATATATATTTCCAGAATTAAACAAAAAAATTTCTTTTACAGATTATCCTGATCTTTAAAAGCAGAATCTTCACCTGTTCAACCATTGAGCGACGCTTGGCCTCTCGGAAGGACCGCCGGTTCTCGTCATATCTCTTCTTCTTCTCCTCCTCAGTTCGCTTCATTAGTTCCTCTTCTCGGCTCTTCTCCATGTCCTCAAAGTTGATTTTGATCTTCCCTGGCTGTTTCTGTGATTTTGCAGGGACTACTCTTACCAAAAGGCTGTCATCACCTTCCTGTGATGAAGAAGTGAAGAAGTTACCCAAACAGATTAAATGGCAGGTTTATACAATTATAAAGGTATGATGAAATGTTAACTTCCTGTTTTTTATATTGAAAATCAGAAACAAATGTGAAGCCTAATCTAAAACAATAACAAATTGCTTTTTAAATTTATACTGCTTTGACCTGCAATATTTCTGCAGTCATGGACAAGTTTCCAGACAGGTTTCAGATAAGGCCAGACAGCAAAAAAAAACAAAAAACATTCTTCTGGCACAGTTGCCTTCATTTGTGTCATACTAGACAGAGATATGGGACTGCTAATTCAGTCAGAGAGCACGGCCTGCAAGTGTTGTGGGAAACAGTTGCCAGTCACATGTTGTCCATGCTTATTAACTCTGGCTCCAGAAAGTGTGGCATTTTCCTAAATTTAACACCCAGTACCATGTTGTATATGAGCTGTTATGTCTTTGTAAGGGACAGTGGGCCTGTACCCACAGAACCCTGTGATCAGCAGCACTAGCAATTTATTGTAACATTTTATACAGTATGTCATTACTTACATCCCTCCTGAATAAAAGTATCACTTTTCTCTATCTATCTATCTGAAATACAGAATATAAAACACAATATTCATATTACATTGATATATTTAAACAATTCAAATAAAATATAATATACAATTAAATATTATATATTTATGTATTATAATTATTACTATATAGTATAATTATTTAATTCAACTCATGGTTTATGAATCCACAGTATAAATAATGTTTAACTTTAGTTGGTAAAGGAATGTCTTATCTTGCCTGTCAATAGTATTGCAATGTGACACATTGTTCTATACTATCATCCATTCCATGATTTGATTTCACTTACATATATTGCTAGGTTTTAAAATAGAACTTTAGATTATATCAGAGGATTACCTGAGTGATTACAGATACTTTGCTGGAGATTTTCTAATAGTAGACCTGATAAAGCAGCCGACTGCCAAGTCGCATTAAAAGCATCCTCCTAGTGCCTGCAGCCACAGTCTGTTATCATGACACACTGACTCACCTCCTCAGCTTTCTTGGCCAGCTCTTTCTGAATCTTGGCCTTCTCTATGGCCTCCTGTGCAGCTCGCTTCTTTCTCTCCTCTTCTGTTCTTTTCCTCTCCTCCTCCTGCCTCTGTTTCTCCATCACTGCAAACTTCCCCTTCACGCTGCCTGTGAATGGACAGAAAGCCGACAGTTGGCGTCTATAACGGGATTAAAGTGCTGTTACAATGATTACGTTGGACCAGTCCAAAAAATCAAATCTAAAAATCACTCCATTTGTCTCATTTTACCCTACCTGTAATCTTGGGAACATATGATTTTTCTATCTTCGTCGGCTTCACCTCTTCCTCTTCATCGCTAGAGGCGAGGAGTTCCTTTATCTGTGGAGGATCCGACAGTTGTTGCGAGGTTAGCCGTTTTATCCAGGATCAGAAACCATGCTGGTCATAGCAAGCCAAGCAGACCTTAATCCTTGTAAAGACAGGCACATATGACCTACAGGGGCGGATGCTGATTGGGCCGTCAATTGTGACATGGGCAGGGGATCAGTAGAGTGTGCATGCAGCAAGCAGGCATCACAGATACTGGGGTGTTTTACTGATTAAAAGCTTTTTTGTAAGAAGGTTTGTGTATATCCTTTTAAATACCTAGAATCGGGTATTGATGCATGCCTAATCGTCCGCAAACACTGAGTACCCAGCAAGCAGTATAATCATTAACCTCAAGACAAAATCTTCTACTATGCGTTGTTAGTGTCAGAGAAATGAGGCAGTGCAGTCAGTGGATGAAGTGAGAAAACAAGGTGCTGATGGGGAGGTTTCTCTACTGACCATTTGCTTCCTGCGACTGTACTCTCTCTCTTTAACATACTGCTCTCTGCGTTTCTTTTGTTCTTCCTGACTTCTCTTTTGGTTTCTCTCTTCTCTAGCTTTCTGCATGGCCTCAAACTTATTCTTCACATCTTCTTTCCCCAACTTGGGAATATAACTTCTCTGTACAGGCTTAGATGTTTTAAACAGTTTCTTCAGAAGAAAGAGAAAATGATGTATGAGGGATTGTTAGTAAAAGAGAAAAGGAAAATTAGTTAATTTCCATTTTTTTATATTTTCTTTTGCAGAGTGTAACAATTATATTTTTACAAAAAGAAATTATATTATTTTTCCACTTTATAAATGAATATATTAATTATATTTATATTATATAATTATTTTTTTAATAAAATTGTATATGCATTATATATATATATATATATATATATATATATATATAGTTCTGCTCATAAGTTGTCAATATGCATTAAGATAAAATGTATAATTCATAGCTCTTAATGCATTTTGTTGTCATCTTGAGCATCAGTGAATGTTTTCACCTTTTGTAATAGTTGTCTATGAGTCCCTCAGTTGTCTTCAGTGTGAGAAGATGAATCTCAAAATCATAGTCACTGTTGGAAAGGGTTTAAATATACAGAAGATACTAGAAAACCAAAGAATGTGCAGGATTTTTCTGAAGGACAGTGCTCAGTTTAACTGCTGAGGACAAACAAGGGACTCATGAACTATCACAAAACATTAAAACAGTCATTGATTATTCAGGTTACAACACACAATATTAAGACAGAAGGGTATGTAAACTTTTCTTTGTCAAAGCTTTTGTAAATTCAGTTTTTTTTTTTCTTATGGACTATATGTCATATATATATATATATATATATATATATATATATATATATATATATATATATTTGTCATCTGTTATGTGAAACAGCTTATTCAGAACAGTGCTAAACATGGAATTTTTATGATCCCTTTTATTATTAATATCTTGGATATTCTGCAATAAGTATGCAAACTTTTGAGCAGAACTGTTTATATGCATGTGGTAATTATTGAAATTTGTATTTCAATTTATTTGTATTTAATTATTTGAAAATATTTATTTATGCGTATTATAGCTCCATCATACTATACCTCTTGTTTTAGTGCCACATCTGATATATTTGTCATATCTGTATTATGTGATGCATCAGCCTCTTCATCATTCTCCACGTTTTCCTCATTCGTTTTTGGAACTCTCTCTCGTTTTCGTGCCCTCCCAGTGGTCTTTGTCTCCTGTTTGGGCTCTTCCTCCTCTGGTAACTTATTTGGTTTGTCTTCAGCACTGTTCATTTCCACCTCTTCAGTCATGCAACTCATATCATGTGTTTCATCTTTGTGGTTTTCTTCACTGATTGTGTTCTCTGTATCATTAGCATCAGCAATATCGTTCAGGATTTCTGTGTTGTTTATATGTGTCATGTCTGTGGACACATCCGCCATGCTCATCACTTCAGTCATGTTGCTGTTTCTCAGACAGGGCCTGTTGCAAGATACGTCAGATGAAGCTGACATTGGGAGAAAGACATAATGACCACAAGACTGCAGTGCAAAAGAACAATTTTTTACATGGCTATTTTAGATTTTTAGTAACTACAATTTTTATTAAAGGGCCTCTATTATGCTATTTTAAAGATTTCTAATTTTGTTTTGAAGGTCTACAATAGATTTCCATGCATCCAAGGTAAAAAAAAAAATAATAATAATTTTCTCATAATATACATTGAACATCACCTCATTTCTCAAAGAGTCTGAAAATGGTCTCACTAAAACTCTCCTTTCCACGACTCAGCTCTGCTCTGCTCTGATTGGTCAGAGAGCCACGTTTGTTGTGATTGGTCTACCGCTTACAGCACATGTCAGAAACGCCTATTACTATGTCTGAATTTCAGCTCCAGAGTCTTCCTCAGTGCTTCATATCAAAGACACATTAGCGTCAGTTTTTCCATATCAATTCCAGTGTGAGTCCTCATCTTTTTGAAGTGTGTGCAAAGTGGATTTGCTACACTGAAAACAGCATCTTCACAACATGTCGACAACTCGAACCAGACTCTTCCATGCCTCAGCAACAACTGCAGTGTTTGAGGGTGGGTCAAAGTAGATATTGTTTGTGGGCAGCCAATGAAGACCAAATACTGACATTATGCAAATTAACATTGTTACGTAGGTATGTAACAGAAAGTGAGACAGGAATGGCTGACGCCTCGTTTTTTTAATAGAATAAATTAGAATAAAATAACTTTATTTGTCATGCACTTTGATCTTAAAACTTTGCAGACATTTTACATTCATCAACAGCTATATTACACATTGCATGAAAGGGAATATTCGAGAAAACATAATGGGACACTTTAATTATTAAAACACAGATCTAATTTTATCATTTATCTTAACAGGTAAAGAATTGTCTTGGAAGTGATAGTTGGTGGTCTACAAAGGAACAGATGAGCTGAATGTGTGTGGGACCTCTGCAGGAACCTCATGCAGACCCTAATTTTAACCCCCAGTCTGGGTTCAGCCATGTGATTGAGGCTATTTTTACCTGGAGATACAAGTCTAAGAAGAGCACCCAGATGGCACACATGAGACCCTTGACTAAGTTCTAGACGTTTCTTTATATAAAATGTGTTGTGTCTCCTCTACGAATATAAATAATGAATGTATCTATCTATCTATCTATCTGTGTGAGAGTGTGTGTGTTTTTTTACAATATGTGCATTTTAAATATCTTTGCATTTCTCAGGGTCTGCATCTGACATCCTTCATCCAAACTACAATAATCCCAGAAATACAGCAACATTATCTCGCATGCAGCACCAAAAAAACACAATTTTACGTATGACTCACATGTGTATTATTAATGATCTAAATTTCAATGCATAGTCACTCTCCTTTGCTATTCATAATGACACAACACCTCACACAACTGATCACACCTCACTTTTAGAAGATGACAAAGACAATATGGCCCCCCCAAACAATGTCACCGTTTGAAAGCATTGTTTCCCGCCGCATTTCCAAAATATGTATTTGAAAAATATATATGAATGTATGCTGTACACTAACCTTTATAATGTCTTTCATCTAAAATCCATTCTTCAAACTATGTTAATACACTGTCAGACTGCTATCTATTAGATTTAAGCTTTACTGGTTTCAGAGTTGGATGCTGAGAATAAATGTATTTAATAGCATTTAGCTAAACACAGAATAAAAGTGTCAAAAGAATATCAGTCTTTAATTTTAGTTGTCATTCAATAATGTGTTCAATATACTTAAATACATGGATTTTTATCCTCTGGCTAAAGAATATTTTATTAAAATTTCTCTGAAATGTTCCCCACATAGCTTCTTTAAAAATCTTTAGTTTTAGTTTCTCAATTTTATAAACTTATAAAGTTTTTCCCATTCAACAACAGTGATTAAAGTAATTTGATAGGATCTAATGAAATAAAAAATAGTCCTTTCCAAGTGTATAATCAACTGTAGTGAGTAAAGTAATTTGAGGTCGACCATGTAATACAGGCCTTCATCCGCTTGAGAACTTGACGTTTGGAAATGTTTTGTCCTCCACATGCTTTGTTAATTTCTTAATACTCCATTAACGATAACTTAAAAATATCTTACCTTCTTTACAGTGATATTCTCCCTTTGTTTTTCATAAGATTTTTTAATTGTAGTTCTTGTTGGCTTCGATAATGCTAAAATCAAATCTAAATCCCCAAGCACAGGTTTTAGTCTTCTCTTCCCCGTGCGACTGAGAGTCAAATGAGCGCAGTCGGTTATCGGTGGGCGCTATCCATAAAAATATCCGTGCCCCTCTCCATCTACCGCATTCCACACGCGCCACCGGCTGACGGCTCAGCTGTCGCTCCACATATGTCTCCTTATCTCCGAGTCTGAGGGGCTTTTACCCGACTTTATAATCGTTTTGTCACTGTGATCGTTATATTCACTTTGTTAACGTCACGAATTGCCTGTAAGTTATTATTACGTCATTTGTTTATTCATTTATGTATTTTTTAATGGCAGCTTAAACACTTTAAAAAAAAACATGTTACATTTAGCATTTAATGCATATATCTGTTCTACTGGACACATTTTTTTGCCTGTTTATTTTACTAATGTACTTAAGGTTATGTTAACAGCAGCATAATATATTTTTGAATTGCTAACCAAATTTGTGCCATATAGGCCTACCATAATTATACAGGTGTTAAATTAGGTTACGTGATGAATTAGTGTCCATTTCACGAACCATTACTAGGCTAATATATAGACATGACATTAAAATAGCGCCATAAATAAAATGTCACATAAACGCCCTAATGTAGGCTATGTTAAATGTGTAATGTATAAAAATTATGATTAAATGTTAAGAGCAATGCAGGAACTTCTGTGAACATCTCTTTAAAAGCATAAATTGTAAGTAGCCTAGACTTTTTTGTAGGCTACTAAAAACCATTTTACCAATACTGTAACTTAATGTTACAGTATGCAATCTACGGTAAAAATAAATAAATAAAGGTATTGTCTTTTTGGAAGTTTTTTGGTATGGTAATTCATAACTTTTCCATTTCCATTGCAAAGAAAAAAATCATTATTTTTAAATATACACTCCCTTTTTTCATCCTTTTCCATTCTTTTTCATTTGCAGTGAATTCCAATCATCCACATTGGAGATGGGTTTTGTATATACAGACGTTTGACGTAAGCACCTATCAGAATTCTTTGTTTTCATTAATATTTTCCACGCAAACATAAGCTTGTTTACATGGAAAGCTATTGTTGGCTGTTGGAGCCAGTAGGCTTTATCTTGAGGGTCTGTGGTTTGTCCAGTCAGTTCTGACCCACTTATCACAGTCACATAGAGGAGATATCTCAATTGATCACTAATTCAGGCATGACAGTGTATAACAAACATAATTAAATATAGAAAGTGAGTAGATAAAAAATAATATACTATAAACACACTTTGGGTGCAGGAAGTGTGGCTGTGTGTGTGAATTTTTGAGTGCTAAATATTGTCCATTTTGATGTTATTAAAGGGATAGTTCACCAAAAAATGGAACCATTTACTCACCATTATATTTCAAACTTGTATGAGTTTCTTCTGTTGAACATGAAAGAAGATATTTTGAAGAATGTTGGTAACCAAACAGATGACGCTAGCTAGCCATTGACTTCCATAGTAATTTTGTTTTCCTATATGGAAGTCAATGGCTACCAACATTCTTTAAAATATCTTCTATTTAATTCAAATGAAGAAACTTACAGGTTTGGAACAACATAAGGGTGAGTAAATGACAGAATTTTCATTTGTAGGTGAACTAACCTTTTAAATGATTCATTCAGCAAGTGTTCCCCAAAATGAGCTGGAAACCCCCCTCAGCCTGAAGGACAGCACTATCATCTGTAACTTGAGCTCATACCCAGAATGCATTTCACTCTCCTCAGACTGTGACACCATCGGTAGCTCCTGGAAGACACATACTCAGGGTTAAAGTAGTTTAACCAGCAGCTTTGAGGAGCATACAAAGCTTTAGAAGGAGGACACTTGCGTGAGATGTTTGCAGTATCATGCAAGTGGCTGCATTTCCTCCTATATGAAATAAAACAAAAAGAATAGATGGACTGTAGTTACTGTACAGTTCCAGCTCCATTTTATAAAGATATATGAACCTTTTTAAATACTATTGGAACTTCTGAAAGTTATTTGTCTTCAATTCAAAGGCTAAAGTGCTATGCCCAAAGCTCTACTCTGGAAGACCAACAGGGGACAGCCTGAAATAGCGTCCCACCTGTGGGCAGAGATCAGAGCTATGGAGACAGCTAGCTCGCTAAAACTCACTGCTATTGAGCACCATGCACTGAGAATGTGTCAATATAGTTGCTTCTCTGATCTTAACATGGAGATTTAAGTAAACTGCATTCTAGTTTGTTTTTTTATTCATGTATTTCATTATTTTCATTCATTTGTGTCATTGTTTATATTGCCCTTTTTGGTACTGTTTGTTCAGGTGAGATTCACAACAATTAAAGACTTTATGACGGAGAAAAGGCTTGTTAAACACTGCAAAAGAAGTGGTATAAATAGCTCATTGCTCCAAGTGTGGTGAACGGTGCTACAGCAGGACTTCTCTGTACAGGTGGAGTGGAGGCATTCTGGCACTTCCTCAACTTGTGACCCGTGACACTTATTGGCCAGCTGCCCTTTGAAATGGATTGTTATGCTGGAAATTAGAATAGATGCAGCAGTAAAATGAAGCAACGTTTTTCATTTGTTTACTCTGAATCAAAACCTTGATTAACATTCACTGTTCAAATTTTAGTCTTCATTCATAGGCATTCCTTTTGTGTATTTGGTGAAACTTTGTTATCTTTTTGTGGTTGTTTGAAGTCACAATGAAATGGAAGTGGCGACAGATCTTTTTTCTGTATTGTGACACATCATTGAAAAAAGAAAAAAATGTAGGGCAGGGGTTTTGTTCTGTCCATCGGTTGCTGATAGGATGGGGCAAATCTGAATGTGAGATTGTAAGAAAGGGGCGGGGTTTAAATGGACAAAATGATTGGAGAAGTCTGGCACACGTCAGGAACCGGAAGATCCAGTTGGATGAGTCACTCACAAAATGATCAATAAGATTCATTTAGAAATTAGATATACTGTAGGCCCTACCATAGGGTGAATTTTTATTTAATGCGGCTTTAATGTGGAAAAATGCTATTTTTAGGGACAATTAAATTCGATGGACAGTTATGGACTACTGACTCCGCATCTTCTTGTTGCTCTTTTGAGGAAATCCCAAAGACTAATGTAAGGTTTAGTTTGGTTATCATGAAAAAAAATCTACAAGTGATGTGAAATGTCATTTAACTTATTTCTTTAGTTCTTCTTCTCTCTGTCCGTTTTCTTGTCTGCCTCACTTCCTCTCCTCTCTCAACAAGTCAGCTGTTCCTTGCTGGGCATTTACTCTACTACAGGAACAGGTGCAGATCACAGCAGGACACAGAGCAGGATGGAAAGTTTACAGTTGGTTTGAAAGAGAAATCATAGCACTTGAAACACTTGTATTTCGTTCACAGTTGCTGAAATATGCAACATAAGGCATGCTCCAATGTTTCAGGCCCTGATATCTAGCTCAAAAGGTCTAATTAATGTTGCTAATGTATTCAAAATACACTTCAAATGCCATGGAACAATTGTCTTATTATACTGATTTATATATTATTGTTTTTAGTTTTAGATCAAAAATGACTAAATTATTGTTGTTAAAGCATTCAAGTACAGTATTGTTCAAGAAATTTGAACATATCCATTTCTAATCATGACTGAAGTCTAAAGAGACCTGTCCTGTACTTCCATATCTCTGCTAACAGATAGCTGAAGTCTCCACTATCAGGTACCAGAGCCATGCTAAATTAAGACTTGTGACAGTGAGAACTGGCTGCTGCCCAGGAGCTCAGAGAAATGTTGACTTATCAAGCTCAAATAACTTTGCTATGATCTAAAATCCTGATCTGTGTCAGAGATCCCAAATAGAAATATGACATGTAGTTATTCCACCGTGTATTTATACAGTAGCAATATACTTGGAGTCTTGTGTGCTCTTAAGTCAAACCCTCAAAACCACATAAATATGGACTTGGTCTGAATCTCAGTGTTTTTTGTTTTGATCTTGGCCTCTAAGATTATTAGTATCAGTCTTGGGTTGTGGAAAAGAGTCTCCATAGCTCCTGTCCTCTGGTCCTTTATTTGATTTTGGTCAAAGATGATTTTTTCAGCGATTTCGTTGGTGACACTTTACAATAAAAGGTTGCATTTGTTAACATTAGTTTACATGAACTAACAATGAAAAAAACATTAATCTTAGTTAATTTCAACATTTACTAATATTAAAATCATTAGTATATGTTATTACTATTAAAAGCACATAAACTAAAATGAAGGAAACTAAAATGAAGAGTATTTTTATTAACCAACCTTAACTGTGATTAATAAATACCGTAACAAATGTTTTGTTCATTGTCAGTTAATGTCGTAATAAATGCGTTCTTTGTCGTTACCTGACAGGACCGTATTGTAACGTGTTAGTTTTTCAGTGTCATTTTCAGAATGTAATAAGCAGGACTATTTATCAAATCAGTGCATAAATGAGATGCCTTCATTGAGAGAAATGTTCATCAGAGCTGTTTATTATTATGACTCATATTTGTAGCTGAACTGCAGTAAATGACTCCCTCATCTGGTGGATAGTAGAAAATTCATCTTCAATGCATCGCAATTTGACCCCAACTCTTGGTGCTTTAGGAATTCCAATGGCTCAGGCTTTGGGCTGAGCTTTATTGCCAAACTGGTATCAGTGTTAAACACATTTAACATAAAAAACAGAAATATCTTTACTGTAAAATCTTTAAGAAGACTTAAGAATAACTTTTATATTGTTATTAATATTTCAAGATGAACATTTTGCCTATTGCACTTAAAGCAACTTATAGGTTTACTTGATTACATGATTTTTCAGAAAAATTAAACTGTAAGTATCAAATGATGGCTTTTGAGGAACTTTTATTTGTATCTTTCAATCACCCCCATAAAAATGAAACACTTTGATCATTAACATTTAAATATCATCTAAACTATTTTTAAAACATCATTTTGGGAAACAAAGTGACAGCTGATATTTATATGTATTTTATGTAAGTAGTCTACTAAAGATCTCACTGAGAATTTCATCTTACCTTTTGGCCATATAAATATCAGCAACTGCATTATATTGCATATTTTTGCTCAGGTTCGGTCTCTCAATAAAATTGAGGGGTTTTACCTCCTTAAAAATCCTCATGTATCAAGTGTTATACTCAACAAAAAACACACACACAAATTTCTCTTTAGATTTATAAAATTTATTGTGTCTAAATGTTGATGTTCCACTGAAAAAATATATTTTTTGTCTGATTATTATTTCATTTGTCAGGCTTTACAGGGTTAAAGAGTAGCTACACAATAGTTTCCACAGGATCATCTTCACAGTAATGAAAAAGATAACTACTTTTGTGCTGTTATGTGTAGGCTATTACATTGTTTCTAATGCTTTAGTATTGTAAAGCGTCGCTTTTCTTTTTCCTCCAGCCCGACAGGGGGCATGCGTGTGCCATACATCTTTACATGGGAAACCTCCAACCGGAACGATAGAGGAAGAGAAATAGGCGTAAGTGAAAGACGGAAATTTTGTTGCGACTGTGCCATCCACTGTGTTCCCTGTAGAAACCCGGTGAATTGTTGTCATTTCCGATCACTTCTGCTGTCCGGTGACACACCCATGTGAAAAGCCATTCTTGGATGGTCAATGGCCGTAAGGCTCCGGCGCACGGTATGTTGTCGCACATACACTGTTATCAGCACGGCGAGCAGCCAGCCGTCGCTTGTACTGCACCGAAACTGACAGCAAGTGTTCGCATAAATTCCCGCTTGGGTTTTTTTGCGATGTCAGCAAGCTTTTGGCAGGTATCGCGCGCAGGATTAATTATATGCGCGCGGGAGCGGCGCGCTCTGCGTTTCCGTTTTTTCCTGCGGCTAGAAATCGTACGGCTAGCGGCTGTGCTAAAGCTAACGGTTAATGAGCAGCCAGTGTTTTTTTTTTCTTTCTTTTTCTCATAAGTTCGTGCGAGTGAAAAAAATGGCGTAAATCACGATATGTATATATGTTTAAGAATAACGCCGAAGCTTTTATTTTACAATAAGACGCTGTCGTCTGAGTTTATCCCATCAATTGCGGCTTTCTATCTTTGTCGTCATACGAAAATAGCGGCGAGTTGTAGCACTTAAACGGATTTGGCGGTGGCTTGTCGTAATTTCACCGCGATCAGGAGGCGCCAGACACAGGTAGAACTGTCAATGATTGACCAATAATAGTATTGTGCTTTAATAGTTCAGCTGACAGGAGGCAGTGCTGAAATCAACCTGCGCTTGGTTCGTGTTGTCATGATGTTCATTAGTTATCTGATCAGTTTAAGCCCTTCGTGAAGTTGTTTTATTTTTACTGCTGACTTAACTGCTGTTGCATTCATTGTTTATGTACTTAGTGTTTCTATTTGTGACTAATTTCAGGTTGGCACGTCATTGTTTGAATCTGCTTGTGTTCAGTTTAATAGAGTGCTGCAATTCTGCTCATGACAGTAACACCTGTCGTGTGTGTGGATGAATGAGGTCGAGCGGAAGGAAGTTGTACACGGTTGTTCATGTCTCAGATTTCAGGTCGTTGTCCGTGGTGAGGTCGCAAAACATAACAAGCCATTCTTATACGGCGCAACATACAGCTTCATAAGCCTTTTAGCTTTGAATTTACTCCTGATTTACCTGCGCTGTACAAAATAAACGTCTCTTGTTGTGATAAATATGAGTTTTTAAGGTGTCTGTATAAAAGCTCGGTTCCTGTCCGGTTGTGCGACATGTTCACACTGCGGCAGCCGAGAGTCTGAGGCCGGCTAGTGCATACCTTAACCCTGTAAAGCCTGATATATGAAATAATAGGCAGTTTATTGAACATTTTTAAACAAAATATTGGGTTACACTTTATTTTAAGGTGTCTTTGTTACACTGTAATTATACATAAGTACTGAGTAATATTAAGTAACTACATGTACTTACTATAGGGTTAGGATGAGGGTTTGGTTTAGGGTTAATTGCATGTAATTATGCATAATTTGTAGTTATTACTATAGTAACTGCATGTAACATGTGTCACCAAATATTGCTTACCTGTTTTATGTTTTGTTATATTTTGCTTTTATGGCTCGTATAGTATGATATTGAGAGTATGGATCTCACACTAGAGGAAAACCATATATTTTATTCAGAGCCCCGAACTGAGAAAAAAAAATTCACTTTGATACAGATATTATTGATATGGCCAAAAAGTAATGTGAAATTTTGTTGGTTTGTAATGTAAATCAGTGATTTTACTTGCGTAAAATGTATATACATATCAGTTGTCTCAAAAAAACCTAATGTTTTAGTTAGATGGTTTTTAAATGCTTAGCTTTTTTAGCAAAGCTCTGTAGCTTTAATTGGGGGGGGGGGGCATATAATTCCATACAAATACAAAGTACAAGAAGATGTACAAGTAATGTTCTTCAAAAGTCTGTTGTAGAATTTATCACAATTGACCCATCGCAAAACCCGCCTCCTGTTGCACACCACACATCATTACTCTCACACCACACATCATGTTCTCACACAGTGAAAAATACATCGCTGAGCAAAGAGGACACTGACAATGTATGAAACAGTTTCATATTTAAAATAATGTAATTTTTTAAAGCATTTTAAACACTAAATAGCGTATAGTGTCTCCTTAATATGTCGTGACAGATCGCTGTAGCTCCTTCAAGCGGCTCGTGAACCGATCATCTCTTCGTACTAGTTCATTTATAGCATCAAATAAACATGAATGGACATCAGAAGGAATGTTGTTTCAACCGCGGAAAGATAGTCTACTATAGGCTACTCCCTGACGGCTTTGTCGGATAAGATGGCGGATTCGGTGTTATGATTGGTTAGATCGCCTGTCAATCAAACTGTTTGCGAAGGGTCAATTGTTTTATTTTAAATGCTGTAAGTTGCTCCAGTGATCTTAAAATATTAATCATAATGTAAAAGTTGTTCTTATGTTTATTTTATTTTAACTTGCTAAAAAACAATCAGATGACAGAAGGCATGGATCTTCTACAACCGATTTTTCAGCAGAGTTTTGATCATGTTTGAGGCTTCAGATATGGATCAGATGTGATACAGTAGCATTTATAGTGTAAAAGAGCGAGTTCTCCCTAAATTGAAAATTGCCATTTTCTCACACATTGTTCCAAATCTGTAGGACTTACTTTATTCAGTGGAACACAAAAAGAGATGTTGGGCATAATGTATAATGCATTTAGTTTTTTCCCATTCCATGAAAGTGAGTGAAGATTTCTCTTTGTTTCAAACACCCTGAGGTTGTTTGTTTGCCGTGTATGTGAGTGGTCAAACTCGATCTGTGGCTCTGATGTGATATTATTTATGTGCGTTGTCAGGGGATGAGAGGAGAGCAGGTGCTGCGCTCCTGGCTACGGACTCAGTGACTCTCTTTGGGCTCAGGATGGCGCAGGGAGGGCCTCAGTTGGACTATCACATACTGCAGGACCTCAAGCAGCGCTTCCCAGAGATTCCCGAGAAAGTAGTGTCTCAGTGCCTTCTTCAGGTGAGAACCGACAGCCACAATTTAAACAAAATGCGTTCTAAATGGGTGTTAAGAATGTATATGTGGCCTGCTGTAGGATTTTGTGTTATTTTGACACAGAAAATAACCCATTTGAATGGAATAATAATATATAATTATGATGTTTCTACTCCAGATCATTGATTATATAATCAGTTAAAGGGTGGCTGTCATAAAAACTTAAGTAGAAGTTTCAGGAATTTTGTTATGTGCTTTCTGCTTTTGTCATTTTTATTTGTTTTTTGTTTTTTTTATTAATATTTCTATTTTATTCTACTTTATTTTTTTTTTCAGATTTAGCCTAATAATTGTAGAACTACAATTTATTTCAATTAGCTTCAATTAAATTTCAGTTTAACTAAAACAATTTTAGTATTAGTTTACTTTAATCTCTAGTTTTAGTTAGTAATAATAACACTGCAGTATTTTTAGATTTTAGTTATATTCTTTAGTTTTCTTTCTTGCTAACTAACACTCTATGGACATTGAATGGCTTTTCTGAGGTAAATGTCAAGTCAGGTGACATGTCCACGAGCTGTTTTATTGACGTCTTTTATTGACATGGTTGAATCACTGATGGTCGATTACATAAGAGATGGAAGTCTGCTGTATGTTTTAACATGCCCTCGGATGTCTATTCATATTTTTTTTAATGCTACTAGTAAAAATAGTATTAATCTGACTCAACAATTAAAAGTACGACACAATATTTATCGTTTGAATTGTAAAATAATAATGTAACAACAGCAACATTGTGAAATAATGTTACAATTTAAAGTATGGGTTTTCCATTTTAATACATTTCAAAATATAATTTATTCCAGTTAAGGCAAAGCTAAGCAGCCATTACTCTAGTTTCATTATTCTAATATGCTGGTTTTGAACTGTGATTATTATTATTTTTTTTTTAAAGAACAGCATTTTTTGAAAATATAAATCCTTTGTACTATTATAAATATCTTTTACCGTAATTTTAATTTAATGTGTCCTAACTGATTATTAATAAAATAATCTTTTTTACTGACCCTAAACTTAAATGTTAATGTATGTACACCTAAAGCTAATGAGCATTATGAGTAAGTTTTAACAGGGATAATTGTTGCTGTGTCATTCTAGCTGAATGCCATTACTGTGTTTCAAAGTGGTGTCAGGTGTAAGAACGTGTTTACCTCACCGTCTTCCATTTCCTCTTCAGAACAACAATAACCTGGACCTCTGCTGCCATCTGCTGGCTCAGGAGAGTAATAGATACCTTTATGAGGAGTACCACAGTCCAGACGAATTGCACTTAAACCGAAACCACATGCTGCGTATTAGCGTGGGTTACCCTGCTCCTGAGGGGGCTAAAAACAATGCCGGCAGCCGAGCTTTGGTCCACAGTTCCAGCGACGGACACATTGAGCATCCACGAAGTGGTTTCCCTGAGCCCCTCTCTGCCCCTGCCACCATGGCGCCGTCACCCGGCTTCAACCCCTTCTTCATGAACGATCAAGGGCGCTCGAACATCCCCACCCCTCCGCCCAGCATCCAGGGCATGTCTCCCACATACCACCCCGTCCCACGTTACATGACTCCCATAACAGTTACCCTCTCCCAGAACATCCCCTCTGCCCCACAAGCACTGCAAATCCCCCCTGGTGCCTATTGTAACAGTGGGAACACCGTATACATGCGTCCCTCACCATCTCAAAGTCCTCAGCCTCAACCCTGGTCCACGTCTGCGACTTCCATGTACCAGCAGTCTCCTTATGCAACTCCGACGTACCAGTCCCCATACAGCTCTCCCCAACATCAGGTTCAGCAGCCACCCCAGGTGTTTCTGCCCATAAGTCCCCCCACCCTCACTGGGCTGTCCTACCAGCAGCCGCCCAACGTTTCCCACAGGCCTTTTATATCCTCCAAAGGCCCTATGAAGAACCAGATAGAGATCACACTGGAGGGACAACGATCACGGAGCAACTCCCCTGTACATGCTCCACAGGGAACGCTCTATATGGCCACCAGCCCATCCCCGAGTTCCCCATCCCGGGCCATCAATATGGCCGGACCCCCCGGGGCCTCCATTCATCAAGGAATGTATGTTCACCAGGGTGTGGCAAGGCCTCGGCCTGCATCCTCTCCTCAGCCTGCCACCTCGGCTTTCATCAAGATCAAAGTGTCTCCTGGACAAGCGCAACGTTCATCAAACTCTCCAACAGTTGAGACCGAATCCCTCCTCAACATAGTGGACCAGGGCGAGCGCCATGGCGCCCCTCCTCCGATCCTTCCCATTTCTGCGCTGCCAGCAAACATCTCCAGCCAGATCCATCGCATGCCTAGACGATCAAGCTCCGGCTCAGATGACTATGCATATACTCAAGGTATGGATATAAATGTTATGATTTTGAAAATACAAATATTTGAGAAAATAATACATTTACTCAGCAAGAACATTTATAATCTTATAATCTTAATCCAAATAAATGCTGTTCTTTTGAACTTTCTGTTCAAAGAATCCTGAAAAAACTGTCACTGTGTCCACAAAAATATTAAGCAGAACTACTGTTTTCAACATTTATAAGAAAGGTTTCTTGAGCACCAAAATAAGGATATTAGAATGATTTCTGAAGGATCATGTAAAACTGGAATGCACGGGAATAAATTATACATTAAAAATGAGAAAATAGTTATTTAAAATTGTAATATTTCATAATATTATTGTCTTTTTGTAAAATGTCAAATTCCTCCCTCAGACCTTATACCTACTGTCAATCATTATTTATTAAACAATGGGAAGAAGAATGGGATGTACAAACAACAAATTGCATGTATTCCATTTAAAAATCCCCAACAGACTTTTAATCTCCTTTTTAAAACAAGATTTGATCAAGTAGTGTTTACTAGATGTCACATAGATCGCACTAGATTGACTTGTGCATTTTTGTTTAAAGGCCGTGTATGTTCTGCAACACTTACCAATAAACATATTTTATTTGACTGTCCTGCTTTTAAGGCAAGTAGAAAACATTATGTAGCAAGCTCACTTAAGGACTTGTTTAGTGAGATTTTACAAAACATCTTGTATAATATTAACTGCTGTTTTGTTTGGTTTTTATTTCTGTTATATTAATACAACTCTTGTATTTTTGAAACTCGTTTTTGCCAAGAAGAACGTTTTTGCCAAGAAGATAGCCTCAGATGCTGACATGGCATTAAAAAGCTGTACTACTACTATTTTTTTTTTTTTTTTTTTTTTTGTATTTTTGATCAATCAAATGCAGCCTTGGTGAGCATAAAAGACTTCTTTCAGAAACATTACAAAATCTTACTATCCCCAAATTTTTGAATGGTAGTGCATCTATATGTGTGTGTGAGACGTGTGTATGTATATGTGTATGTGTCTATAAATATAAAAAATAAATATAATAAATTATTTTTTCCTTTTATTTAAGGTGCCGTATTTATGGCTGGCTCTTTCGAGGAGTCCAGGAACACATTTTAAAGGGGTCATGAATTGAGAAATCAAATTTTCTTGATCTTTTGACATATAAGAGGTCATTGTATTATAAAAATGTCCTTTACGTTTCAGAACTCAAACCTTCTTCTTTAGTACAAAAACTTTTTATTGAAACAAAGATGCCAAAATGACTCGTTTTAGATTTTGTCACATAATTACGTCATAGTTTGAGGAAACACCGCCTCTGCAAAAGAAAGTCAACACCTACATCATCGCCTCTTTAGCCCTGCCCCACCGCTTCACGTAGGTTATGTAGTAGTAAATAGGAGACAGATGGAAAGACGGGATTACTCCAATAACATATTTTGTTGATCCTGGAACAAAATTCCTGTCTGTAAATTTAGTCCTACCCATAACTTATCCCTAAAATCAGAGGAAAGTCATAACACTAAATTACACTGATGTAGAAGATCCTAACCCTGATTGTAAGCCTTAACACATTAACTGCAAACTCGTCCCTCAAATCTTATTGGTTGATTGGAATGTTGTTCCAGGATCAACAAAATTGTAGACCCAGTAACATGTTGTACTTGGTGAAATCACAATTCACCATTGCCTTTATTGTGCTCCTAACTATAAGAAAGCATGGATTAACTTTATTTTTAACGAAGTTCCAGTTCACGTCAGTAAGACACTGTTCGTTTGTTTGCTTCATTTTACTTCGGATTCGTTTTTTAAACAAGACACCATTCGGCGCAGGCTTTTCAGAGAGACTGAAAATAAAAGATGATGCAGTGATGACTATATCCGACTGCAATGTCGCAACACACTGTGTGAGTAAAAATATTTTTACCATGTCACTATTGTCTGTTACAGATCATTTGATATGTACTGAGTATTTACATTGTAGCGCTGCAGTCAAATTGTGATAGTTATGATTTGCCTTTTTTTCCTTTGCTCTGGCATTTATGGGGTTAATGCGTTGGATTATTGGATACGGAAGACAGCACGTAGAAAAATTATTTTAATATGCAAAACTGTTACCCAATCATAGCAGTGAGTGTTTACTTCCAAGTTCTGAATGCGTCACGCCTATCTAAACATAGTGTTTGTAAGAGAGGGTTAAAAACACGATCGTTAATAGAATCCTTTTTTTTTTTATGTAAAAATCTTGATAACATCATAAGTGGACCTCATAGAACAAAAAAATGCAGTTCATGACCCCTTTATGTTGAAAAACAAAGTAATGTTAACATGTATATATGTATATAGCTGATTCTCTTGATATTGACTGCCTTAAACGACTCAACTTTCAGAGTCAATATCAAGTGAAGCAGATATACACTTATGTCACTCATGAAAGAAAACTATAATTAGGTTGATAACTCTCTTTCCTGTAAAAGTGGTCAGTCTCTGTCCAGAATAAGCTGTTTATGAAACTCCTTTGCATCTGTTTATCATGTTTGGTTGGATCAGGGTTGGGTTGTTCAGTGTTGTAGACTTGTCTAATACGTTGTCTCCTCCTTAGCGCTGCTCTTGCACCAGCGTGCTCGGATGGAGCGTCTGATGAAAGAACTCAAGCTGGAGCGGCAGAAACTGGAGCAGTTGAAGGCGGAAGTGAATGAAATGGAATTTGACGCCCTGCAGAGACGCTTCAGACGGGTGAACAGCACTAGCCTGATCCCTCGGGTAGGAGAGACAAAAAAAAAAAACAGGCTTTTAGAGCATATGAATGCATCTTTTTGAAGGGGTGCTGAATACACCCCCCCACTAGTTTTACATTGCTAATAAAGGAGATGAATGAATCCTCATCAAATTCTCCAAATGAGCCTTACATAAAAGCATATATACCTAGAATCTGCATGCAGAATGTGCAAATACGATGAGGTGGAAATGAATCACATCTGTTCATTCAGTTCTTGCTCATTCTGTATGCTTCGCAGATTGTGAATGAATCGCTTTTCATAGGTTAAACTGCTGTACATAATGTACCCATCCAGTAAAAGCGTCATCTCGTTTTTTTGGAGTTTAACAGGCTTCAGTATAGAGTGTGAGAACGATAAATTGCTTTTATGTGTGCAGTTAATATGAAAAATTCATGTACTTTGTGTGTGTGCGTTTGCTAGCCCGAGGATATGACCAGAATTCGGTCGCAAAACAGACAGCTTCAGATTGACATTGATTGCACCTTGAAGGAGACAGACCTGCAGCAGTCCAGAGGTAAAAATAGCATGATTGTAGTTATCTTTGACATATAATGTGAAATGAACACTTGCACTGCATTATTTCATGTCATTGCACACAAATTGTTGGAAATTGTCCTGATAACCATTTGCTTCATCCATTTCTCTCTTTTTTTTTTTCTTATTTCTTGTTTTGGTTTTTTTTAGGCAAGTTTGACGTGAGAACTATGAACAACTTTTATGATAACATTCAGCCTGGCCCTGTTGTACCTCCAAGAGGTGGGAATTCAATCAATCAATTCTGCACTCTTTGTTGCATCTTTAAACATTTCATTATTTAGTTTTGTGGGTATTCTTTACAATAAGGTTCAATTAGCTAGTATTAGTTAAAGCATTTGGTAACTAACAAAGCATTTGGAAGCATTTAAAGCATTTTGGAAGCATTGTTAAAGCATTTGGTAACTAACAATGAAAAATACTTTTAAAGCAAATCTTCTACTCTGAAATGTTTATATCATAAATATGTTTCCATGGCAACACTATATGGCAAAATTAATCTGAGTAATCGATAAATAAAACCACGATACAAGAAGTAACAATCTTTATGCAAATGCTTTAATAAACTTATGAGGTTTATTTAGCGGGACACTGTGGTTGCTGTAAACTATTAACTATAGTGCATAAACTATTGTATGTCTAATTTATTTTATTTATTTATTAATCTGACAAAAAAGTCAATTAAAGGAACTATTAAACAGAAGTATTATAAAAATTACTGCAAAAATACATTTTTACTGCTGAAACTGCTACCATTTTGAATGTTTTCAGCATGATGCGAACAATTTGTATAGGTCGAAATCTCAATTACAATAGTTCCAACAAGGAGTGGATGTGCCTTAGTGTTGATGTGTTAAAATAGTAGATGTAGTTAACTATTTTAGTTAACATATAAATGCTATATATAGTTAACCTAAATTAATAGATATTTTAAAATGTATTGATACTTAATGTTAATCAATTGAACCTTGTAGTTGCCAATTTTGTTCCTTTTGCTTTGCTAGAATATATCTTATTAGGGATGTGCCCGAAGCCTAAATCCGAATTCTGAAAGGCACAGAAAATGAGTAACTCATTCAACGGAGCCCTTAAAGGGACATGGTTAGGCTCGCTGCGGTAGTTGGTTACAATACAGTACATCAGATTTCACTTATTACGTGAAGATGGTAAGGAGAGATGACTGATGACAGCGATTTCAATACCCCGCATATTAATAGCGGCTCTAATGCCTGCAAAATATATAGAATTATCCAACTAATTGTGAGAGAACGCAAAAGTATTGAAATATTTTTTCCTATCTTTTTTTTCCATATCCATAGGGGCTCTGTTGAATGCTTTATTTTCATTTCCGAACATAGTATTTGGTTTCAGGCACATCAATAATATCCTAGATACAGTTTTCACTAAAATATCTCATGGAATTTGTAGACCAACCTCCCTTGGGTTAAAATTAGCCCTTTGCTCTCTGAATATCCTGTTAGATTTGTCCTGACCTCTGACTACACCAGTGGAGGGTATTAGATTGCTTGTTATGATATAGTGTTTCTTGCACCCTCGTTCTATTTTCAACACTCTTTTGTTGCTATGCAGGGCCAGTGGCCCAAATTGTCAGTGGGTGTGGCAGAATGCTAGAATGCTTTCTCAAGCCCTCAAATTTAGCTCAGAGCAGCAATAAATAAGTGCTTGTATGCTGTTTCATAATGTTTTGTCTCCTCTGACTAGTTAAGCCTCCGGTCGTGCAAAGAGACGAGGATTTTGAGGGCGCTCAATGGAACTGTGAAAGCTGCACTTTTCTTAACCACCCAGCGCTGCACCGCTGCGAACAGTGCGAGATGCCGCGCAACACTTGAGCCTGCTTCCCTGCTACCCTTCCCGACGGGCCATGAACCTCACTCTTACTGCTAATCTTCTGTTCCATCATGCAACCTTAAAGTCCCGGCGATTTCTGTCCCTTGTGTCCTCCGCTTCACCCAGCAATAACTGAGCCGTAGCCCACAGAAGAAGAGACAACTACTCTAGTAAAATATCATCCAATCAGACCCACCCTGTTACCTCTCGAGGAGCTTCCTGCACTTGTATTTTCTTTTTTCTACTGAAAGATGCTTTAAAAGAGGAAGTAGGGTGACTTGACATAACAGAGACAAGCAAAAGGGATTGACTGATGGATTGGCACTGGAGTGGACGGAGAAGGGGTGGTTTTAGGAGAGGGCGGAGCTTCCAGATGTTGCAGAGGTGTGGTTTACCAAGCTACCATTCCAAGCAGAATAAGACTGCAGAGTTTACACGAAAAAGCCCAAACAATCCTGTGCACAGGGCTTCTCTCACAAAACATTCAATGTATTGAGATAAGCAGGGGCTGAATAATTTTAATGTAGACTTTACACTGTATGTGCTCACTATGAGCTCTTCTCATGAATGAAGAACACTACAAGATCGTATGAACCTATACTTGGTACTTTTATGCATATTATGCCACACTGTATTCGGTGTTTAAGATGTTGATTTCTTGTGCAAATGCCTCAAGTTGCTGTACTTAATAAAGGATCTGATTCTATGTTACTATACACGCTGATGTGGAAGATGAGCGGCTGTAAAACCATGAACGTACCACATTTTTCTATTTATCGGTTTATTCGGTTAGTATATAAATTAGTACAGTATGTCACAACTGCATTCGGGACTGAAAAATCACTCAAAACACGCACTCAAATGATACATGCGCCCTCATTCAAACACACCAACATGCGCACGACAGACTGACAGTGCTAAGAAACAAGCCTACAGTCTGCTTTTAACTACCTGTATGGATACTTATGCAAAAGAAGACTAATAATCACTCTTCAGATACCAGTTAAAAACTAGTCTATATGCAAGGCTTGGTTACACCACAAGACCTAGGTTTTCTACAATGCAAAGTATCTCCTACCAAATCCCTTATAAACTGAAGATGAGATGTGAGGAAAGATGTGCACAAAGTAACCACATGGTGACAATTCATGTGCTATGTACATGATCTGTGCTTAAAATATCATCAGTCCTGGTTTCTTAGCATTACATCAGAAATTCTGCTTTGATGCACACGTATGGGTAAAGGTGCGGTCACGTTTACAATTGTTCAGCAAATTTTCACATTTGAAAGTCAAGTTTCATGTTCGAAATGAAGTCATTTGGGAATTCATGTGATTTTTTTTGAGGCAAAAGATTTCCCCACGCAGATTTTGCAACAGTTTCAAATAAATAAATTTAAAATTTGCTGTGTTGAGCAATGTGACAGCACCTTAAGTGTAAGGACTTTTTGACCAGTTTATCATTATACTGATAACTTCAGTTTAGCTGATATCTACTTCACTGTACTAATACCTAATCTTTTTATTTTCCAAATTGCATGATTTTGTCAATTTTATGTTCTCGGATGCATTCTAAACAGTTTATTTTGCCTTTAAACTGTCTATCATCTGATCAAAACTGATTTGTGTCTAAAATGGCACAGTTTTATCCTGTTAGATTTGTTGACTTCTGTCTGCCTGTGGTTCAGATCCCACCACAGATGGAAGTTTCTGGCAGCATTCCTGTGAACACAGGTTGACATCTGGAGTCAGATGCTCATGTGACGATAGAAGTGTTACAGAATAGCATGAGGATGGAGAGAGAGAAGGCGGATGGAAAAAGAAAGAGAGTTTGATGAAGAGGTTTAATTGGATGATAGAGTAATCTGAGGGAAAAAAGATCGCATGTACGTATCTAACAGCTCGGCATTGCCCTGCATTTTAAGGGTCTGTGTGTTTGCGAAGTCAAGGGCCAGTTCCGAACGAACATTTAGTGCTTGAGCTGCTATCACAACAGTGAAGAGGACATTGAAGTGCATTGTGGGTGTTGTAGCATTTTTAGTAGTAATCTTCATAGTTCTTAGGGTTCAGGCAGTAGAGAATGGCTCCTCCGAAGGAGAAGATGGTGGCTCCCCAGGCCAGACCGTAGCCCCAGTTAAACTCATGGTATATTCTCAAACTGATGGTCTCGATGAACTTGATGGGATACAGCACCAGACAGCAAGCCTGTAGGACCACTGTGAGAAACAGAGGAGCGCTGGCAATGAAATTTGCAATCATCAAAGAGACAAAAGTAGGTTAAGAACATTAAAAGTCTTATAAATCCTCAATGGGCTTTATTTCTTGATAAGTTCCTCAACAAAGTGAGCGTGTGCCAACTTCAAAGCTATGTAAAAATCCTCTTAAAAGAGATGTGAAAATGTCTGTTTCAGAAATACCTTACATCTTTTCTCTGTGATGTGTTCAAATCAAGAACAACTGATTACTGAGGCAGCTGTGATGTGGCTTGGAAAAAACTGTTTGGATGCAAATAATGCATTTCCTGGTCCATTAGCTGCAGCAGTTGCGTCTCAGAGCCAACACATTTTAAATTCATAATACATGAATCCTAATTTAATGTGCGAGGAGAACAAAAAAAGGAAGTCAAATCATTAATACATAAGTGTGTTTGTGTACGGTTGTGTCTATTTCACCTGCAGCAAAGAGCATAACTGCGACCGGTCGGTAGAAGCGTCTCCTGGAGCGAATGCAGACAGAAACCAGGGCCACCAGGAAGGAAAGGAGGATAAGGAACGCTCCACCCAACAACAAAGCCAATGTGGCGATCTGCCAATCTGTATTAAATCAATACATAAAAACACAAATAGCAGATCAGTTTCATATCGCATTACATAGCAAGCATTATATTCATTCATATCTAATGAAAGTACATTCTCATGGGATATACACCTCATTTAAATGTCAAAGAAACCTTCAAGATTAATTCAAAAATAAAATTCTTACAATAATGAATAATGAATAGCTTCAGGAGACTTCAAATACAGTGGCATATGAACCACTTTTATGGTATTTTTTCTCCTTTTTGAAGCTTGAACACCAGTCTCCACTCACTAATTGCACGGAAAATAGTCGTTCAGAATTTCTCTGAAAGAGTTTGGAATGATGTGATGTTGAGTAAAAAAAGTGCAGAATTAAGACATCCATATACCGCATGTTTACATAGAAAAACAGTGAAAAACGTGTTTTGTTTGTTTGAATGGCCCTTTAAACTATTCCTTTTTTACAGCCTCTAAACATGATGGAAAGTCAATACACACAGAATGGCTCACTTGAACACTTACATCTTGGGTTTGCGTAAGTGAAAGAATGAACCTCCACGGGCAGCAGAGAGCTTATTGACAATTCTGGTGGCCTAAATGGGGCATCGCGTAATGTATTCCCCCCCACCTCCTTCCTTCAGTCCCTCTTGTTTCTGCTTTTCATTCAAGCACTCTGAGACACTCAGCTAGAGTAGGGCCCAGAAATAGCACTGAATCCTCCATGGAACGCGGGAGTGAGGGAGGGGGCAAGGAGAAAGAGTCAGAGAAGAGGTGCCCGTTTCCATAACTGACGACATGAGAGTAAATGTGTGGAATCTCACATGCACTTTAGGACAATTCCTGAGGAATTTCATTCGTTAGGCATAAGGGAAACGCATTATAGACAATCTCTGAGGAGTGACTTGCAAATTTCTTTAGCTACGTAGGATGAGGGAGTATTTTTTTCTAAACTGCCATTACATTACTTCTAACTCAATATGACAAATCGTTCAAATTAGTGTGTAGAGTAACTTACATTTAGAGACAATATTTGCAATTACTTTACATTTTTTGCTCCATCAACTAAAATTGATCCAAACAAAATGTATCTCTCAAGCAAACAAATAGTTGTTTCTGAATGACTCATGAATGTTTTTTATGAATCAGTTAAGTGAATGATTCAAAGACTCGTTTATAAGGACAGTCACTAGTTTCGAATCATGAATGGATCAGTGTATGTGAACGAATCGGTTGAGCAAATGATTCAATGACTCTCTCATAAATACAGTGGCTACATCCAAGAACTGAACAATGATCAAAGGACTCATTCCAAGGTAGGAAGGCATCAAGGCATACCCGAATTCAAAGTTAGATTAACCTCCTGTCTCATGAGATGCCTTCATTTGATTGATTTTTGAAGGCAGCAAGGTATCTTTCACTGCCTTTGCTATCCCACAATCCTGTGCGTTCCATTCTGTGACAGTTAAGAAAACATATTCAAATCGAATTTCTGAAAATCAGTTTCAGTCTGACTGCTCTGATTAGACTTTGCATGGTTTGTGTGACTTTCTCACGCCACGTAAAACTTAAACGTCAGACGTTGTTATAGGAAACATACTGAAAGTCGCTGCAGAAACAAGGTTGTATTGTTGCAAAGTGTCAGATGTGCAGAACAATATAACAGAGACGTGTTTTGAAAGATTCCAATCAGATACACAAATAATCGGATTTGAATGGACAGCTATAAAGCTACCATATTAATTTAACTTGCAGAAAGTCTCACAAACATTTTTTAATTACAGCATGTTTTGTTGGTTTTTATTTTAGCTTTTCAATATGGGGAATGGAGAAAATAACTGGTAAATAACAAAAAATAAGTACATGTTTAATCAGTGCTTCCTTGCATCTCAAAATATCAAACTTTTCATTCACTTTCTATTATTCAAGGGTAGCAATCTATTGCAACACTGCCCATCATAAATAAAATCATAGTCAGAGTGTTTGCACTGTTACACAAGTTCAACAAGAACATTACAGCAACCACTAGTCATTATTTAACAAGGGTTTGTTGTTTTAGGGTTAAAATTCCTCTAAAACCTGACCAATGTCTTTTATTACTTTAAGAAAGAAGCCAACAACAGCACACTATTGCATTAAGACCCTGCAATAGAATACCATATTATGAATGTTACGATTATCATGTTCACAAATAAGTTTGTAAAGAATTGTTTTGAGAAGTTAGAAAAATTGCTGAAATTATATATATATATATATATATATATATATATATATCATACATTATCATAGTCTTTGTTTTTAATGTGTGTGTGTAAATATATATTATACACACACATTAAAAACAAAGACTATGATAATGTTTTTGTTTATTATCATGTGATAAATGACTCAATTACTGAACCTGAGAAAGGACTCACAACATTTCGTAAGACGTCAATGGCTGTTTGTTTAAATAAAACCATAAAAACACTGGATCCTGTCAACTGGCTTTGTTATTACACAGCGATATCTGTAAATAGACACATTTTCATCAGCTTGGGAAAATGATCTATAATTTTCTCTGCTGGAAAACAATCATTTCTAGCACTAAATCATGTGAAAACATCATTTTCAGAGATGGTTGAGAGTTGCTCTGGGCTACTTCAGCTCCATTCCACCGTACTATAGTTTCAAACATAAACAAACCCTTTTAACTAATATGGTTTATGATTTGGAATAATAAATATGTCTGTCACCGCAGGAAGTTGGAGAGAGATGTATGAAAACAGCTGCTGATATTTGCTTTCATATAAAAACAAACTTATAACACCTCGACCTCCAACCTCTCTGGATAGCCACCAAAAGCCTGTGAATTGTCAACGAGAGTGTCTTTCCGCTATCTGAGAAAAAGATTTCAAATTTATGTAACCTTGAGGTCTACGTCTGAGGGGTCTCCGGCAGAATAGAGCTTATCCAAAAACCCCCTGCAGGACTGCAGATGGAAATGAGGATACAAGATAAAAATCAAAACATTCATTACTATAATCTGTTTTTCAGCAACCAAGTGCCCCTTGGCTAGCTCTTTCAATCTGATACCATGATGAGGGGAAAAAGAAGTCCAATGTCAAAGACGAGAAACTGAATTGTCAATAAGACACAAAGTCTCCACATTCCTCGCCATTCGCAGACAGGGAGAGAAATCGGCGTGTAGTGCGCGCCACAGACTCTACATCGAACCGCTGCCTCTTCTCCAGTCGAGCATAACATCCGCACACACTTTCGCCACACACTTTCGCCACATTCCTGTCGTTTGCGATTATCTCTCCCCGAGAGCTTTCACAACCTCGGATTTCTGGTGCATATGTGCATGTAAAAGGGAGTCAGTTTATGTTAACATATCTCTGTTGTTAAATTGACAGAGATAAACTAAAAATGATGTTCTGGACTCAATGAAAGGTTAGGAAGCAAATATGCTGGTTCATAGAAGGCAGTGGATTCGGCCGGTAATTGCACAGCTAATGAGATTTAGTTTAATGCAAAGTGCATGACACAGAGAAAACACAGAGGAAATGGAGTGACTGATTACAGAAAGCCCAAAATCAATAATGCGCTGCAGAGGAAAGCCATTCACCCAGGCCGCTCCTTTGGTATTTTGACTGGGGCTTCATGACTTTATATGGAGTCAAACTGTGCTTTTTAAAAATGAAGGGACGGGGGCCAGAGCCAAACAAGATGTCATTGCAAAGCAGACCTAAAATAACATCTTAAATCTTTACTGCTTTTGACTATACTATAAGAATCTGGCAATGAATAACTCTACACTAACATATGAAATGGATACGCAGGGGGAACTGCACCGCAAACTGCAGTTTATTGGCTAGCAAACCTTCACGCATGCCAGAAAGGAAGTTTCTTTTTCGGCGCAAAATGACATTTCTAGAATGCAGCAGTTGTTTCCTTGGTAACTAATCTGTCCACATTAGGGCCTCTGGGGAGCTCTCCTCTCAAACTTAACCTCACTCCTTGGCCGGTGAGGAGACTTTAACAAAGGCTCATTTTGTAGACAACAAAAGCAGAATGAAACCCCAGCTGGACCACCGATTCCATCACACATTCCCACATCATCCAAAACCCCTTCTACCAAACAAGCTGTGAATAAAATACAGCGTCCTATTAAACGTTAAGGATCAATATCAATTAATTAATGAAGCGTTCTTCACAAACATTGTCTCTGTAATGAATAACCCTGCCTTGCTGTAGGCTGGAGAGTCTTTTTTTTATAAAACAGGACGAATTCAAGGTTGTTTTCCCTCCAAAAGTGTTAGTTCAAGCCTCAAGCGGTTTTCCTTTAAACTAGAAGTACAAGTAAATAACTCAACAGTGACTATCTGTGTTCAGATAAGAAATCAGATATTAATTTCTGACTATTTTTTCCAATTGTTGCTATTAAGATTTTTAATTGAACTATAAAGTAAGAAAAAAAGCAATTGAGATTAAAAAAAAATGTAACTAGTAACAACTGGAATAGATACTCGTGTTGCAAAAGGTATGGGCTCTTTAAAAAATATGTATGCTACTAAGCTGAAATAGATACAAAACTACACAATTTAAAGGAGTAGATATTAAAACGACTTGCCATATCCGTTTTAATCTGACTAATAATAAAGAAAAATCTTTTTTATATACTGTTTCTATTTCCTTGGTATTTTGAAAGAGCTGGTTCAGCGTGAGCTGAACAATGACTGATAATGATGCGCTTGGGCCCCTTTTGTTATCTCATAAATCAAATATGAGCCTCCGGGCCATGTTGCAGAGCTCACTAAAGTTAAAAGATTGCGCACTTTTTTGTTTTTCCTGCATCTTAAAATATGTATGTGCAGCTCATCCTCTCTGAACATTGTTTATTGTAAAGTTACAAAAGTAGCGGGTCTCACCGGTCCCCAGCGTGCTGCTGCACCGCCAGGTCGCGGAGGCTGCGGGCTTCCAGCAAGACTCCCACAGGGACAGGTGGTACTGGTCATCCGCGGTGACCCACGCCGGACTCAGCACGGCTCCGACATCCAGGCACAGCGCGAGGAAAATACACACCAGACCCACCAACTTCAGGGGCGTCAACACCGACACGCGCACTTCCTCCGCTCCGCTCACGGATGAGGCCATGTCGGCTGAATGCGCCGGGATGAGGAGCGATGTTGCGCTGGGTCGCGGAGAAGCCAGGAACGATGATCCCAGACAATGTCTTTGGATGCGTATTCGCGATCAGTGTTTTGAAGATTGTGGAGCAGCTGCGCGAGAGGGACGCTGAAACAGCTGCCCTCGCGCTCCTGTGAACGCGACTGCACTGCACATTATTGAAAAATCTCTGCTGCACCTGCAGGGTCCTAGTGCCTAGAGCCGCCCCGTGCCGCGTCTGAACGAGTCTTTTGCGAACCGAAACGAAACGGCAGTTATCGAGTCAACAGTTCACTGACACATTGACTTGTCTTGTTGTAAAACGTGTGTACGCCAAAAATGTTTGTTTTCAAATTCGAAAAACGTTTCTTTGAATGTGGCTTCACCGTAACATCCTTTGATTAAATATGTAGCCTAAATGTTAACCCTTTCCCGCAAAACATTTGGATAGGATTCATACATCAAATGCAATCGAGATTGTCTTTTTGAAAAGCACATTGATAAATAAAGAATCGGAGAAATGAGGGGAAAAGTGTGAGAGAAATAACGAGGCGGTTTTCAGCGAATCGATTCTTTTGAACTGTCCGTTTGGAACCGGTTAAGAAAATGATTCAGCGATTATTTTTACACGTCAAGGTATCACGCGGTCCCTTATAGACATATTAATGCTCTAAACCGTTCTAATATAGCCATATCTTAGCACATGTTTATTAAGTTGTTATTACTGACCCTAAGTTTTATTAATAAGGGTTGGCTTGTTTATTGTAGCTAATTTAATAGTTCAGTTCCTCACTCGTTTGTCAATACTTTGAAAGCGTCTGCTAAATTAATAAATGTAATAAATGTTTTAAAATTCTGTTTCAGTAATTAAAATTTTTCTGCTATTAAAGAGACTGACTTTTTGCTCAGTCACAGTCAAATCAGGCTTATTTCTTGTATACATATCCATATAATGCTACTATATCAGTCTTTTTTACTTCAAAGTTTCACGTTTATTTCAATGTCTTTGTAATTATTATAAAAATCGAGCCATTTTTGAATGAAAATTTAAAATTTAAATTATAACATAAAACTTTAAACATATTAATTTTCTGCAAGTAGGCATAGATAAATGAGATGTATATCAAGAAGCTTGAATCACATTAGAGAAATTCCCTTAGAGCTATATCAAAAGAGAGATGAATCTATAGCCTATATTATCCTCCATAGGCTGATGAGGTTATAATCAACATGCATTCGGCCTGAAAAGCTGCACATTGTTCTGAAAAGTCTGACAACAAAGGGAACCTGAAACAACATCATCCACAGCATGGCCTTGCTAACAAAAGTCTCTAACAGTAACAGATAACACCTTTAATACATTCTTAGACTCGCAAAGGAAAATGACATTCTTCTTCATCCGCACCATGAAACACGGCAAGATAAAACCTCATTTTCAAATCATCATGAATGTGCTTTTCTTCTGGGGATAGTGAAAAATAGGTCCTTCTGAGTCAAATTAATTATTATTTGTTTAACAGCTCAAAAACCCTGGTTTGCCTTGAAGGTGAAGAACACTTTTAATGTACAGACTGGCAGTCTTGGGAAATGGATGCTTTTTTTTCTTCACTGCAAGCAAGCACGACCACCTCTTTCTCCTCTCATCTATCCAGGTCAATGGGATTTTTTTTTTATTATTATCAAGGGTTTTGTAAAAGAGACGAGAGTATGAGAGTTCTCTCTCTCTTTCTCTCTCTCTCTCTCTCTCTCTCTGTGTGCTGCATTCTTTTATAATGTCACAAATGAGCATGTTTTCATGGAACTGATTTTCTTTCTTTTCTTTCTTTTTTTTTTACCTTTAGGCCATTTTTGTCTAACAATATAAACAACATAATATCATAACACATTAAATGCTTTGCTAAAACTTTTCTTTTCTTTTTTTTTTTAATTAAGAGTAGCTCCCTATTATGGAAGCCCGTTTCCTCCACTGAAAAAAAAAAGATTATTGCGACTTTTTAATCTCAGAATTCTGATTTTTTTTTCTCAGAATTGTGAGATATAAAGTCAGAATTGTGAGATATGAAGTCAGAATTCTGAAATAAAAAGTCAGAATTATGAGATATAAAGTCAGAATTCTGAGATAAAAAGTCTGAATTGTGAGATATAAAGTCAGAATTCTGAGATAAAAAGTCTGAATTGTGAGATATAAAGTCAGAATTCTGAGACAAAAAGTCTGAATTGTGAGATATAAAGTCAGAATTGTGAGATAAAAAGTCAGAATTATGAGATATAAAGTCAGAATTCTGAGACAAAAAGTCTGAATTGTGAGATATAAAGTCAGAATTCTGAGATAAAAAGTCAGATTTGTGAGATATAAAGTCAGAATTCTGAGATAAAAAGTCAGATTTGTGAGATATAAAGTCAGAATTCTGAGATAAAAAGTCAGATTTGTGAGATATAAAGTCAGAATTCTGAGATAAAAAGTCAGAATTGTGAGATATAAAGTCAGAATTCTGAGATAAAAAGTCAGAATTGTGAGATATAAAGTCAGAATTCTGAGATAAAAAGTCTGAATTGTGAGATATAAAGTGAGATTTCTGAGATAAAAAGTCTGAATTGTGAGATAAAAAGTCAGAATTGTGAGATAAAAAAAAATCAGAATTCTGAGTTACAATCTTTTTCTTTTTTTTTTTTTTTTTAGTGGCAGAAACGGGCTTCCATACCCTATTCTGTCAAAAACAGAATTTTTTTGAAGTTATTTTAATCATATTCTCTGGTTACTATCTGACCTTTGTGTACAGAATGTAAAAGTGTGTTTCAGGAAGTCAGGCCAAATGGAGCATTATTGATTACCGATTCTAATCAAAGAGAGAAGAAAAGATAATAAGAATTATCCCCCAGAATGTCACTGTTCAAGATAATAGCGCAACAAGACAAATTGATTTAGTGAGTCCTTGTTTATTAATACACACTTCAGAGAAAATATTCATTACGTAATGAATATTTATTATTCACTATTGTTTATTTGAATGCTACTGCAAGCTGATATAATCATTACTCTGTCCTACTGTCTCATATATCAAAAAAAGGAGATTTACAAAGAAAGAATCTTCTGTAATTACACCCCACACCCCGAAACCGCGTCAGCTGCTTTCTGCTCATTACCAGAGCCAAGGCTCTATTCATTACTATCCAGTTAATTCTGGCCGCTGACTGCGCATGCGCCAAATCAGGACATTGGGACTCAGCCGTACACGTTTGGGTGGAACGGGTAAACACAGTTTTTGCATATTTTATTAATCTAATTTAAAGTCGCAGCTTTTTATAAATATTACATACAAAAGGCATAGCTTCAAATGCGTCGAATGTTATATTAATTTGTGTGGTTTTTATGTACAAATCCGCGTCGACAAGCTTCAGTCGATAGTCATCGGACTGAATTAGCGACACAATTCTGTATTCTTTACATGTTTTTAATGTCACCAGGCGGCTGTTTTACGTTTCGACATAGTGAAAGAACAGTCGTTTTGTACTTGTCAAGAACGAAACATTAACCGTTTTTATTCGTGTGCCGATGGTTGAACGTGTCCTGTACATGCTAGTAAGCTAGCAGTCCTTGAGACATACAGAATGATTTATGTTTTCCTTTTTATTGTAACTTAAAATAACGGACACCGCTCTACAGTGTTTTGTGTCAAAATCCATCTGGAATGTTCCTGTTGTCTTGACTTCGAGAAACTGAAAGTGTATGAGCACAAGTGATATAAATGTGTGTGGTCGTTGATTAAATATGGTTATCTCTTCTGTCATTCTCAAGGTCCAGTTTCCCTCTTTAAAAAGCTGCAGGAATCATGGGAGCCGGTGAGTCCTTTTATACTTTATTTCGGCCAGAGAATAGGACGCTATTTTCTGTTTCTTAACGTTGCTAAGATATGTAGTGGGTGTGAATATAGAGCCTGCTAGTGATGTCACGTAAAGGACTTGTGTGAGTAATTTCCAATTAGTATTAGTTACAGATTATCAACAGGGGTCTCGGCCTACATAGCGCCTTTAATATTTAATCCATGCCTTATCTGATATTTATGGATCACAGTATAGCATCTGTTTTATTTCTCCCACTCTTAATGGTGAGGAACAGTAGGATACTCTTTTACAGGCTTCCTGTGCCCGGGAGGAACGGGCATTTCAAAGAAACCACTGTGTCTGTCATAGCAGCCCCCCTTCTTATTTCTGTGCTGTACTCTTATTGTTTGTGTCTCTGCCAGTGTTCCTGCCAGCAGATGCCGCGCACTCAGTGCTGCGGAGGCTTCCGAGAGCAAACTTCTTCTTGGAGGAGATGAAACAAGGGAATATCCAGAGAGAATGCAGGGAAGAAATTTGCAATTATGAAGAAGCCAGGGAGGCGTTTGAGAATGATGAGAAAACGGTGAGTTTGGGGTAGCTTTGTGTTCATTTTTTTGGGCATGAACTTGAACACGACTTCCCCTTAGTCATTCCGCGCTGTGGCATTTCCTCGGAATAGGAAGTGAGTATTGTCGACAGGAAAGGCTCACTGTGTACACATTTTCTCGGGATGGCTAATAATGCGTTATTTAGAGTGAGGATGTTTTGGGTTGAGATTTTGCTCAAGTTTACACTGTTTATTCAAAATGACAGAGCAATGATAAGATGAATTTGTAATGTGTGCGTTTGAGTCAAGGGTAAGGTTGGATATGGGGGGGGGGTGTCTAATTGTGATTTTTCTGACAAAAAAAAATAATTGCATGTTTGCTGTTCTTATTTATAGATATGGCCCAAAAATGTGTTTTTTACTTAATTATATTACAGAAATAAAGAAAATGAAGAATTAAATAAAAGTAGTATAATAATAATAAATTAAGTGACCTAATCTTACATCACAAGCAGAGATGATTTCGTGTGGAGCAGCATTTACTGTGAAGTGCGAACCGAGACACTGAAAACACTAGATCGTGAACTACTCTCATGCAAAAGAACCATGTAAAAGTGTACATATCTTCTAATTAAATCACAGCCTTTGTGATTTTCTAATGGCGCATATTTCTATTTCATTTTTTCCCTATAGTCCTGGTCCAGGGTTGTGCAAAGTTTAGGCTCCCTTTCAAATCATGAGTTGGAATTTGAATTGAATTGGACGCACCCCGCAGTAATTTGAATTAAAATGAGTTGGAATAACAGGAAGAAGAATTTGTTGAATTAAATAATTGAAAGAAGTTCAGCACAGGCGATTTATTCTGGAAAGTGTTCGGTCCACAAAAGCTCATTTAAATATATAAACTGAATACAAATATCTTTAGGTATAATTTTGTGTCTATCGTTCATCTGTCCCTCGAACTTTAGGGCTTTTTAAACTTTCTTCAAAACTGTTAAATAAGGCAAGATTTACTACTAGTAGTAGTCTTTACTAGTTAAAACATTATTAATACTTCTTTACATTCAAATTTGAGATGCAATTCTGTATTTGTCATGTTTCAGTTTGGTTTTGGACTTTCAGTTTGGATTTTGATCACTTCTTTTGATCCTTTGTTCAGTTTCCAGCCACTCCTTAGACTCTATGGTAACCGTTAGTAGTTTCAATTGAATCAGGTGTGTGTATTTAATTACCTTGTGTGTCTGCTATTTAAGTTGTGCCTTGACTCTCATTCTCTCTTCTATCTCCGTTATGTTAAGAGGCCCTTTTCCCTGTCTGTTTCCTGGTTTAGTTTATTCCTGGGATAAAGTCTTCAGTCTGTTCCTGAAAACGCCTATTGTGACAACATCATGTTTGCTATCTCGTTTCAAATTCAGTAATAGAGGTGTAATTCAAAAGGCATTATCAGTTCAGTTTCGTATGGAGAACAATCATTGCTTTGTGTTATTGGTCAATGCCTTTTTTTATACAAAAAAATGACAAACGAATGACTTTTGCTTTATTATTTACATTTGTGCATACAGTGTCCTCATGTCACTTGTTTCTTTCTGACCCTCACAGAGACGATTCTGGGAGGAGTACCAGCGTGAGAGCAGCCCCAGGCCGGGAGGACTGGAGTCCATCGCTGGTGGCGTTCATTCCCTTTACCTGATCTTACCGCTGCTGCTGGTTTTGCTGCTCATCGCTGCTGTTTCAATCACGGTTTGGAGATGCCACTCACGCAAAAGATCCCAGCAAAGCCCTGCCATTGGGCGTCCACAAAGAGACACAACCTTATCTGTGGTGTCAATGGACCAATGGGGTCGGGACTACCATCCTGACATCAGTCCTCACTCGGAGATCAGTGCCCACAGTAGCCCTGCCTACCCTGGTGCTGACCTCACACCTGGGCGGGGCAGCCGGGGTGACCCGCCCCCTTCATATGAGGAAGCTGTTGGCCATACAGATATACAGATTGAAACAGAGCCTCCACCACAATATGAAGACATCATCAGTAACCACGGTAGCACAGTAGTCATCTCCCAGGGAAAGTGACGGATCTTCCAGGCAAGCCTCATGTAGAGATGCATTTTGAGGCCTCCACCAATACTGTAAACCCTTAGTGCTATATTTTTTTACAACTTCATTACTTCTGACGGGCTTTATTTTCAGTTCCAGCACTAACAAAACGGCTAAACTGCTTTACTTGCACTCTTAAAAATAAAGGCATTAATGGTTCCATGAAGAACCTTTACACCTTTAACACCCATGGAAACTTTCAATCCATCTTTCTAATGAAAAAAGCTACTTTAGATTTTTAAAGTGTTCTTCACACTAAAAAAAAAAGGTTCTTTTAGGAACCGTTTGCTGAGAAATTTTATTATTTTTTTTTTTTTGAGAAAAAAAATCTCCTTTTTGGATCCTTTATTTTTAAGAGTGTAGTACAAAGAGAAAACAACGAATGTAATTTTGTTCCAATACTGTAACTTAAACATTGGATCTCTTTGATTTCAGAGATGATCGCAGTACTCATGACCGCTTGAATCCTGACCCAAGCCCAAATGACAATGAAGTATTGTAACATGAACAACTCACACTCACATTCTTCCTAGTTAGAAATCTGAATTTCTTAAGACTTACTAAGAAATGAGCTGAACATTTTTTTTTTTCCCCAGTTGTGGCCTCTTATTGGACCATTTAGAAAAATAATACTAAATCATCAGATTCAGTGGAAAAAAAAATTGCACAATATTTTCAGGAATTTGCAAGTCATATTTTAATGTTTACTGACATGCTATACTTTTAAGGCTGTCTCTGTAACCTTTCTAATTGCATAGACGCCTCTATGGACTGGACTCAGAGCATCAGTGAAACATTGATATTGGGCTGATTCTGTATTTCTCTAGTCGAGGTGTTAAACACTGTGTTAGATCTAGTTAACATGTTGATCTTTTCAGCTGAATTGATAACCAGTTAACAATGTTTGGTCAATGTTATCAGCAATGTTGTTCCAAGCATAATTTCACACATTCAGCCCTGATTTTATGTAGCATCATGGTTTCTGAATCAGCCTGAGTCGACAAAGTCAGCGTTTGTGAAGTTTTGGTTTGCTGTAGGAAAATACGATACTGAGCTGTTGTATTGTACAAGTGTGGTTTGAGTTTTGCCTTTTCAGTTAAGCCACATTGAGTTCCTTGGCAAGACATGGTCTATACATCAGTGCTCTCTTTTCTCTCCATATTTTTGGAGCCGTTTACATGGTCACAGCCTTGTGATATTAATTCTTATTGTGGCCAAGGATTAAGCAGGCATATTAAGCATCCCAAGCTGGGAATACTAGGACAAGGAAGATAAATTGTACACCATGGAGGTGATTAAGGAACAAGAAGCATGCTTTTTGTTTGTGAGCTTTGTGCAGACTTTCTTTTAGATTTGTTTTAGAGTATATAACTTGTGTTTTGTTTCTCTAACCTCTTAGAGAATGTTAAAAATGACAATTATTGACCAAGCTGGTTACTTTTTACTTGTTGAAGGTTGGTTTCGCACTTGATTTAGATTGTTTGTTTGAAACTGTGATTCAAGCCTTCTCCTTTCACATTATATTTTTGGGTCCGAACCGTGTATTTGAGTTAACAACGTGGGTTTTGGCGGCAACTGTTTACCATTATAAATAGGGTCCACTTCAAAGCATAATTCTTTTTTTTTCTCTCTCCTCCAATGACATGATTTTTCTGGAACCCTTCACTTAAAGCCTTTGTATATAATGCATTATAAAGGTATTCATAATGTACATTTTAATGCGTAATCAATTTTAAAAACGATAGTAAAAGTTAAAATGCATTATATTTTCCTTGTTATATCTGAAATTGGTTGGTATTATTATTATTATTATTTTTTTTTTTTTTGTGTGTGTCTTTTATGATAGGGTAGAGTGGACAGGAAGTGATCAGGAAGGTGGGAGAAATAGGGGGGTGGGATCTCAAACTCAGGTCACCTGTGTCGCAACAGCCAGTGTTGGGCAAAGTTATTTTAAAAGTAATGCATTACAATATTTCGTTACTCTTTAAAAAGTAACTAATTGCGCCACTTTTTATGGAAAGTAATGTTACACTATTTAATAACTTTTTTTTTTTTTTTTTTCCCAAATGTTCTATTTTTGGCAAATGTAAAGGCCCTTTGACACCAAAAGTAAAATGAGTAAGCTTCAGGCTGATCACAAATGCGTTACTTTTCTAGTTACTTGAAAAAAGTAATCTGATCTCTGATCTGAACTCAAGTTACTTGTAATGCGTTACCCCCAACACTGGCCACAGCGCTGTACTGTATGTCGGCGCGCTGCCCACAAGGCTATTGGCTCTGATGTTTGTCTTAATGCATTATATTTTTTTTAATGTGTAACAATGAATAGATACTAATGTAGTATATAGCTGTGGTTGCACTTATTCATGAGACCATAAGGTGCTTTACAAGGCATAATTAACGCTTTAAAAATATTTTTATAAATAATGCATTATATAAAGGCTTCAAGTAAAGTGTTTCTGATTTTTCCTCTTGAAAAGTTTCAGACTGTTAAACAATTTTGGATATTTGACACTAGCTTTCAGGTTTGGCTTGTCTGAGTGTTTCATAGCAAGTGGACACCTTTTTCCCCCTTTTTTTTCCTTCCCTCTTTTCCCTCTCTTGGTTTCTGTTTAGTGTAGCTGGGGCCTGAGGTGAAACCAGAGTAAGAAACCAAGAGAATTTCAGATTAGGATCAAATTATGGGAACAAGCCATCCCCTAAAAATGAAAGGAAAAAAAAAACTCAAGGAAACATTCAGTATTATATATCAGGAGTGTGTGTGTGTGTTTATGGGTGTGTGGATGAGGGGGGTGGGAACATAATGGAAAACAGTCATGCATTTGTATTTATTCAGTAACTATGAGTGAATGCACTTTTTTCGGGCACCAGTTGCTCTTTGTAAAGGAATATTATTTGATGTGTAAAGGAATATTAATTAATGGAAAAGCTGTGATGAGTGACTAGAAAACAATATGGCATGGCTGTTTGGTTTATCCTCTTGGATTTCTACGGTTCTCGGTTCATTGACAACATGCTCAGCTGACATAAATATGCAATAAAATACATCACCAGCACTAACTCCAGAAAGCTTTGTGAAAATCGAAACAGTCTCACTTTCCCTAAAATTGTTTGTTTTTAAAGATATTATGAAATTAGATTACCGTCAGAGTCTGTAAAGTTTGACTGAATTTGACAGATGTTGCTGTATATTTGCAGGCTGATATTTCTGTGGTAGTTAAGAGTGACTGTGGTGGTGTTAATTGCTTAAGCCTTACTCAGAGATGGATTAAAAATGTGTATATATATAAATGTGTGTCTGTGTTAAGAACAAATTTAATTTTTTGTAATGATTGAGCTTGACTTTTTATTTGTAATAAAAGTTTTTTGGCCCTCAGTTCTCTTGATTTTGTTCTTCTGCTGCTCAGTAAACTATTGTTCAAAAGATTGAAAGAAATTGCTTTTATTCTGCAAGGACACATTAAATTCATCAAATGACTGTAAAGACTTTTACATTGTTGAAAAGATTTGTTAAAACAAATGCAGTTCTTTTTAATTTTCTATTACAGTAAAGAATCCTTAAATATATCACAGTGTCCACAAATATTAGCACCAGTTTTTAATAAGGATAATATGAAGAATTTCTTGAGCACCAAATAGCATAATAGAATGATTTCTGAAGGATCATGTGACTGAAAACATTTAACATTAAAAATAAATGTAATCACGCTGCAAATTCAGCTTTGCCATCACAGGAATAAATTGCATTTTAAAATCTCTTAAAATTTGAAAGTTAATTTATATTGTAGTTTTTCCACAATATTAGTGTTTTACTGTATTTTTCTTATCAAATAAATGCAGTCTTGGTTTATCATAATTTGCAATGTTTTTTTTTTTTTTTGTCGGATTAGAAAGTCTAACATTATGACCGTCATATAAATATATACTATATGTAAAATGTACAAAGTCTTTGTTTTTTAGTATTTAACAGCCCCAAATGAGTTTACCCTTCAGATCTAATGTTCTTCCTTAATTCAGTCTAGTTTCAAGATATTCATTAATGTTAAAATGCACATTTACTACCCGAATTACTTTGCCTACATCCAAACAAGCACCCAGAGGTAGTTGTATGTTGTAACTTATTAACTTTGAGTAGATTTGCATGTCAAAACAACTTGCCCAAACAATGGACATCACACAAAATTAATGTTCTTTTGCCATGGAAACATTTAGTCATTATTAATGTTTGACCATGCCAAGTGTGAACTTGAACGCATATCAGACGATTTTCTCATCTGTAAAAGTTTAGCAGCCATGTCAGAACTGAAAGGATTTTATGGTTATGAATGCCTTAACTACTTCACTGACAAGCCACATATAAAAACACTTTATTGTTTTTTAATACACAGAATACCAACATTACAATGTCCTGAGAATATTCCTTTTTACAATTTTAACATCTAAAAGACAAAAAGGCCAGTACAGGAATAAAGATCTGTTAGTGCATGATAGGACACAAAAATGGCCTTGGAAGTGAGACAAAGAAAACAAACAGTGCTAGAAAAGCAATAAAGGCACGGTGCTTGCATCAGCTTAAGCTAAACATGACCATTTAGACATACGTGACTGACATGTCCATTTAAAAAAAGCATACCAAGCTCATTAAAGTTTTCGAATACACCAGTAGTCATAAAGCAGTGCAAGCAGAAACAAAGCTGTAACCAAGTAACACTGTCACAGGAGTAAACACTGCCTTTCCAGTGAATCCATACCAATGGCAGTGATAGAGAGTTCATTACAGCCAAGCCAGTAATCGTGCAGTCAGCAAAGAGTCAATGAGTCAAATGGTAAGAATGTGTCCTGCCAGTCTATTTTAGCGAATGCTGTTATGTCTTAATATCTAGAGGTTGTTGATATGTTTGGTATCCAGAGACAAACCCACCCTCCATTTTCACAACTCCCACCCAATATCGATGAGTGGATAAATGAGTCTTCCTCTCAATCAGATCCATTCCTTAGGGTTTCGTAAGGCCTCCAGCATCTCGGCTTCCTTTGTGCCTTTTGTGGGCTCATGCATGTACTCCCATCTGAAATTAAAAATTTATGCTAGTAAGTTTGTAATATCAAAGACAAATACAGTAAAGACACTGAAAAAGAAGTGCTACTTTCAAGTTTTTAAAAGGGTCATATCATGAGGAATACAAATTTGATTTATCGTTTGAGGTTGAGCTTTTCTTGAAGGCACAGCAGCAAAATCCAGTGTTTAATTCACAGGGATAATGCTTGTGTAAAAAAAGTATCATTTTGTTGGGAAAAACTTATGAGTTGATCTCAGGTAAAAATTAATTATTAAAAAATTTATTATATAACACCTTTAAATTATGCAGGTAAACAAAGTTCAAAAAAATGATCTAAAAAGTCATACCTTGCAGTGAGCGGCAGGGACATGAGGATGCTCTCGATACGTGATCCAGGTGTGGCCAGGCCAAACTTCACCCCTCTGTCGTACACTAAATTAAATTCCACATATCTAAGAAAAACAAAGGGATTTTGGTTACCCGCTGAACATTTATATGTACATTTGAAAAAATATTTACTAATACTTATTAATATCTTTATTATTAATTATATAATATTATTCTTTAAATATTAATACTGATAAGAGCATCTGAATTTGCTATAATATATAATTTGCTATATATTATCATTTACATATTTTTGTTTTTAATACATTTTAAAATGTAATTTATTCCTGTTCTGGCAAAGCTGATTTTTCAGCATCATTACTCAAGTCTTCAGTGTCACATGATCCTTCAGAGATCATTTTAATATGCTGATTTGGTGCTCAAGAAACATTTCATATTCATTGGTGTTATAAAGAGTTATACAGGTTAAAAAGTTTCTTTACTGTCACTTTGGATCAATTTTGAGGCACCCTTGCTGAATAAAACCCTTACCGAACTCAAACTTTTGAACAGTAGTGTATATAAAAATGAAATCCGCATCAGTATGGACTCTCTTTAACTAACCTGCCTCTCCTGACTTGCTGCCAGTCCTTCTCCTCAGGGGTGAAGGTGTCATTTAGATGTTTGTACACAATGGGCAGGTAACAGGGCACCACAGTTTTAGCACAGCTCTTCACAAAATTAAACACCTCCTCCTGATTGGGGGAATCCAAATCGTCAAAAAAGATCCCACCAATGCCTCTCGTCTCCCCTCGATGACGGATGTAAAAGTAGTTGTCACACCTTGAGGAAAAAAAATTTAGCCTAATATTTAGGATATTTAGCCTAATATTTTAGCAAATTATCAAATAATTGTTTTAATTTAAAAAAAAATGAAATAAAATACAAAAATTAAGAACTGCTCATTCATGATAAACTTCATTAAAAAAAAAAAAGGAAGAAGGATGAAAAAAAAAGACATTACGACACAAATGTGTTGACTCACACAATACACTGGAAGCTGCAAATAATGGGAAATCTTATCATTGCTGAGCAGTTACAATCCACCCAGAAGACACTCATACACCACACGGATGCACACACCCATAAAAGCTGTAACACACCCACACACACACACACACACACACACACACACACACACACACGATTCCTACCACTTTTTGAAGTCTGGGTAGTATTTAGGATGGTGCTTGTCACATGCTTGTTTCAAAGTCTTGTGGAAATGGGCGGCATCTTCCAAATCAATGTAAATAGGAGTGAGATCCGTTCCTCCACCAAACCACCACTGCTTTGTGCCTTTGAGAAGGAGGGAGATGGAGAGAGAACGAGATGGGTGGTGGGCATTGATAACAACATCTCTCTTCACACAACCTCAAATGACTTCGCAAAACACTCACCATCTGCTTCCTCGATCTCAAAGTATCTGTAGTTGAAGTGCACTGTGGGAATGTGGGGGTTTTTGGGGTGTATGACTGAACTCACGCCCATGGCACAGAACGGCAACTTCCCTGAAACACAGAGATAATGCTAAACGGTAAAAACTATAACTCATGCATCAAGTGTCACAATTTTCTCAATCCCTCAATCCCAAGGAAAATGACAAATCATCAACGGTAAAAGCCTTGAGAACTCTGACAGTTCAAAATGAGTTCAAAATGAAGAAGTAGAACTGAAGATTTAAGGAACTGGTTTCAGTCACACTCTGAAGTCACCTCGAAATGGGAAGTCAGTCTCTCACCATCTTTCCCTTTCAGAACTTTTCCACGGCTGCGCATTTGCTTGGCGGCCTCCTCAGTGAGATTTCCAAACACCACGGACACGTTCACACCCGCTTTCTCAAAAACCTTTCCATCTTGCATCACACAGCTGACGCCTCCTCCTCCTTTAACAATCACAAAAGAAACAGGATTTGTTACACTGTAACACCAGCATGAAGCTTCTGGCTAATAATTCATTTATTTCAATTTCAATTTTATAGGTTTAACAAAGCAAAATCTATGTCTTTTCAACCCCTGGAACAATTCATTAATTTATAGCAGATTATTATAATATATAATAATAATAATAATAATAAGGAACACCTTTTTGGCACAATAATACCTAAATAATAATTAGAATCAGTCAATTACAACAAATACAATGCTTCCAAAATTAATTTTTTAACATTATTTTTTGATAAACTCGATACGCAACCAATTAAATTATGGTTTAAAAATGAACATTTGGAAAGGCATATCATCATGACCTATGTCGTCAAATTCTTGTCAATTTCTTTCTTCAAAAACGTTGGATGACAAAGCTGAAAATACAGATTTATTTTAGACAAACATGCTTGCACTAGATATATTTAAAATAATGTAGGCCACTTTTTACTGGTAACACAAGACATTTGGCATTATCGGGACCCACAAATATTCCCCCAATGCATTATTATACATTATATATATATGAGTTCACTGTAGAACTGACACTACAACTCTGTAAACTTGAATTTTCTCATTTTGGGTGAGCTATACACAATACAGATTGGCACTATCCATATGTCCAATACATACTGTGGCACGATATATTGTTACACCCCTACAAAATAACTATAAAATTCATTCACTAGACAGAAGAATACATTGTATAAGTGTATAGTCCATCATTTGGGACAAAACATAAGTCATAATTATGAGGTAATTAACATTATGAGCAAATTTAGAAAATTTGTTCAAAAAACAATCATAACAAGTTTACCAAAAATAAATTATGATTAAAAAAAAGATTAAAATTATGAGACTTTTTATTTCATAATTGCGATATCATAATTATGTCCTAAATATGATTTTTCCAAACATTTTTCTTATGTTCTTATCTGGAAAAGGGCTTCCATATAGCTTTTGCCCTAAAAATAAATCAGGACTTTGGACCATAATGTTTGTTTTACTTTATCTAAGGTTATGCTACGGTACATATTGTATGTTTCATTCATACCAACCTTCTTTTCTACTCCATTTGTCCACCTTGAACGTGCCTCCATCCACCTCCTCAAGGGCTCTACAGAATGCAGCCTGTGTCTCCATGATGAGCATCTCCATTCTCGTAGACATCGCGTCTTTCCTCTGCTCTAAGACCTTGATGTCAGTGACTGGTGGAGACATGAACGACTTGCATCTCTCCCGCAAGTCTCCCTCCTCTTCTTCAACCTTGGATATCTTCGTTGCCATTTCTGCTCGCTGAAAGTGACTTACACCTGCAGTCAGGACACCAGTGACAGCTGCTGCCCCAGCAACCAGGAACACACCTCTACCGTAGCGCCAGAGTGAGATCCTCCCCGGCGTCGATTGAGACATCTGTCTCGTTCCTGCTCTTACGAATGACCATTTTCCTCCCGGAGGAGAGGCACATTTACGGAGGGTAGAGTAACGGGATACGAAAGCGTGGAAATCAGCTGTGCCATGCGCAGAGCGGGACGCTTGACACAGTCTTGCTATTGATCTCGCTGAGTTGTTCATTGTGCGCAAAGCTATAGAAGTCATTTTGTCTCCTGAGCGAGAACAACCGTATCTGTCCACGAGCTGAGAGTTGATAACAGTGTCATAAATGGGTGTAAAGTAACTATAAGCAGTTTTGCACGTAGCTTCTTCTATAGTTCTGCCAGCGGAGGCGTGTCTTGACGTTTGCATGCTAGACGAGGTGAATTATGGGAAATGGAGTTTTTCCAAATAAAATTTGTGCTTTATTCGATCCAACACATACTACATATACCACAGACGTGAAACACAAGCTAAAACACGACTTTACTTCCGATGTGTTTAAAAGCACTGAGTATGAAAATGTGCTTTTAAAAATAAACTTGACTTGAGTTATTTTTTTAAAATGTTGTCAAAAAACGCAAGTGCCAATAATTTTATAATCTAATTCTAATAATTTTATAAATACCTTTAAAAATATAATAATATTAATATGCAATAATTGCTGCCTTTGTGCTAATGTTGTTGACATTAAGAAAGCGAAATCTAGAAAAGTGTTTGTTAAAAATCGGTTGTTAAAAATTAGATATTATATGAATAGACAATAAATAAAACTTAAGGTGAAATAAGTAAAGATATTAGAGACACAAACGTGTTTATTCATAAAGATTTGGCCAAACAAACCAAAGTATCCTTTTTGTACCTTGTTTATTTTTCCACCAACTGTATCACAGATAAAATCTGGCTGGCTCTACCTTCTAATTTTACAAAGAGTCTGCGCATGCGCGCGCCCCCACGACATGCCGTGTTGTCTGTCTCTATGGCAACACCTGTTACATGCTACTTTGAAGCCGAGGCCAGTAGAGGATTAGAGCGACCTGCTCTCTAATGTACAGGTGCGCGTGGAGACCAGCTCTCTGGAATATATAGGGCGGCTAATGAATTGTCTTTCATTATTTTTGCACTCAACGCGAGGAAACGCTATCAGAAGTTTTGAAGGTAAGCTGTATAGATTTTCAGGCGCGGGAAAATAATAACTCAATTCTAAAAGCAGCTAGTTCTGAGACGACCACCAGGTTTTATGTTGCGTTAGCCTTAATGCACATTCAAATCTGATTTAACATTAATTATTTTGGCATTTAGTAAAATTTCTCATATCAGGCATTTAAATATATAAAGCCCCCTTTAAATAGACACAAATCGTAATTTAAAAAATAAATAAAGAAGAATGAATAACAAGTAAAGTTATGTAGAATTGTCACTGGACAAGTGTTATTTTAACATAACTGAGATTGTTATTAATATTTTTTTATTTTAACTGTAGTTAAAGTTAGTAATTTTGTTGTGTTTTAGCCATTTTATTAGTTTTTCTATAGTTTTTATTTTTATAGTTCAATTTTAGTTCTACTTCCTTTAGTGCATCAAGGAAAACTGAATGAAAATGAGAAATGCTGCTTTGGGAACTAGCTGAAATAGTATTTTTAAATAACAAAAAGTATTTTTGTATTTTATTTTATTTCGGTGAGAATTATGGATCAGATTTCATGTCTACACATCTGTGTTTCTCTTTCTGAAACTCTCTGACATCTAATTCATGAGACTCCATGCTGTTTTAATCTAAAGCTCTACTGCATATGGATTTTATATCCATGTCAACAAACGCACCAAAAGTGTGTGGTACGTTTAAGTGATGCGTATATCTGTACGTAACTGATAAACAATAAAATAATTCAATGATCAATGTTTGGAAACAGAAGGAAGACAAGTTTTTGATTTCTATTGTGGTCCATGTTTCATTTGCTGTGTCTTAGTGAGAAAGCGACGTGAGCATGAGTGTTTCTGCAGTCAAAAACACTCCGGATGAGTATGAGGATGACTTTGAGAAAGACCTGGACTGGCTTATCAGTGAGGAGAGCAGGAGTGAGGAACAGGTAAGTGAGTGAATCCACAAAGATGGCAGAAACAGGTTCATATCTCGGAGACAGTCCAGTGGAATAGTGTGTGGTATTTCATTACACAGACGCTGTACTTGTGTGTGTGAAATCCACCCCACTGACACAGATCCATACACACTTTCACTCACCCAGAGAACTATGTCTCATGGCGTTGCATTATTCAACACATACGCTCTATGTATCTGATTCACTCTTCAGAGAACACGCTCTCCTTAACCCGCACAATGCCGTTCTTCTTTTATTCCTTCTCTTATTCTGTTTTTTTCTCAAACTGAACACATATTTTTCAACAAAGGATCCTGATGATGATGACATTGAAGCTCAGATTGACAAAGAGCTTGAAGAAGATGAGCCTAAAGAAGACAGAAAGAAGGATGTGCACAAACACAGGGAAATGGATGATGAAGAAGCAGAAGAAAGGTGGCCAACGCCTATGGAGCCATTAGAAGGTGCGTTAGATAACGACCTTATAACCTCTCCACATTTACAGAGTGACGAAGACCTCGATGAAGAGAAGAAATACATTTTGGATAAGATTCAAGAGGCTAACAAACAACTCCAGGACCAGGATCCTCCAGACCAGAGCCGCCGCAGACGTCTGCAGTTTAAAGACACTCTGGTTGACCTGGTGGTGCCCGCGCTGGAGTTTGACACTCAAGAGACTAACAACAGCGCCTCCTACGGGGACGTAGAGGAAGATCGAGAGGTATCCGGACAAATGCAGAGACTGAAGATCTCTCAGAGAGAGGTGAGCGACATAGGAGATCATGAGCATGAACACAACGAGGGAACGAAAGAAGGACGGGTTTTGGTTGAAAAAGATGGAAAGTTTGATCTGGTGAGTCTAAAGGAGGTGGAAAGTCACGGATTGCTTCCTCCATTGCCGGTTTCTCACAGTGACAATCAGCGAGCATCTTCACGGCAAAGTGAGCCTGGTCTCCATCTCGGCAAGAGTCCCGTGTCCTCTCCGAGACAGAATTCTACCTCACATTTTCCCCCTGGGACTGAGACTTTGTACATCCCCAAACCTCCACCGAAGCACAGGAATAGGCCCAGTTCTGCCAGGCCATCCCAAAGGGGAGCATCCATCCAGGGTACCAAGCGCAGGGTCCAGTCTGCAAATGGAGCGCCTTCACATGCCACCTTCACCCTGTCACCACAGCAGAAAGAATTACTGGCCAAACTTCAGCAGCGGAGGGAGAGGCAAGCCAAAGAGGTGGAATGTGGTTTCTATCGGTTTTAATATCAGTTTAGTATTAGTCTTAAAGGTTCACCCAAAATTTTAAATTTTGTCATTACTTACTCACCCTCAAGTGAATGGAAGCCCGTTTCTGCCACTGAAAAAAAAGAAGATTATTGCGACTTTTTATCTCAGAATTCTGACTTTTTTTCTCTTCAATTTTATCTCACAATTCTGACTTTTTTTCTCTTCAATTTTATCTCACAATTTTGACTTTTTTTCCTCAGAATTCTAACTTTATATCTCGCAATTCTGACTTTAAAACTCGCAATTGCGACTTTTTATCTCACAATTCTGACTTTTTTTTCTCAGAATTCTGACTTTATATCTCGCAATTCTGACTTTATAACTCACAATTGTGACTTTTTATCTCAGAATTCTGACGTTTTTTCTCACAATTTTGACTTTAGAACTCACATTTGAGACTTTATCTCACAATTCTGACATTTTCTCTTCAATTTTCTCTCACAATTCTGACTTTAAAACTTGCAGTTGCGACTTTTTATCTCACAATTCTGACTTTTTTCTCACAATTCTGACTTTATTTCTTTCAATTCTGACTTTTTTTCTTAGAATTCTGACTTTTTTTTCTCAAATTCTAACTTTATATCTCGAAATTCTGACTTTATAACTCGCAATTGCGAGTTTATATCTCACAATTCCGAGAAAAAAAGTCAGAATTCTGAGATAAAAAGTCGCAATAATCTTTTTTTTTTTTCAGTGGCGGAAACGGGCTTCCATACAAGTGGTTCCAAATATGTATAAGTGTTTTTCTTCTGTTGAACACAAAAGAAGATATTTAAAAGAATGTGCATAACCAGACAGTTGACGGCACACATTAACCTTTGACTTCCATAGTAGGAAAAAAAATACTATAGAATTGAATGGCTACTGTCAACGACCAACATTCTTTAAAAAATCTTCTTTTGTGTTCAACAGAAGAAAGAAACATACAAGTTAGGAAAAACACGAGTGTGAGTAAACAATGACACCATTTTAATTTTTACGAACTATCCCTATAATGTATTGTAAAATCTAATTCAATTTCTATGTGACAGCTTATTTCAAATAGGCCTAACGTTTTTTTTTAGACTTCTCCTCCCTCTTTGCTTCTTCAGGATGAGTTGAAGAAAAAAGAGGAAGAGGAACAGAAACGTCAGGAGAACGAGATAGCCTTCCGATCGTGGCTTATGAGGAAAAGAGAGCAGCTGCTGGAGGAGAGGAGAGTTCAGAAAGCCCAGGAAATGGAAAGGATGAGCTGCATGGTATGTCCACTAGGGGGAGCCATTTAACCAGAAATTGTTAAACCAAGTGTTCGCGATCTTTTTTTTATGTCAAGGATCCCTAAATAAAGGCTGTTAATTATTAATTAAATTGTATTATTATTATAAAGAAAACATGGAATCTTTTTATATTATCATTACTATATTATTTATGTTGTCATATATTGTATATATTCCTGTGATGGCGGAAGTTTCAGCAGCCATTACTCCATTTTTTTCCTGGAAAATATACTTTGCATAGTTGACAGTGTTATTCTACCCACTAGTTGTTTTTCATTTCAAATTTGTATAGCGCTTTTCACAATAACCTTTTATTTTCTATGGAGCTCTCTTGCCTCTGGTTTATTAGAGCATCGTCGACAATTATTTTCTAACTTTTATCAATTTTAAGGACCCATTTACAAATCCATTAATTGATACCATTGAACAGATTTTCACTTTAATTGTTTTTGCTGTTCTGTCAGAGGGACTGTGGCGACCCAGAGGAGGCCTTTAAAAATTGGCTCCAGAAGAAACAGGAACAGCAGTTTAAAGACAAACAGGTAGAAGAGATGAAGAGACTGGAAAAGGAGAGCGGCTTTTGCCTTCACAGTCGAGAGGAGAGTGAGAAGGCCTTCAGGCAGTGAGTTCAGCACCACATTGCTCTTCTAAAATCAGAAAACAGAGGGAGAATTGTATTTGAAACTAATATGCGAGTATTTCCCTCTTGTTCTTTTGGACAATAGATGGTTGAGACGAAAGCGTACAGAGAAAAGAGCAGAGCAGCAGGCAGCACGAGAGCGCTCACGCAGGCTCGTGCTGGAGGAGCGAAGAGCAAGACGCATGCATGACCTCGTCTTCACTGTCAATGAGATTAAACCCTTTCGATTCAGCGACCCCTCTGGATACCACTACTGATCACCTCGTAGTATATACACATCTGTTACAAGTTCCTCCAGTTCAGCAATCTCTGGGGTTACTGTTTAAAGAGGCACACATTCATCTGTATCTATGGTTACAATTCTATCGAACTTCTCAAAGATCTGTTCTCTCATCTCCCTGATACAGTGGATGAAAGGTCATGTGGTTAGGAAGGAACACAAACAGGAGCTCTCTTTTATTAATTTTCTATTCATCCTTTTTCAGTGTACAGAGATCAAACAGGTGCTCGAGTGGATGTCCGTGATCCAACAGCTTTAGGCACTTAAAATAATTGCTACACCAAAGTGATTTAATGGAGTTTTGTGTAAATGCTGAATCATCAGATATTGTAATTTTTTGTTTGGCTGGCTATCCTGTACATTTGCCACGTGTCTGCTGCAGAATAGCAGGAACAATAGAAATGCAGCAGCTCAGACCCAAAGCTTCAGTGATCTATATTGGGTAGTTGGCATGAAATTCACTGCAAAGTAAAATGTTTTAATTCATTCTAACCTGCATTTCTTTTATGATTATTATTCATGGAGCTTTGATGACCTCATATCTGAAAGACTATATGGATTTTTTTGTACTTTTAAAATATATTTGGTAAGTGCAGGATCATTAAAAAAAACTAGTGAAGGCAAAATGTGTTTAAATTATAAAAACGTTAAAAGAAATGGTGACCAGTCACTGGACCTAAGATATACATGTTTGTACAAAATCACAAATTGAAACGTATAATCTTATCTTTTTTTTATTGTTGATAAAAAAAAAGTCCATAGGCATATCATGCATTAACTACCTGTACCACAGGCATTATAAATAGTTGGTGAATTTTCAGCATCATTACTCCAGTTCTCAGTGTCACATGATCCTACAGAATTGCTGATTTGGCGCTCAAGAAACATCTGTGGAAACCAGAAAAGACTGATTCAAAAGTTTGGGATAGGTAAAAAAATAAATAAATGAATAAATGAAAAAAATGATATATATATATATATATAGAGAGAGAGAGAGAGAGAGAGAGATTTATATTTCAAACAAAATACTGAAAAAAGTGTCTTGATTTCCACAAAAATATTGATCAGCAAAATCAACATAATAATGCATAATAAAAATAAAAAATATAATAAAATAAAAATAGGAATAATAGAGCACTAATAATAATTGAGCATAAAATCAGCTTATTAGAATGATTACTGAAGGATCATGTGACACTGAACACTTGAGTAATGATGCTGAAAATTCAGCTTTTGCCATCACAGGAATAAATATTGCTGTTTTACTTTAATTTTGTTCGAGTAAAAGCAGCCTTGGTGAGTATAAGAGACTCCTTTCAAAAACATTTTAAAAATCATAATTATTCTAACTTTTGTCCGGCAATGTAGGCTTGTATGTTCACATTTGTACTCAACAATAGTGTATACATATATAGTATAAACATAATTCAGTATTTTTAAAAATACTGACAAAATATTTTTAAATATATATTTTTAAATGACAAAGGCAAGTTGAACAATAACAGTGAACAGTTGCACATTTGTGTTGCGAAAAATATTAGGAAAACTACATTACCCAGCATCCTTGTCGTGCGTCTGCGCAGAACTCGCTTTGCAGCTAATGAGTTGTTGAGGGATGCAATGCTCCATAGCAACATCAGTACCAGCGGAGGAGCGCTATAGCGGACGACCTGGGATAAATATCCTGAGAATATCTGAAACAGGTGCTGCATGCTGACAGCATGGACGACCAGAAGGTAAGAAGCAACCGCCGTCATAGAGAAATGATCACTGATACGCGTCTGATGAAAAAGAAAGAAGATGCTGCGGTATAAAAGAGATACAAAATACGAAATACCGTTAGCTTGTAGCTTCACTTCCAAATGTCCTCCGCCCATTGTGTAAGTGAAAATGTGTCCTCATGAAAGGCAGTCTGGAAGTAACAACTTCACATCATTAGGATTTCCACAGTGTTTTAAATGCATGATACACACATGAAGATTGATCAACAACAGTCAGTCTGAATAACCAGAAACCGCCCCGCTTCAGCCCTGAAACATGAAACGTGTATTGTTTTGAAATATTAATGAGAGGAAATGATCATAACGGACGAAATAAATATATTTTTGTATAGTCATAGATAAAAATCCACAAGCCAGATCAAATTTTGGTGCAGGGAAACCCCAAACCGGCCTGTATTGTTAGAAGCTTCAGGCTTCAGGGACGCGCCCCGGATATAAAGCCATCATCTGTGACTTAATCCAGTGCAAGTAGTCTGGATCAGATGAGAATGAAATATGACATTTCTGATCAACCTTGTATGAGTTACATTATCAGCTCACTCTCCTTCCAATATTACAAGTCAGCTTTTGTGTCTTAAGGCAACACTTAAAAAGAGACAATGAAATAAAGAAAATATCATCTGAATGACATCAAACAAATTGTGTTAAAGGTGGAGTCAGTAATTGTTTGCTAACTAAAATGTATTTTATGTTGTAAAAATAACAATAAATGGAACTTTTGAGAAATATTCAAATGATTCCAGTCATTTCAGTCTTCTAAATAAAGCTGTTTATTGTTAAGATCACATGACAAACCATCAGTTCCACCAGCTTGAAAAAACAAGCATAGCAATAAAAGTTTAATTTAAAAATAATGATAAAAAAATATGTAAAAGTTTAATTTTAAATTAATATTAATATTAAAAATATATTATTTTTAATTAAAAATATGTATTTAAAAAAAATAATTCAAAAAAATATTAATTCTATATAATATTTATATAAGGTGTAAAAAAAAAAAAAAAAAATATATATATATATATATATATATATATATATATATATATATATATATATATATATTGTAACTTCTGCTACACAAAATTGGTAATGCAAAGCATTATACGATTCTTATAGGACTATAGCGTTAAACTCTGGTAAAAACTTTTATCTGCTTTGTGAGACTGTTCTCCGCCCTTCACCAGCATCCATTGTCAACCTATTACTGGTTTGATTAAGTTTTGATATTTTATGACTGATGCCAATCTGGTTTCACATGTCTGTTTCAGGAGTCACTGAGGAAGATTATCACTACGTTGGCTCTAAAGAATGAGGAAATTCAGAACTTTGTCTGCTGTCTAAAGCAGAATCTAGAGAACCTAGAGGTAAACAATACAGTAAGCCTTCTCTTTTTACTCACATTTTACTCACATGGGGTAGTCGTGGCCTAATGGTGAGGGAGTTGGGCTTGTAACCTGAAGGTTGCTGGTTCGATTCCCAGGAATTGAAGGTGGGGATTGTGAATGAACACCTCTCCACCCATGACTAAGGTGCCCTTGAGCGAGGCACCTAACCCCTAAATGCTCCCCATGTAAGTCGCTTTGGATAAAAGCGTCTGCTAAATGTTAATGTTTGTTAGTGACCTGTTTGAAATATCTTTGTCAGCTCTCAGATGGCCAGAACGTGTTGCCTTCGCACATTTCACTACATCAACAATTTTCAACACCAATAGTTTAAGGCAATAAAGACAAGTTAATGCAGCTTTAACTCTGCATTCTCTCTGGTTGTGGTGTTTCCAGACGAATTCAAACCGAGTGCAGGAGGATCTGGAGACAGAGTTTAGTTCTCTGCATGCTGTCCTGGATGAATTGAAAGAGGGCATGGTGACACGCATCAAGCAGGAAAGAGCCAGCCGCACATATGAGCTACAGGTGAGAGCGCTTTCTGAGCCCAGCTCTTTGGAATGGCCTCTAGCCATAACATATACAAATTCAACCTAAATTAATTCTAATGTTTTATATTTTCTAGACATCAGATATAATCAGAAAAGGGCAGCGTGAGACGGCTTTAGAGCTTGTGCATGACTTAGATGTGTCATGTTAAGAGAAGGATAATAAATCCTTGAGGATTACATGTCTGTCTATAATCCATCCTTGTGTACGTGTACATCTGAATCAATGCATTTTACAGCACACATTCTTCACCATTAAACCTGTACTTTGACCTCTGTCGTTAATGACCTTTGTTTTACCCTTGTGTTTGTAGTTATTATATACTTCATGATATACATTATATTCTTCTAATCAGAATTTCGTCACATCTTAAGCCATATGATCAACACAATAATTGTTTGTTTTGTTTTTTTGAACACTGTTCAAAAGTTTGAAAGAAGTTTTGCACTCACAAAGGCATTTATTTGATCAAAAATATGGTAAAATTATTAAAATATGTATATATATATATATATATATATATATATTGGCTAAATGACGATTGCTGGAACAGGTAGCATACAAACTGTAGCAAAGTAACAATGTTAATTTTTGTGATATTCAAATCAAGTGCAAATGAGGTTAAGCTTCCAGTTCTAAGAATAACAGCAGTATGCAAAATACAAGAACTCTACAACAATTTAGCATACTGCTAGATAAATCAATTTGATAAGACTTCCAAAAGTTTATATTGATGAGTAGAGTTATGTAAACCATTTTAATCATGTGGTAATCTTCAACTGGATTATATAATCGTCAAGTGATATCATTATTCTGATGGTCTTTTCAGAGCCAGCTGAGCGCTTGCACCAAAGCCCTAGAGAGCTCGGAGGAGCTGCTGGAATTAGCCAATCAGACGCTCTGCTCATCCGGGAATGACAGCTTCACTCGGGTAACGTCCAGTTGGAATGTGTACACCGTTACAACTCATCTGTTCAGACTTAATGGCTTTATGGTGTTTCAAGTCATTATCTTTTTGAAACATATTTGAATATAGTTGCATTTATACAACTCCTTTTAGGATATTTGTCTTCAAATATGTACACTGTCAAAGCATTTATGATGATTATTTGATTGTGTTTACGACCGTTTGGCACTGCTGTTGCTTTCTCTAACACAGTGGCAAATTGTGTCAGATGCCGCTGGCTTTTCCTGCTAACACGTGCTGGTATGACTGATGTATTGTGTGTTGTTGAGACTCAATGAGACTCAGTTCTCTTGCTCCCCATCTCTCTCTGTCCCTTCCTTTTTTCTCTTTCCTCTCTGCTGCAGGCGGCCAAAGACATAAAGGATAGGTACTGTACAACTGTCCATACTTAGATCTTTTATTGAGTTCAATACACAGTGTAGAACATCTTCAAACACTCCTCCCCTGAAAGTTCATTCATTTTTTTTTTTTTTAACTCATTTATATATTTTTAGCAAATTATAGTCATATTTGTTTTCATTTCGTCCAACTCTCCAGCTGTGTGCCTGTGTAAATGCATGCCATGGAGTGATTTATCATGCCCTCATTGACATTTTCCTTCATGACATTCCCATGCTCCTGTTCTCAGTCTGTCAGGTGTTTTATTGTCATTGTAGACTTACTGTAAGTGTTTATTGCGAGTCTGTGTGTCTGCAGTGTGACTATGGCTCCAGCGTTTCGTCTGTCCCTGAAAGCAAAGGCCAGCGACAGTATGAATCACATGATGGTGGATTTCACTCAGGAAAGAAACTTGCTAAAGGCCATCACATTTCTTCCAGGTCAGTACAGCATACAAGGAAACGTCATAAACAGTTTAAGCAAAGCCCAGTCGACACACCTAGATTTCAGCCTACTTTGCACGTAAACAGTTTTATTAGCAGGCTTGCCAGGTCTGTGTAAAAAAAACAACCCAAAGACCAATCGAAAATAGCCCAAATATCAAAACTCAATATATGTCACTCCCATAACTAAAATACACGTGTATTTTAGGTACCATACAGTCACCGTTATGCATTATACACTTATACACAACTTGAAAATCATTATATTAAATAGTAACAGTTTTCAAAAAGGAGCTCAAAGGCCCCTTCCTCACAAAACTCATCATCTAGCAGAGTTTTATCATTGGTAGAATGTAAAATATTTAAGCATTTCAGCTGAATACAATTTCTGCAATATGTCAAACCTTTAACAAGCGGGAAAAAAATTAACCCGCAGCAACCGTTTAAAAGCAGCCCAATTCTGCGGGAAAACTGCCAACTTGGCAACCCTGTTTATTGGCGTCAACAAACGGAGTGCCAGTAAATCTGATGGTGTAACAGTTTTGATATCAAGAAAAGACATACAGCACAATAACATAACAGAACTTTTGACATAAATACAGACAGATTTTCTTGTAAACTGTTAAAACCGGTTTATGTTGTGCATGTTGTGTTTTTAATAAACTTAAATATACCAGAAGTAGTCCCTCAATACAGACTGAGGCCGGGTCACATGATGGTATTTATGATAAAATTAAATCAATTTAAAAAATTTTGAATCAATTAATACATTATAATAATTATAGTCATTTATGAACTACAAACTAATACATTATAAAACTAAACTATATACACTTATAAATAAACGTGTGTGTGTGTGTATATGTATATATTCATACATGCATATACATTTTGAACTGCAATAACTTCAGAATTCCCATTCACATAATCCAGACTGTTGTGACTCATGAAAATTTTATTTGGCAAGTATCTCTGAACATAGGTCTCCAGTATCAGATATCTCTGTTCCTCTTGCCTTTAGTGCCTGCTACACCAGAAATTAACGTGGCTGAGTGCCAGGTGTTTGATAACACAGTCACAGTGATGTGGACCTTACCTGAACCTGACACCAAAATCGACCACTACATCCTGGAATATCGGAGAACCAATCATGAAGGTCCTCCTCGGGCTCGGGAAGACTATCCCTGGATGGTGATGGAAGGGATAAAGGAAACTGAGTACACACTCACAGGTAAGTGCTGATGTTTGTTTTGGATTTGTTTGGATTTAGATTTTG